>CM054144.1:48938617-49003617 GCA_028751875.1 Rapana venosa
GATCATCTGCAATACAGGTAGCCCAGGTCTTGCTAGATCTTCCCTTTGGTCTCTTTCCATCCACTACGAAGTTCATTGCTCTTTTTATGATGTGGTGGTCTGCTTTCCGTTGAACGTGCCCAAACCAGCGCAGTCTATTGCTACTAGCTACAGACTTCAGATCATCAACTTTGCACATTCTCCATAGTTCTTCATTCGTGATCCTGTCTCCCATTTGATCTTTGTCATGTAGCGTAGCATTCGGTTTTCACAGCTCTTCAACAACGTTCGACGGTTTTTGTGAAAACCCACGTCTCCGAACCATACAGGAGAACAGGTCTAATGCAGGCCTTGTATATCAGACAGCGTCTCTCCAGTTGGATTTTCTTATCATCATCATCATCATCATCATCATCATCATCATCATCACTTACGATGATGACGTCTTGCTGCTAATGATATTAATATGATGGATGGACAGTGTAGTGCCGAGTAGAGCAGTGCGGATTGTAAATGGACTTGAGACAAGGTGATCATCCAACGTGGGCAGGGCTGTGCTATAGTAATTATGTGTGAAGAACAGTGGGACGGCCTCAACAGGGCAGTGTTCTGTATTACTATTATAATCATGTTACTGAAACTCAGCAATGTCCACTGCCATCTCCAAACATATTAATCATGTTACTGAAAACTCAACAATGTCAACTACCATCTCTAAACATATGAATCATGTTACTGAAACTCACCAATGTCCACTGCCAAATCTAAATATTTATTTTATTTATTTATACCACTTTAAGTCACGAGATTTCTCTGCGTGAAATTCGGGCTGCTCTCCCCGGGGAGAGTGTGTCGCCACACGAGCAGCGCCACCCATTTTTTGTTGTTGTTGTCTGCAACTGTAATTGTTTCCCTATCAGAGTGGCTTTTTTCTAAGAATTTTGCCAGGGACAACTCTCTTGTTGCCGTGGGTTCATTTACGTGCGCTGAATAATTATGTATAACACACGGGACCTCGGTTTATCGTCTCATCCGAAAGACTAGCGCCCAGACCACCACTCATGGTCTAATGGATGAGGGAAAAGTTCCAGGCCCAAGCGGGATTCGAACCACCTCACACTTCCGACCCGGACTTTTCGCTTTCTAGACAGGCGCGTTACCTCTAGACCACCCATCCATATATATTAATCCTGTTACTGAAACTCAGCAATGTCCACTGCCATCTCCAAATACTGAGGTAGCAAGGTTGGCAACGAAAGAAGAAAACTTACTGGCCTACAATCATCAGACAGCAACTATCAAACAACCCCATCACCAATAATAATCCCTCTGCTGCCATCTCCAAATACTGGGGTAGCAAGGTTGGTAACGAAAGAAGAACCACTGGCCCTATAATCATCAGACAGCAACTATCAAACAACCCCATCACTAATGATAATCCCACTGCCATCTCCAAATAATAATAATAATAATAATAATGTATGGAATTTATATAGCGCTGAATCTTGTAAAGCAACAAATCAAAGCGCTCAGATTTATTTTTAATGCGTGTGTATGCGTTTTTTAAAATTTTGTCATCTGTTCCCACCGGCACACAATCGCCTACTCTTTCGAACAGCGGAACAGGATTTAACGTGTGCGCAAGATGTTCTGCATGCGTTCGCACACGGGGCCTCGGTTTATAGTCTCATCCGAAGGACTTAGGTAGCAAGGTTGGCAACGAAAGAAGAACTAAAGAAGAAAACTTACTGGCCCTATAATCATCAGACAGCAACCATCAAAACAAACACCATCACCAATAATAACCCCACTGCTGTCATCTTCCCAATCTGTTCCACCAGCTATCCTTCTGGCCCTATGCAGCCTCCGAGACGTCGCTGCCAAAACCACCACCACCACCACCACCACCACCACCACCAGCCCGTCGCTGCAACAACCGCCACCACCACCACCACCCCTGCCACCCAACAACGGCGGGGGGGCTGCCCCCAACACTGGCCCCCAGGGTGCCTCTGGCCCGGGGGGTCGTGGACCCCCACCCCCCAACCGGCCCCCGCCCACCGTGTGGCTGCAGTGCTTGTCGCAGACCCCGCGCTCTCTGCCTGACCTGTTCGGATTGTGGTGCAGGTGAGATCCGGGGAGGGGGTAGGTGGGGGGAAGGGGGGGAGGTGGGTGGAGGGGGTTGGGGGGGGGGTAGGGGGGGAGGGAGGTTGGTGAAAGGGAGGAAAGGAGGGATGAGGGAGGGAGGGAGTTAGTGTTTGTGTGTGTGTGTGTGTGATTGTGTGTGTTTTTGTGTGTGTGTGTTGTATGTGTTGTGTGTGTGTGTTGTGTGTGGGTGGGGGGGGGGGGGTGGTGATGTGTGTGTTGTGTGTTGTGTGTGTGTACCTGTTCGTTGTGGTGCAGGTGAAGGGGGGGGGGGGGGGGTGGGGGGGGGGAGGAGGGGGGGAGAGATAGTTATTGTGTGTGTGTGATTGTGTGTTTGTGTGTGTTGTGGGTGTGTGTGTCTGTGTGTGGTGTGTGGTGTAGTGTGTGTGTGTGTGGTGTGTGGTGTGTGTGTGTTGTGTTGTGGTGTGTGTGTGATGTGTAGTGTGTGTGATGTGTGTGTGTGTGGGGGGGGATGTGTGTGTGGATTGTGGTGTGTGTGTGTGTGTTGTGTGTGTGTACTTGTGTGGATTGTGTGAGGTGGGTGGGGGGGGGTGGTGGTGGGTGGTGGGTAGGGAGGAAGGGAGGGAAGGAGGGAGGAGAGTGATAGTATTGTGGTGTGTGTGTGTGTGTGTGTGTGATTGTGTGTGTTGTGGGTGTTGTGTGTGGTTGTGTGTGTGTGAGTGTGTGGTGTGTGTGTGTTGTGTGTGTGTGTGTGTGTGTGGTGGTTGTGTTGTGTGTGGTGTGTGGTGTGAGTGTGTGTGTGTGTGTGTGTGTGTGATGTGTGTGGATTTGTGTGTGTTGTGTGTGTGATTGTGTGTGTGTGATGTGTGTGTGTGATTGTGTGTGTGTGATGTGTGTGTGATTGTGTGTGTGTGTGTGTACCTGTTCGGATTGTGGTGCAGGTGAGATGGGGGAGGGGAGGGAGGAAGGGAGGGAAGGAAGGAGGGAGGGAGTTACTCTGTGTGTGTGTGTGTGTGTGTTGTGTGTGTGTGTGAGTGTGTGTGTGGTTGTGTGTGTGTGGTGTGGGTGTGATTGTGTGTGTTGTGTGTGTGTGATTTGTGTGTGTGTGATTGTGTGTGTGTGTGTGTGTGTGTGTGTGTGTGTGTATGTGTGTGTGTGTGTGTTCGTGTTTGCACGCGTGTGTGTGTTTCTTTATTTTCTTCCTTTTTTCTCTCTCTCTCTCTCACTGCTTCTTGTCTTTGGTTTTGCTTTCTTTCTCTCTTCTCTCTCTCTCTCTCCTCTCTCTCTCTCTCTCCCTCTCTCTCTCTCTCTTCTCTCTCTGTCTGTCTGTCTGTATATGTGTTGTTGTTGTTGTCTTCGATTTTACGTCTGTTCACTCTCAGTGATATTAGACGAGAAAAAAAAATAGACAAGGGGTGTATGAGAATTGAGGTGGTGGTGGAGGCCCTACTGAAAAATGCGAGGGAGGGGGGGGGGGGTGGAGTAGTCTAATCATGAAAAGAAACCGCGCAAAGCAAAAGATACACAAAAAGCAAAACAAACACATAAAAAGTGATTAACGTTAATGAAACTATAACAAATGTCCTATAGGACTATGCCAGAGACCTTTTGCAATATCAAATGCCAAATTCAAATTATTGGATATGCTTCTAAGGGAGTTTTCAGAACATTGGGGTAAAAAAGCTTTTGTATTCTTACTGTATATGTGTATGTCTGTCTGTCTGTCTGTATATGTGTATGTCTGTCTGTCTGACTGTATGTATATATGTATCTGTCTGTCTGTCTGTCTATCTTTTATCCTGTCTCAACTTCATTGTCAAGAATACAATAATTGAAAAGTTGATTGCTGAGATGTTTTGCCTACTGTAAAATTTGCATCAGTTTCACCTAAACTAAAAAAGGATGATAAATGAAATGTGTAGAGATTTAAATATTGAAAAAATAAACCGTAGCACTTGCATTTATTGATTTGTGCGTATGCGAACATTTATGTGCAATATGAAACAAAGATTACCACACAAAAAATAAATGCATTTATGGGCTTGCAAACACTCACGCGTATGGTTTGACGACCAAAGCAGAGGCCCACGAGATTAAACATCGATGAATAATTATGGTGAGTACATACGGGGTTAGGGTGACAGGATTTGAAACCTAATCCTCCCCCCACCCCCACCTCACCCCATGGGGATGCTGGGGGCAGGGGGAGGGAGGGTCTGTTGATATAAATAGCATCCCCGCCCTCTAGAAATTCTGAGCTAGGAATTCCCTCTTTCCTACCTCTTCTGCTTTGTTTCGTTTCTTCCTGTCTCTTCTTTCTTGTCCATTTCTTTTCCTTCTTGGGCCTTTCTCCTGCCTTTGTCCCAGAAAGACTTTTAAAAAAACCCCAAAAGATAACAATTCTCTCCCTTGCCGATGTCAGACGCGCTGGGCCTGACTTGTCAGGTGCTTATAGGCAGCGCAACGCATTTTGGTTCCTATGACAGAGAACGATGGATGCTATCTGAGAAATCAACGACGACGACGACGACGACGACGAAGAAGAAGAAGAAGAAGAAGAAGAAGCGAAGAAGAAGAAGCGAAATAGAAGAAGAAGAAGCATAAGAAGAAGAAGAAGAAGAAGAAGAAGAAGAAGAAGCGAAGTGAAGAAGAAGAAGATAAGAAGAAGAAGATGCGAAGAAGAAGAAGAAGAAGAAGAAGAATCGTAATGGTCTTGAAGCTACAAAGGCCAAATCTCGGTGGCGCCTGGTAGATTAAGGTCAGGGATTTTGACGATTTCCTAAGCTGTGTTTGTAGAGATCTGCTACCAGGGGTCGGCCAGGGCTTTTTATCCCTGCATGCAATGCGTTTCAACAGTGGCGTATCAGAAATGTTCTGCATTTTCATAAGATTTTAACAGCAAAAAGCCTTTGAGAAGCCTTCGCCATACCTTAATGCATAGAGACGGCGTGCTACTGAATTAAAGCTTACTAGCATTTGGACACCAAGGCTATGATTATATATATATATATATATATATATATATATATATATATATATATATATATTAATATATATGATATATATATTGATTTTGTTGTACTCACAAGCTTTTTTAACGGTAATTTACCATTGATTCATACAAAACTGTCTCTACTGGCCTTAAGAAGCCTGGACCACACGTATGCATGATGACGACAATGTGCACACACACACACACACACACACAAATCGCAAGATTGTGTCACAGTGATATGACTCGTGTGTTTCGTCATTCGTGCACTAGAAAACCGACAAGAAGGTTACTTGTCTTTTCTTTTTGATAGTGTTAAGAAAAACAACCTTGCCTTATGATCCTTGGACTTGCTGGGTCGAATCCCACAGGCGCCTTGGAGCTTGATGCAAGGGATAGCCTAGTGGTTAGAACATTGCGCTCGCAATCTGACGATCCGGGTTCGAACCATTCAAGGGGATATTTTCCCCTGGAGTTACAGACTCCACTCTCCCCAAAAGTCCTTCGGATGAGACTATAAACCGAGGCCCCGTGTGCGAACGCACGCAGAACATCTTGCCAACACGTTAAATCCTGTTCCGCTTTTCGTAAGAGTAGGCCATTGTGTGCCGGTGGGAACAGATGACAAAATTTACAAAACTGCATACACACGGGGACTGGATGTAAACAAAGCACAGAATTGCTTATTCCATTATCCTCGATATAGAAGAATAAATAAAAAAATTTTAAAAACCCACCAACTTCGGCTTAACTTGAATGTATTTCGGCTCCATAGGTCAGTGTATGCACAGACACACATTTAAAACGAAAAATCTTGTTAACTCTTTCTAGGTGTGTGTGTGTGTGAGTGTCAAAAGACCAGATGTATGCATTAACGATTGCTTGTTTAATTTATAGGAGTGATTAGTGGGATACGGACTCATAAGAAGAAGAAGAAAAGGGGCGGCGCGCGCGCGCGGGGAAAGAGGAGAGAGTGAGAGAGAGATGGATGAGAGGACGATGAGAGAGAGGAGAGAGAGAGAGAGTATAAGTACACACTTGTACACACACACACACACAACGCTACGCGCCCGCGCGTGCACGCAGCACACATGTGTTACACCACAGGTGTACACACACACACACAACACAGTGTGTACACACACGCACATACACACAATACGCACACACACAACACACACACACACACACTACACAGAAACACACACACACACACACACATACTACACACACACACACACACACACCGCGCACGCACGCACGCACGCAAGCGCGGAGAAAGGGGCAGGTAATGATGAAAGGGAAGTAAAAACACTTTACTCGGTCCTTACTTCCCCTTACACTATAAAACAGAGCAGCAAAACCTGGACCAACTGATGAATATTCATAGCCATAACTTTATGTAGTTCCACCTGAAACCCTCAACCTTTCTTCTATCAACACTCTTCCCCCTCCTCCTCCCGCAGAATCCCCTCATAAACCAGACACACAGTTTATTATCTATAACAGCATACTGTCCCACGACTGCCTATGTCTTTTTCCCAGACAGTCTAAGCCAGAGAGAGAGAGAGAGAGAGAGAGAAGAGAGACAATGACAATGACAAATTCTTTTATTTCGAGGATAATTAAATAATAATAATATATGGAATTTATATAGCGCTGAATCTTGTAAAGCAAAAATGAAAGCGCTGAGATAAATTTTTTTTTTAAATATCGAGGATAATGGAATAAGCACCTGTGCTTTTTTTTACATCCAGTCCCCGCTTTTAGGGATATATTGATATAAAATAAAATAAAGCCATAGCATACACTCAAACGTATTAGGGAAAAAAATCTACACAAAAATCCCCACAAAAAATCTCGGAAGAGAGAGAGAGAGAGAAGAGATTGACGCAGATAGGAGAGAGAGAGAGAGAGAGAGGAGAGAGAGAGAGTAGAAAAGTAAGAAAGAAAGCAAAACAGAAAAACAGAAACAACCGAACAATAGAAAGAAACCAAAGACAAAACAAAAGCGGCAACAACAACAAGGGGAGAGGGGACAACCGAATAGTCCCCCCTCCAAATCCCCCCCCCCCACCCCAAACCAAAACAGAACCAAACAAAGAAAAACCTCCATAATATAAAAGAGAACAAACCACGTAAATAGTATCATTTGGGCTAACAGAAAGAAACGTCAAAATTCTTTGTGCTTGAGAGAGAGAGAGAGAGAGAGGGGAGAGAGAGAGAGAGAGAGAGATGAGAGAGAGAGAGAGAGAGAGAGAGAGAGAGATTTTTAGATTTTATTATTTCATATCGAGCATAATGAAATAAGCACTTATGTGCTTTTTTTTTACATCCAGTTCCCGTGTGTATGCGGTTTTGTCAATTCTGTCATCTGTTCCCACCGGCACGCATATGGCCTACACTTAACGAAAAGCGGAACAGAATTTAACGAGTGCGCAAGATGTTCTGCGTGCGTTCGCACACGGGGCCTTGGTTTATATTTTCATCCGAAGGACTTTTGGGGAGAGTGGAGTCTGCACTGATGTTAACTCAAAGGGAAACATCCCCTTGAACGGGAATCGAACTCGGGTCGTCAGATTGCGAGCGCAATGTTCTGACCACTAGGCTATCCCGTCCCCCTAAGAGAGAGGGAGAGAAGAGAGAGAGAGAGAGAGAGAGAGAGGAGAGAGAGAGAGAGAGGGGAGAAGAGAGATGAGGAGAGAGAGAGAGAGGGAGGGTCAGTGAGGGATGATGATACTAATTTTTTTATTTCTAAGATAATTCATAGATATCAACATCCTTTTTTAAAAACTTGGTTCTTGAGGAGAGAGAGAGAGAGAGAGAGAGAGGGGAGATGAGAGAGAGAGAGAGAGAGAGAGGAGAGAGAGAGAGAGAAGGAGGAGAGAGAGACAGAGACAGACAGACAGAGAGAAACAGAGAGAGAAACAGAGAGAGACAGAGACAGAGACACTGACAGACAAAGACGGGACAGACACACAGACAGTAGAAATCACACACACACACACACACACAACACACACACCCCACACACACACACACCACACACAACACACACCAAAGCCAACAACCAAATTCAGGCCACATAATCCCGATCCCGAATCCCTCCCTCTCGAGTGACACTCTTTTTACTCCCCCCCCCCCCCCCCCCCCCCCCCCCCCCCGCCCCCCACCCGCATCAAAAACTCGGAACGACACAATTATTTTATGAACTTAGAACAGAAAGATGAGCGTCACTGCTTCTGTGTGTCTATAGCTTTTAGCGCTGCAAGAGTCTATTTCCATTGCAGATTATGTTAATAGTAAAGCAAAAAAAACCCCAACCCCAACATATCGCCACGAAAACGGGTTGACTGTCGGTGTGCGTGTGTGTGTGTGTGTGTGTGTGTGTGTGTGTGTGGGTGTGTGTGTGTGTGTGTGTGTTTGTTGTGTGTGTGTGTGTGTGTGTGTGTGTGTGAGAGAGAGAGAGAGAGAGAAGAGAGAGAGGAGAGAGAGAGAGAGAGAGAGAGAGAGAGAGAGAGAGAGAGGAGATATCTTCAGTTTAACGTCTATTCACATTTAGTGATGTTTTAGACGGGAAAAAGTAATCGAAACAAGAGAATGCGAACAATAACAGAAAAGTGTCAGATAACAGTATTGAATAAAAACTAACTTTAACATACTATAAACACTGAATTATCGGACTTCTTATCAATCCTAATACAATGTCCAACAGTAACGATGGTTCAGACAAAATCTGATCCAGTGACAAACTTTGTACAGCAGGTAAGAATGCTTTTAGATGTCCACATTAAAAAATAACATGACTATTGGTAATCTTCTCTGTGTGTGTGTGTGTGTGTGTGTGTGTGTGTGTGTGTGTGTGTGTGTGTGTGTGTGTGTGTGTTGTGTGTGTGTGTGTGTGTTGTGTGTGTGTGTGTGTGTGTGTGTGTGTGTGTGTGTGTGTGTGTGTGTGTGTAAAAGTGTAATCTAGGCAGAAGAATTAACGCACGTAGAGAAAACGTTTTTGTCATCAATATATAAGAAACGTGAACAACACACAACTGTAACAGTAACGACGAAGAGCGTAAGAAATGGCTGTAACCAGCATGTCCAAGCAATGTAACGGGTGCAAGAGTAAAAAAAATCATCATCATCATCATCATCATCATCATCGTCGTTGTCGTCGTCGTCGTCGTCATCAGCAGCAGCAGCAGCATCACTAGTAGCATCATCATCGTCATCATCATCATCTTGATCATCGTCATTTTCATCATCATTAATAGCATCATCATCGTCGTCATCATCTTGATCATCATCAACATCATCGTCGTCATCATCATCGTCGTCATCATTATCATCAGCATCAGCATCATCATCACCATCATCATCGTCATCAGCAGCAGCACCACCACCACCAACCACCACCACCACCACCACCACCACCACCAACAACCACCAACAACCACCACCACACCACCACCACCACCACACCCACCACCAACCACCAACCACCACCAACCACCACCAACCACCAACCACCACCCACCACCAACCACCAACTACCACCACCACCACACCACCACCACCACCACCACCACCACCACACCACCACAACAACAACAAACACCATCACCAAGAAGGGCATCACCAAGCTGTAACTGAAGCAGAAAGCCGCAGTAACCAGCCAACTTACCAGCCATTTAACAACCAGTTTATCAACCAGCAAACCAACCAACCAACCAACCCACCATCCAACCAACCAACCCACCCACCCTGTTACCCAATAAACATGTCTACAAAATTAAGTAATGATAGCGAGACAGTAATAGCAGTTGCAATGACAGCAGTAAAAAAAAACCCAAAACCACACAGAAGCAACAGCAGCAAATTCCATAGCAGATTTTATGCCTCCGATATGTCAATACGGCACAGAAACAGAAATCCACTTGGTATTAGTGTGCCCAGCATAAGCTGACATTACAGAGCAGTTTATTTTTTTAAAAACAGAATCACAATTGTCCATCATTGTTTCAATCAAATACATTCCTTGTATGTGAAAATAGGCTGACCATCAATCGTCTTGCTAATTACGTTATGAAATCACTCGAAAACCAAGTATCTTAGCAGCAGACCAAGTTTACAGCAGTGACCACAGGTTCGTGTGTTTGTTTTGTACCAATTGCTGTGTATTTTGTAATCTACTGTTTGTGTACACTCCAGTGACATGGGCCATAGGCCTAATCATGACACCACTCTTGAGTTCAGAGTTCTGTCTCTGTCTCTCCGTCTCTCTCTCTCTGTGTCTCTGTGTGTCTGTGTGTCTGTCTGTCTGTCTGTCTGTCTGTCTCTCTCTCTTTCTCTCTCTCTCTCTCTCTCTCTCTCTCTTCTCTCTCTCTCTCTCTCTCTCTCTCTCTCTCTCTCTCTCTCTCTCAGAGATAATCTTGGTGATCGTGATGAGGATGAGGATGATGATGGTGATGATGATGAGGATGGCGACAATGATGAAGGGGGATGTTTATTGTGATCATTATGATTCGCTTTGCTTATGTAATTGTCAGTTTACTTATCTTTTTCTTCTTTTTTTCCCCGAGGGCTGGATGTCAACAAGTCTTGTGCTTATTCTATTATCCTCAGAAAATAAAATTTCGTTATTGGTCTCGTTATCGTTCTCTCTGTCTGTCTCTCTCCGTCTCTCTATGTCTGTCTCTGTCTGTCTGTCTCTCTGAATCTCTCTATGTCTCTGTCTCTGTCTGTCTGTCTGTCTCTCTGAATCTCTCTCTCTCTCTCTCTCTCTCTCTCTCTCTCTCTCTCTCTCTCTCTCTCTCTCTTCCTCTCTCTCTCTCTCTTTCATATACCTGTTTCGTGTGTTTTTATAATCTACTGCTTGTGTATGCCTTAGTGATATTATGGGCCATAAGCCTAATCATTAAACCATTCAGAGTTCAGATCTCTGTCTGTCTGTCTGTCTGTCTGTCTGTGTCTGTCTGTCTGTCTGTCTGTCTCTCTCTCTCTCTCTCTCTCTCTCTCTCTCTCTCTCTCTCTCTCTCTCTCTCTCTCTCTCGCACACATACAGCTTATATCATTATTATTATTTCCTCGTGAAAGAAAGGTGACAGAGTGCACATGTACTTGTTAGTGCTTTGCTTCGTCTTAAAGCAATCTGGAGAAAAGTTAAACACTTCCTGACAGGTAGCTATTATTTGGTCTTGTTGCCCATCATACCTCCCCCACCCCCCACCCGGCCAAATATTCTTTGCAATAATTTGAGCTTGTGCTGACACAACATTTGTTCATAAATATAATAAAAGATTCCATTTCTGACGCCTGACTGAACTCTTCACGTACTAGACTGAAGATGAAACAAAAGAGAACTTGAAATTGTTTTCTCCACAACTTACAAAACTTTAATATTCGACAAAGTCAACCTAACCTCAACTTTTTTTTTCAACCACTACCGGGGACCCTACTCTTCCTTGTTCGCAAACTAGCGGCCTTAAACTTTCAACGTCATTTAAATCGTTTTGAACGACGCCTACATTAAACCCCAAGAACCTGTTCCCTCGGTGGAAGTGTTCGTGCGTTACACGGCCCATGAAAGATGTAACTGGTCAGGGCTCATGAATAAAGAAAGATCTTCGGCAATTTTTTTCCGAGCCGTTCGTCTTTCAGCTTTATATAGCTGTGTCGTGTATGTGTCATATGTTTTAGTGGCCGCTGTATAACGTCTTCAAGGTTTGGGCGGGGTGGTAGTATTTAGAGTGCTGGGTTTGTGAACATGAACACTTTTTTTTTTTTTTTTTACATCGAAGGAAAATATTTTGTAAATAAAAGAAAATGCTATAAAACTTTTATTTGCGTGTCACGCGCAAGTTATAGATAACAGTGCACTTGTGGAAATGTGCACACGCAGGGACTTTGTGTGGTGTGTGTGTGTGTTGTGTGTGTGTGCATGCTTGTGCAAACAAACACAAATATGTACATGTGTGTGTGTGTGTGTGTGTGTGTGTGTTAGCACGCGGGCAAGCACACACACACACACACACACACACACACACACACACACACCGCGCAGCAATAGAACACAAAGCCAGCAATAATTGTATGAAAATTACATGCTTAGTTTGATTTTACGCACAAAAATACCACTTTCGCTTGGGTTGATACGCACACACACACACAACACACACGCACTCACCGCGTCACACCACACACACACACACACACACACACACACACACACACACACACACACACATACATACACACACAAACACACACACGCACACACAACAACACACACACACACACACACACACACACGCACACAGACACAGACAACACACACACACACACACACACACACCACACACACACACCTCTCTCTCTCTCTCTCTCTCTCTCTCTCTTCTCTCTCTCACTCTCTCTCTTCTCTTCTTCTTTCTCCTCCACCTCTCCCTTCTCCCCCTAACACACTGATGGAACCATCCCCTGCCATCACAACAAACGGTTATGCACACACCCTTCATTTCTAAGCGTGGGCTATCCTGTAGGGAACGAAGATGGGATGGAACACTATAATAACCGATCTAACCATTGATGATTTTATCAACAGTTCAATGTCGTTTTTGGTTTAAGTAAGGCGCATTCTTTCAGAGAAGCACGTAACAAGCATAACATGCTGACATAATCAGCATAGCAACAACAAAGACCTTACATTGTACTCACAAGCGCTTCGATTTGTTTGTTTTACAAGATTCAGCGCTATATAAATTCCATTTCTTCTTCTTCTTCTTCTTCTTCTTTTATTATTACTCAGTTAGAACATCAACATTCATATTGATAAAAAGAATAAATAAATAAATGAATAATGATCCCTACAACGACTTCAAGAAGAAAACGGGGAAAACTGACTGAACAGGATAATAATAATATCATCACCTCATCTGCTTCCATAACCCCCTCCGGGGTCGTAGGGGCACTGCAGTGACGAACATTGCACCAGTTGGCTCCCTTTGCGGCGGTTGTGGGCAAGAGCAGCATTAACATAATTTATACATTCATAATGAAATAATTGACGATTTCTCCGAAAAGAGACACGTCTATTTTGTAACGAATGACAAAAGGGTGGCGCTGCTCTTGTGGCGACGCGCTCTCCTCGGGGAGAGCATCCAGCCCGAATTTCACGTAGAGAAAATCTCGTGACTGAAAGTAGTATAAAATAATAAAAAAAATAACTGAGCAAACGTTTTTTGGGGGACGGGGAAAAAAAATGCCGTGTGGTTTTGTTTCAGGGACTACCAGCGCATCATTCCCTGCCTGACCGCTGGCTTGTCTTCTCAGCTGGCTCAGAATCCCCTGGATCAGTTCCTGCAACTGCACTTTGAGGCGGAGAAGCTGAAGGAGAAGAGCGTGCGGCTGTGTCAGAACTTCCAACGTAAGTCTCACCCGCAAGTCACTGGAGAATATTATGCCATTCGGTCTTGTTTGTGTTCTCAGCAGCTTTTTTGATGTATTTTTTGTTTAAAACACACACGCACCGCACGCACGCACGCACGCACGCGCGCGCACAAACACACCACGCACGCACGCACACACACACACACACACGCACGCACGCACGTACGCACACACATACACACACATACACACTTTTCGTAAGAGTAGGCCATTGTGTGCCGGTGGGAACAGATGACAATTTACAAAACCGCATACACACGGGGACTGGATATAAAAAAGCACATAAGTGCTTATTCCATTATCCTCGATATAAAAGAATAAAACAAAATAAATAAAATAATACACACACACACACACGCACACGCAGCACGCAACAACACACACAACACACACACACACACACACACACACACACACACACACACACACACACACACACAAACACACATCAGATGAGACTATAAACCAATGTCCCGTGTGCGAACGCACGTAGAACATCTTGTGCACACGTTAAAACCCGTTCCGCTTTTCGGAAGAGTAGGCAATTGTGTGCCAGTGGGAACGAATGACAAAATTTACACAACTGCATACACATGGGGACTGGATGGAAAAAAAGCACACGAGTGCTTATTCCATTATTCTCGAAATAATAATGTTGAATATATATATATATATATATATATATATATATATACATATATATATAATAATATATATATATAATATACATATATATATACATATACATATATATACGTATACATATAAGCGAGAACACACAAACAAGCGCGCGCACGCACGCACTCACTCACACATATACACAGACACTCACACACAGAGAACACCTTGCACACACGTTAAAACCTGTTTCACTCTTCGGAAGAGTAGGCCATTGTGTACCGGTGGGAACGGATGACCAAATTTCCACAACCGCATGTACACGAGGACTAAATGTAAAAATATAGGACACGAGTACTTATTCCATTATCCTCGAAATAAAATAAAATAATAAACAAACGAATAAATAATATAAATAGATAGATAAATAAACAACTAAGGAAGAACTAAGTTTAATAACCCGTCATACAAACCAGTGAATGGAGACAGGTAAGAACAATAATTCTTACATTGAGATAATGATTATCACTGAAAAGAAACAACAAATAACCATACGAACGAACTGAGAGAAAACAATCACAAAACGAGAAAAAAATACCACCACCACCCTCCCTCCCTTAAAAAAAGGGGGAGAGAAATAACCATTGAAAAAGCCACAAACTGTCTTGTTTACAAATTAAAAGAATGGTTTATTATATTGGACTTCACAACAGCACTCGACATTTTTTATATTACTCTATGAATAAACTTCTAAGCAAGTTAGGCCCTGCAACCTGAACAAAAAGTGGGTCGATTGCATTCTCCTGATATTTATCCATTTTGTAAGTTGAAACATGGCAAAATCAACAAGATTAAGTTTCATAAATTAGTCGTTGCAACACCCTCCCCAAAAAACAACAACAACCCCTAAACAAAAACAAACTAAAAACACCCAACACCACCAAAACAAAACCAAAGCAAAAAGCACCAAAAAAACACACTACAACAAAACGAAAACAACAAAAACAAGACAATAATCAAACTAAAACCAGTAAAAAACAAACAAAATTAAGAAAAACAAAAAAACAAACTAAACATTTCAAAACCTCCCCAACAACTCCCATATGGAACTGCACTTTAACCCTTTCCTGTTCTTTACAAACAAAATCGGATTCCCACTTGATGAGGACAAGATAGGCTAATGGTTAGAACATTGCGCTCGCAATATGACGACCCGGGTTCGATTCCAGTTCAAGGGGATATTTTTCTCTGGAGTTAACATCAGTGCAGACTCCATTCTTCCCCAAAGTCCTTCAGATGAGACTAAACCGAGGTCCTGTGTGCGAATGCACGCAGAACATCTTGCGCACACGTTCAATCCTGTTCCGCTTTTCGTAAGAGTAGGCCATTGTGTCCCGGTGGAAACAGATGACAGAATTGACAAAACTGCGTACACACGTGGACTGGATGTAAAAAAAAAAAAAAGCATATAAGTGCTTATTCCATTATCCTCGATATAAAAGAATAAAGTTTAAAAAATAAACCACAACAACAACCAAAAACCCCCCACTCAAATGATTGTGAATTTGTCGTTTTCACGTCCACTTCGAATTTGTATGTTCCTGTACCAAGAGTAAAGAAGATAAAAAAAATATACCAAACAAATCTTTTTTCATGTGAAATGAAGATGCAAAAGTTTAGCACATCATCGAAAAAGACACAACTGTTTGTTGTTGTTGGGTTTGTAAGGGGGATTTTTTTTTTTTTGGGGGGGGGGGGAGGGGGAGGGGAAGAGGCACATACTAATTAATGAAATTTGTTATCTTGTTGATACTACTGTGTTCAAACTTTTAAAAAAAGGATGAATATCAAGAAAACACAATCAGCACGCTTACGTGAGACATTATTGAGACGTATCATTTAGATTTTTGTTTAGTCGTTTTCTAAGTATATTAGGTCACCCTCTTTATCTCAGTGTGTGTGTGTGTGTGTGTGTGTGTGTGTGTGTGTGTGTGTGTGTTTTAAAGGGGAGAGAGAGCAAGAGAGAGAACAATGAGAGAGAGAGAGAGAGAGAGATGGGGATCGGGGATGCTGGGATGCACACACACACACACACACACAACACACACACACACCACACACACACACACACACACACACACACACACACACACACACAACACACAACACACACATTCATGTTGCAACGTTGCATTGTTTAGACATTATACCCTCGAACAGTAGCGCGCATCTGTTAGAGCACACGAACATGCTCTCCTTTTATCATGCCCGCACTCACCAACATATGTATCCAAGTAGGAACAGATGACAACATTTACAAAACCGCATACACTCAGAGACTGGATTAATAATTTTAAAAAATAAAGCACAGGAGTGCTAATTCCATTATCCTCGAGACAAAAGAATGATAAATGAATAAATAAAGGAATGAATAACTAACTAAATGAAAATTGCTGATCGTGCACAGAAATCGGCAACAGAGCAGTCTGGAGACAAAAAAGAACAATAAATAACAAACGAACAAACGGAAAAACAAACAAATAAATAAATCATCATCATCATCATCAGACCCGTGACCTTGGCGGTCGTGGGGGAGACACGAAAGACGATGCCGTGGTAAGCCTCCTCCATCCATCTCGGTCCTCGGCTCTGCGCAGTAGTGCCGAGTCATTCATCCTGGTCCATTCTCTGATGTTGTCCATCCATGACTTGTTCTGTCTTCCCCTCTTTCTGCCACCTTCGAGTGTTCCCTGCAGTACTGTTTTTGGCAGAGTGCTGTGGCGGGTGACGTGGCCGAACCATGTCAGCTTTTTCTTCTTGACGATGGTGAGAAGGGGTTCCTGTGGACCTGCCAGCCGTGTTATTTGACTCTTGACAAATTCATTGGTCTTTCGTTCTCTCCAGGATATGCCCAGCAGTTTTCTATGGCATTTTGTTTCAAATGTAGGGAGGCACCGTGGTCGAGTGGTTTAGGCGGTCAACTCGTGATCCAGAGGTCGCGGGTTCGATCCCCGCTCGGCTCGGTGTTGTGTCCTTGGGAAAGACACTTTACTCCTATTTTCCTCACTCCACCCAGGTGTACAAGTGGGTACCAGCTCTGCTGGGGAAGTATCTGGCGACAGACTAGCGTCCCGTCACAGGGGTGGTGAAAAACCATCAGTTCGCTTAACGCTACAGAAACCGGGATAAGCTCCGGCTCTATGGGCCTTCTGGCTCGAAAGAACATACTTTTGTTTCAAATGACTGGATTCGCTTTGCTGTTTCAGCAGTCAATGTTCAGGTTTCACTTCCGTACAGCAGGATAGTCTGATAAATAAATAAGATAAAATAAAATAAACTGGATGACTGTGCGCAGAAATCAGCAACAGAGCAGACAGGAGACAAAAAAAACCCCAATAAATAACAAACGAACAAACAGAAAAACAAACAAATACACGAATAAATAAATAAATAAGATAAACAACTCAACTAAACTAAACTGGTGGACTGTGTGCAGAGATCAGCAGCAGGGCAGCCTGTGTCCAGCAGAACAACGCCAGTCTGGAAGGGTTTTGTAACAACCTCTTCATCGACGGTCAGCTGTACGTCTTCAATGTCCGCAGACAACAGCGGGCCAATAACGACGTCGATGCCTTTAAAAATGTAGCCTGCAGGTGAGTTTCCCTACCGGGCTGGGGGCGGGGGGAGGTGGGGGTGGGGGAGGGTGGAGGCGGGGGGGGGGGGGGGGGGAGGAAGGGGAGGAGGGAGCAAGGGGTACAACTTTGTTTTGGTTTTTTGGGTTTTAAAAATTTTTTTTAGTCAGGATGTGCTGAGGACACCAACCATTCCGTTTTAATGTATCATCCCCAAGTTGAATTTTTTTTAAAAGCGTACATTTCAATGTAAAAAAGGAAGGTAAAGGAGTCCCATAACCTATAAGGTCGTAGGGGAAGCGAGGCGTCAGAGACCTCACTTCTCTAGGGCCAGCATATTGAGGGCCGCGCCCATCTCCTCTCCCTCGCTGCTTTACCTTCCCTGACCCTAAAGAGGGCAGGTACCCATTTACAGCTGGGTGAACTGGGGGAACTGTACTGAAGCCAAGGCGCGCAAACGGTCACCCATCCAACTGGTGACCACGCTCGACGCTGCTTAACTTGGCTGGGGGAAAGCGAGTGCTCCGACCACTGAGCTATCCCGTCCCCAATGTACAAAACAAAATACAGAACAAAAATGCTGTGTGTGTGTGCAACTACAGCGCTGCAGAATGGACATTCTGTGCCTAGCTAGCCCAGTGATGACATTGTCACTACCTCCTGGTGGTGGTGGCCAGAACAGAACAGGAAAAAATATGTCATATAATGTACTAACAGAAAAAAATTGTAAGATTTGTTCGATACGAAAGTAAGATTTAAAAAAAAGACAGAAAACAGAAACAGGGATAGAAAAGTTAGGAAATTTCTAGCACAGAATTTTGAGAAGTTGGGGATGCTATTCGAATTTAAAGACACCCCCATCCCTTCTCCCAGTATCACCTTGGGGGTTGTTCTTAATGTGTTTCATTGAAGTGGTCGCATGTGATTGTGATTGTGGGATGATAGTCTAAACTTTTAGATCACGGGGGGAGCTTACTTGTTACACGATGTGACAGCCACATTGTAAGGAAGTCCTCTTTAGGAGCAATTTATCATTCCAGTTTAACTACACAATGTTGTGACTCAAATCTTTCTTGTAGTGCCAGGTAAACCAATCAGCTCTCTCTGTCTCTGACTCTCTCTGTCTGTCTGTCTGTCTGTCTGTCTCTCTCTCTCTCTCTCTCTCTCTCTGGCAGTGTCACCAATGACCTGACTGGATGTCTTGGAGCCGCCATGAAAGGATGTGACGTAGAAGTGAAGCGACATCTGCTGGCCTTCTACGCTTTCTTCACCAATGAGACTTGTGTGGCCGACCCTACTGTCGAATTTGCTCTTCCTACGTGCGTTGGGTTTTTGTTTTGTTTTGTTTTGTTTTTTCGGTTTCTGTTTGATTTTTGACGTAGGCCTATAGACAAGTTGATCGTTTGGGGGAGGGAGAGAGAGAGAGAGAGAGAGAGAGAGAGATGGTGGGAGGCATGTATACACAAACGAAGAGAGTTTAGTACATGAATGAATGCCAGTTGACGTACCAGCCGGATGTACATAGATGAATGAGCGGATAAATGATTAGCTGTGTGATTACAAAGACAGACGGAGCAAGGATCTGATCTGAAAAAGAAGCAGCTATATTTACACACACACACACACACACACACACACACACACACACACACACACACACACACACACACACACATATATATATATGTATATATATGCACTTAAAAAACCGAACGATGCTGTTAAAAAATGTATGTGTTTTATATTGCTGACATTAAAACATACCAAAAAATCACATCGTCATCATCAGATAAAGCACAGTACGCGTAAGCAAGGTATGTCATACAACTGCACGATATGATAGTTATATACTTGCATGGCATGAAATGGGCTTACGCAAAATAGATAAAGAAAGTAAAGAAAGAGAGAGAGAGAGAGAGAGAGAGAGAGAGAGAGAGAGAGAGAGAGAGAGAGAGAGAGAGAGAGAGAAAGAAAGAAAGAAAGAAAGAAAGAAGAAAGAGAGAGAGAGCGAGAGAGCGAGAGAGAGCGAGAGAGGAGAGAGAGAGAGAGAGAGAGAGAGAGAGAGAGAGAGAGAGAGAGAGACAGACAGACATAGACAGACAGACAGACAGACAGACAGGCAGACAGCCAGACAGAGAGACAGACAGACAGGCAGACAGATAGACAGACAGACAGACAGACAGACAGACACACACACACACACACACACACACACACACACACACACACACACACACACACACACACAGCTACCTTCCACGCGTGTTTTCAGACCACCTCCTCCGCCACCTCCACTAATCGTGGAGATATGTGGCCGACGAGTGAGCAAGGCCTTCCCCCCTGCCCCCCTGGACAGGAATGCAACTCCTCTGCAACGCCTGATACACGTCCAGCGCCAGATTTGCAGGTGACTCCTCCCCCCCCCCCCCCCCCCCTTCCGACCCCCAGCCTTGTTCAGTCATGAGATGGTGTCATAATTATGATTGCGTAGCGTAATCTGCATGGATATGATGAGCCCAAGAAACCCACAAGGGCTAAAAGTTTTTTGCAGTTTAGATTTATTTATTTTATTTATTTATTTACTTATTTATTTCATTCTTTTATATCGAGGATAAGGGAATAAGCACTTACGTGCTTTTTGTTACACCCAGTCCCCGTGTGTATGCGGTTTTGTAAATTCTGTCATCTGTTCCCACCGGCACACAATGGCCTACTCTTACGAAAAGCGGAACAGGATTTTAACTTGTGCGCGAGATGTTCTGCGTGCGGTCGCACACGGAACCTCGGTTTATAGTCTCATCCGAAGGACTTTGGGGAGAGTGGAGATTATCTCGCAAGGTCAGGTGAGGTGTCTGTCTCCATCGATCGCCACTGTAATCAATAGGAGTTTCCTCGCAATGCCACCAGGGTTCGCCGTCTTTTTTCTGTCTCTGCTGAGTTCTACGATCTCCTGTAGCCCTCCTCCCAGACCACTGACCTCAGTGATGTTGGCAATGTAGGATGTTGGTGGTCTGCCTCTTTTTTTTCCATAATTTTTTTGGTTTTGTTTTGTTCTGCCCTCAACCTTACCTTGGAAAACTGTCGTCATTAGATTTGTCTGTGTGTTTCTGTTTGCGTTACCAACATATCCCAGTCTGCATTTAACCATTTTCAGCCAACATTTAACTTTGCTCTGAGAGTTCATCAAAAATGCTTCCATTTGTTTTCCTGTCTTACCATTTGATTCTTAAAAGTCGTCTGAAAAATCACATTAATTTTCGGCTGCGTTTATTTTTGTCTCTTTCCAATGTTCGTAGTGTCCAGGCTTCTGACCCATACAGCAATACAGGCCAGATTCGTTCTTTTGACAAATCTAATTAGTGATATTTTAGGCATGCCTCTGTATTTCTGAATATTAACTGAATCATCTTTTGCTTGGCCATACCGATTCTAGCCTTGACGTCTTGTAGACAGGAACCAGTATTCTCTTTTGACAGAGCTTAAATATTTGAAATCTTCAATGTATTCCAGATCTGTTCCATTGCTTTTTTGTATTCTGAGAGGTGACTGTATCATTGCTGAGCATCACTTTGGGTATTTTTGGCATTGAACTGGAAACCAGCAGTAATACTCTCCGCATCGACTCTGTAGAGGATTCTTTATACGCTTGTGACATCAGTAGCCATGAGTGCTGTATCATCAGCATATCTGATGTTAGTAATGTCCCTGCCTCCTATATTACCTGATGTTAGTAATGTTCCTGCCCCCTATATTACCTAATGTTAGTCATGTTCCTGCCTCTTATATTACCTAATGTTAGTAATGTTCCTGCCTCCTATATTACCTGATGTTAGTAATGTTCCTGCCTCCTAATTACCTGATGTTAGTCATGTTCCTGCCTCCTATATTACCTAATGTTAGTAATGTTCCTGCCTCCTATATTACCTGATGTTAGTAATGTTCCTGCCTCCTACATTACCTGATGTTAGTAATGTTCCTGCCTCCTATATTACCTATTGTTAGTAATGTTCCTGCCTCCTACATTACCTGATGTTAGTAATGTTCCTGCCTCCTATATTACCTGATGTTAGTAATGTTCCTGCCTCCTATATTACCTGATGTTAGTAATGTTCCTGCCTCCTATATTACCTGATGTTAGTAATGTTCCTGCCTCCTATATTACCTGATGTTAGTAATGTTCCTGCCTCCTACATTACCTAATGTTAATCATGTTCCTGCAACCTATATCAATGCCTGAGTCATTTATGTCAGCATTTCTCACGATCATTTGTGTAAATATGCTGAGAAGATGCTGGGGGTAATAATTATACAAACCCTGTCAGATTCCTTTTTTGCATCAAAGAACTCACAGTGTTCGCTATTCCATGGGAGGTTTGCCTTCTGATCTGAATACAGATTTACTATGAGCGAGACCAAATGCTTTTGAAAACCCATTTTCTGATATTGTGATAAACAGATGGTAATGTTTGATACTCTCAAAAGCCTACTATAGTCTATGAAAAGTTATGAATGCATCATATCTATCTGTCTATCTATCTATCTGTCTGTCTATCTATCTATCTATCTATCTATCTATCTATCTATCTATCTATCTATCTATCTCTCTCTCTCTCTCTCTCTCTCTCTCTCTCTCTCTCTCTCTCTCTCTTCCGCTCTCTCTCTCTCTCTCTCTCTCTCTCTCTCTCTCTCTCTCTCTCTATATATATATATATATATATATAGAGAGAGAGAGAGAGAGAGAGAGGGAGAGAGAGAGAGAGAGAGAAACAGACAGACAGACACACAAAAAGACAGACAGACACACAGACAGACACACACACACACACACCACACACACACACACACACACACACACACACACACACACACACACACACACACACACACACACACACACACAGAGTAATCCTCCCTGTATGTGGACAAAAATCTCGAACAGTCTTAGGTTCAATTCCACCCCAACACTCTCTCTCGGGTATCCATGTCTGTTTAAACTAATATTGTTAATGTCAGCAACAAATGAAACTACTGTTAAGAGATGAAGCATATATTTGTACAAAGCCTTTAAAAGGCGAAGTGAGTGTGTAGCAAATTGTTAATGTGGATGTGTCTTGCCAACGATGTTTTGTACAACCCCCTTCTAAGGGGCTATGGCCTTTTTGAATAAATATATCATATCATATCATATCATATCATATCATATCATATCTCTCTCTCTCATATATATCCCAAAGGGCGGGGACTGATTGTAAAAAAGCACATGGGTGCTTATTCATTATCCTCGAAATAAAAGAATTTGTCATTGTCATTGTCAATTTGTCCCTGCCTGAGTGCAGAACGTACGAAGCCCGCTTCAAGTGTTACGACGAAGAACTGAGCAAGAACACCACCACCAGCCGCCCTTTCAGAGACCTGTGGCTGCAGTTCACCTTCAACAGCTCCTCGGCCATCCCTGCCCAGCGAAAGTTCTGCCAGGAATTCGAAGGTAACAGTAAGCTGTGGGACCCTCCACCACAAAATGAGTCGCGTGACAACGGAGATAATTTTTTTGATGATTTACATGTTATCTGAAAAAAGTGTGAACATCGGATAACTCTATGAACAGATAGTACAACTTTGAAATGGCAGATAGTACAACTATGAAATGTCAGATAGTACAACTATGAAATGCCAGATAGTACAACTATGAAATGTCAGATAGTACAACTATGAAATGCCAGATAGCACAACTATGAAACTATGAAATGCCAGATAGTACAACTATGAAATGGCAGATAGTACAACTATGACATGGCAGATAGTACAACTATGACATGCTGGACCCCCAGGAAAGTGACAATAATCAGAAATTGAAGAGTTTCGTTTCGTAATAGCTGGCCAGGATTGAGCTGAAGGGGTGAATTATTTTAAACATGATTTTAAAAATAAAAAAGCAAAATGGAACAGAACTACGCCTCAAGACTTTGAAACTTATGCATCAGAAGTGTTATAGTTTTATAATCAATCATGATATTAACATCGACAACCTGAAACCTACCTGCCTAAGATGGCTCCTAGCGGAAAATGGGTCAGATGGAATGCGACTCATTTTGTCGCGGAGGGTCGATCACAAATGTTCGTTTATCAGAGCTGTTAAGTTAACATTTCCAGCAGTAGATCTGCATAAAGTCTGAACTAGGAAGGCATGCTGAAAAACTTCGAAAACAAAGAAACAAAGAAACAAACAAGCAAAAGCCTGCAGCCTAAACTCAAAAGTGCATGCAAAATTTGAACCCACCCACCTCATAACCCTTAGTATGATGGAAGTAGATGGAAACAGATGACATAATTTACAAAACTGCATACACACGGGGACTGGATATAAAAAAGCACATGAGTGCTTATTCCATTATCCTCGATATAAAAAATAAATAAATAAATAAAATAAATAATTAGTACATAGAACTCTGTGATCGTAAAATGCAAAGAAAATAGAGACACAATATCCAGAAAGCATCAGTTTCGGGTTTCGATTTCTCTGAGAAACGCAGACTTGGTTCATCCCAATAGAGCTCCAGGAAAAACAAAACAACTGTGGGGACGAGCGTGTTCACCGTGACGGACTGCAGACTTCACCATTCAGACCGGACTAAAAAAGTGAGCATAGCTAGGTAACGCAGAAGAGGAAGATGCAGGAGGAAAGAATCAAAATCGATTTTTCGGCAGGGTCATCACAACGCCTAGAGCAGTCCGTGCATTGGTGCACTGCTGAGGTCTACCTAGAATTCAAGACGTAGATGCTTCAACCAATATTGAACCTGAAGGGCTGGTGAAGTTTTCGTTGCATCCTTGCTATAACCATACCAGTTTCTGAAACCTGTGAATGCTAGCTTGCATTCCAGGATGAAGCATGTACGCTTGATCTTCAGAAAGTGCAAAGGGCATATACACAAAAGCCTGTACACAAAAGGGCCTATACACAGAAAGGGCAAAAACATTAAAGGGCCTAAACACAAAAGGGCCTATACACAAAAAGGGCCTATACACAAAAAGGGCCTATACACAAAAGAGTCTATACACAAAAGGGTCTATACACAAAAGGGCCTAAACACAACAGGGCACAAACACAAGGGCATAAACACTAACGGGCATAAACACAAAAGGGCCTATACACAAAAAGGGCATAAACACAAAAGAGCCTATACACAAAAGGGCACAAACATAAAAAGGGCATAAACACAAACGGGCATAAACACAAAAGGGCATAAACACAAAAGAGCCTATACACAAAAGGGCATAAACACGAAAGGGTCTATACATAACAGGAAAATTCTGGCAGGTCTGCACCAAAGCTAACCCTAACCTTGCATTTCGTACACAATCTATGTAATATGTCTGGGAGATCATAATAAACCCCACTTTTACCGACCTCCTACGCTCGTTGCTGTCGATATTCAAACTCGAAACCTCACGACCATTAAAACAAAAAAACCCACCCAACCCCGTTGTCTTAATCTACCTGGACATTGAATCCGTCAACAACATCATCATCATCAACAACAACAACAACAACAGTGGCAATGACAATGACAAATTCTTTTATTTCGAGGATAATGAATAAGCACCCATGTGCTTTTTTACATCCAGTCCCCGCCCTTAAGGATATATATGATAATAAAATAAAATAAAGCCCATAGCAATACACTTACACAGTATACGGAAATAATATCTACACAAAAATCCCCACAAAAATCACAGAAGAGTGAGAGAGAGAAAAAAAAGTAGCAACAAGTAAGAAAGAAAGCAAAACAGAAAACACAGAAACAACCGAAAAAATAGCAAGAACCATGAGCAAAACAAAAGCATAATAGCTGGTTAGTTCCAAATAAGAACCCAAGGATAGGTGCTTCATACAGCAATAGGACAGACAACACCAAAGATGCTCTGCTAAAGCGGTTTCTTTCCCTTTCAGGTGGACTGGTGAACTCTCTGAACGAGGCCTGCTTCAACCGCACCGCCTTGAAGTTGCAGGGTTGTGAGAACCAGTATCGCCAGAGAGTGGGCAATATCGGGTACGGCTTTTCCCAGGGCAGTCTGGACTATGGCGACGTCTACAAGCTGGCTTGTGGGTGAGTGTATTCAATACCAAGTCATCCTGTCATAGATTTTTCAGACTTTGAGGGCTCATGGTGGGAGTTTTTGCAGATTTCCTCTTAGGGTCCCCAGGTGGGTTTGATATCAACGCATCTGTGGGTTGGAAGGTGTGTGAATAAATATTTCTACTTCTCTTCTCTCTCGTTCCTCCCTGCCTTAAAAGATACACGAGAGGGGAAGAGGAACTAGGTTTCTAGTTGAAAAGGGCACATTATGAACCTAGCCTCCGAATAACAAAGAAGAACTGTAAAACTTCAGTACAAAAAAGTCGTAGAAACAGTAGGGAAAAAAGTTCTAAACTTTGGACAGTGTGCAAGTTTTTGGCGAAGAAAAAGAAGTCAGCCTAATAATAATTGATATAAATTTGAACAACACTCACTTTCAAAATACTTTCATCCCCGAAGCCGGAATGCGTCTACCTTAATGGTGGGCAAATGATCATAATCACAAAACCTCACCATTGGTAAACCATAGAGCTCTTGCAGGTGATCCCCCCCTCCACCCCCGAAAAAAAGGCTAGAATAAATAAAGATTATTATTATTATTATTATTATTATTATTATTCTTCGGACAACCAAGTTTAACGATTTTGAGTCAGAATGCAGAGACCAAACTAAGATATATATTCTTGATTGAGAGCTTGGCATAAGTTGATTACTCTCTCTCTCATTATTCTCTTTCCCTCTCTCCCTCACCCCCACCATCTCTCTCTCCCTCACCTCCCTCCTCTCTCTCTCTCTAAATTGATGGTCATAGTCCTGAGAACTGTAGAGGAGTCAGAAAAATTCAGTTTTCACATCAGTCGTAAAGGGAAGACGGTATTACTGGGCAGAGGAAGAAAAAAACAACGCTAAACACAGCCTAAGCAGTTTTCAGAAAAGGGGTTTCAACTATAGAAAATAACACATTTTTACTCAGATCTCAATAATTTGAAAGAAATTTGACAGTGAACGAGTTGGATACGTTTCTAATGGGTTTTTTTCGACTACAAAAAAGCATTTGATGAAGCAAATAGGAATAAATCTTAGCAAGTACTGCAAACGTCAATTTCATCCAAAACGACAAATATCATGAAACATGTATACCATTTCCTTGAAGTTTTGTCAGATTGGGAACCGGTATATGATTTTTATCGAATGCCCCACTGGGGTAAAACAAGGGTGTATACTTAGCCCATTAATGTTTCCTTTTATTATTTGAAGTAGCTGAGTATGTTAGATAAGAGGGAAAACATGTTGTTCTTACCAATGTGTACAGACGGTATAGCACTACTATCAATCCTCCCATTTGGACGACAATACACACACACACACACACACACACACACACACACACACACACACACACACGTACACACATATCCTTGTAAATTGTTGCTTCGATGACATTTTATGTCTTTTGTTATAGTCCAAAATTTGACCAATATTATCTTTGCGCCTCTGTTCGGTTTCACATATATCTGGCTTGGAGTTCAATATCTTTGAGGGCATTCTCCTTAATCTGGATTCTTATAACCATGTTCGTCAGACCGCTGCTTTTTACAATGGATTTGAACATTCATTCATCGTTTGGTTTTTGGTTGCCACGTGAACTGCTTCGGGTTTTTTTTTCTTCTTCGTTATATATCCAGCTTTTGTCTGTTCTAGTGTGAACTACTTTCCCAATCCTCTGTGATGTTTTATAATTATTGGCAATCTTGTCTCTGTTTATGGTTTATGAATCACTAACACATTTGTATGTATCTATGTATGTGTGTGTGTGTTTTGTGTGTGAGTGTGTGTGTGTATGCGCGTGTGCGCGTGTGTATGCGCAGGCATATGCATGGAAGTTCTATCATTCACTAGTAAGCTGAAGGAAATGGCGACTGAATATTCATGATATAGTTTTTGACACTTGTACTCTTATTTTAACCTGGCTCTTTCTTCCCACAATCAACAAGAGATTCCTTGTCTGGTTCATCGTTGATCTGTGAGGAAATAATCATCACTTGATCATTACAGACACTCAAGCTGATCAGAGTCCTGTAGCACAGTTACATAGACATAGTTGTTCTATATTGTCACGCCAAGTGACAGGCTAAAAGTGGAAAAGTGGAGTCCTATTGTTCTATAGTGTCACGCCGCGTAACAGGCTAAAATTGGACTCCCATTGTTTTATAATGTCATGCCGCGTAACGGGCTAAAAGTGGACTCCTTTGTTAGCTAGGGGCCTGGGTTTAGTTAGCAGGGCATCAGGTTCACTTGCTGTGGTAATGGACAGAGACATGAAGTCATGAAGGGAGAAGAGATAGAGGATCCAGCAGAGACAATAGACAGGAGATCTCTAACACGCTGCTCTTTGTTTGTTGCTGAGGCTATGGACCACCTGTTTCCTTTAACTTAACGCTTGACGGTTTGAAAGGATGGACTGGGGAACACATTTTGCAACTTTCGCTTCTTTTGTCTCTTAAGTCAACGGTCTGTCTGTGCAGTCAGTATGTGCTGGTCCCAAGGAACTTATGAAGAACATGCCTTTTCTTTCTTGTCCAACCATTACTGTTATCCATATTTGATATTCGCTGTAATACCTTTGTTGGAAAAAAAAAAACAAACAACCCCTGCCTGGCAGCAGCTTTTTCACTACTTTAACAGCTTCCTCACTAATGGTGACAGTCTACTTCGCTTACTCCAGGAGCGCTTTGGCAAAGGATTACTAACTCGCCATTAAGTTGCCCCCTTTTTCGACCAGGAAATAAAACTGTGTGATTTTGATTGTTCCATGGACACACAGAAGCAGCTGGGAGAATGGGATGTGTGTGTGGGACGCCTTCAGAGAGTGCGGGGATCAAGTGGCAAATGCCGTTCGGGACAACCAGCTGGCTCCGCGCCCAGCTTTCTGCAATAGTCTGCGTTTCCCCAAGTATTGACCACGAAGAGGAGTGACAGCCATTCCGCATCAACAACCGCCCCTCCATGAAAAGTTCTTTCACTAAAGTGCCATATTGTCCAGTCTCTGAAACTTTTTCTTTCTTCCTCTTCTTCTTCTTCTTCTCGAGCTTTGGTCGCGACAAAGTAGACAGGAGTACTTCAATCGAGCCAGGAAGCTTTTCGCCAGTAGTTTACCAACTGTCCCTCTTGAAAAATATCCTCCTCACCGTCAGGGAAATTGTAAACGTTGTGATTTTGTTGTTGTTCCATGGACACACAGGGCCAGTCTGCGACACGCATCTTGCCTGAGGGATGCCTTCGAACTTTGTGGGGAGACACTGGCAGAGGCCATGCTGCAAAGTGAACAGGCCACTCTTCCCAATATCTGCTTAACACTGCTACCCAGCAACGACAGCGGTAGCACGACCCCCGCTGATGACCACTTGACTGAGCCTGCAGCAGAAGAAGAACCGGCTGGGGAAGCTTCCCCCGGGGCGGGTTCTGCCTCTGATGGTCATTCTGTCCATAACGCTGGTTCGGCGTCCAGTTCAGCCTCCACGGCTGCTCCCGACAAGAGGACGGACACGCCTGTTCGGACGGGTGCTGTGGCTGCAGGGGAAAGAGGTACAGGAGGCGACTCTCTGGCTTCCAGTTTGGGGTGTAGCGTGCTGCTGCTGGTGGTCTGCACTGTGACTGCTTCAGTGTTCCTGCATGCTTGAGGTTGGCAGCAGACCATGCATGTTTTTAGGGTACTACTTTGTTATAATAGAGTTTGTGGCTGTTTTTAAGGTCAAGGCAGAATCTGGGTTGTTGTTTTTTCTGTCGGCTTCATAACAATCCAGGAAAGAATACAATTTTATTTTCATCAAAGCTGCTTCTTGTTCGGCAGGAGCACAACTCTTGTTTGTGATAATTCTAGCGCCTTCCATGTTGCTTGTGCATCATGAATTAGTGGTTTATGAAAAAACCCTGATAAAATTATAGCTATATTATGTGATATGTCCAAACGGTTGACAATAATTTCAGTGTAGAAAACTGCCTATGGCCCAAGTCAACCACCAACAGACAGACGTCTTTACATTCAGCCACTCTGTGCTCTGCTAAAGGCATTCTTCTGGCATGAAGCCCAGTTGTCTATCTCCCCTGACAGATGTTAAGGCCTGACGTGGCCTTTGTGGCCAGTGGGATAGTAACCAACACCACACTAAATGAAGCAGATGTTAATCTGCTCTTCAGCTGTATTTTCAGGTTAAAATCACCCTTGTGTGTGTCTGCAAATAACGTTTCTGCAGTTGGCTGTATGCTGGTGATTTTTTAAGGCTAAAATGGACAGATAGGCGCTTCATTTATGTTTTGTTAAGGTTCATGTGTTTCTGTATCTACTATGCTGTTACCAATATATAATATCAATAAATGCTTCGCAAGCTTGTCTTCTAAAAGATCCCTTTTTTGCCATGAGTGCAAGTCTTAAGCATTGTTTTCTTCTTCGTTTTAGAGAAAGGGGAGCGGGATGTTCGATTTTTTCCCCCAGCTGTCTTTTTGTTTAGTTCTAGCTTTATTTCTAAAGTGAACCTGTGGATATTTGGTCAGTTTGAAGTTCTCTGTCAGTCAGTGCCATGCCTACACCTTCCCCATTTTCCTTCCTTTCCACAGGCCAGTGGGCACATGAAAATATACTTCGAACATTTCTGTTCATGCTTTACTTTAGTGTGTTGTGTGTGTGTGTTTCTGTTGCAGTTTTCTCGTTCCAAACGTATTGTAGGTAAATATCTTTTACGTTTACATTTCAGTGTAAACGGTAGTTTGGTACATGAAGAGATTAGACAGTTGGAATGGGTTTAATTAAAGGCAAGCACTTAACAATGACTTGGTCGTTTTTTTTTTTACATTCCTTTGTTGGTGGCGAGGACTGAATTGCTTGTGTGTGTGTTGTGTGTGTAGGTGTGTGTGTGTGTGTGTGGTGGTGTGTGTGTGTGCGAATGTGTGTGTGTGTGTGTGTGTGTGTGTGTGTTGTGTGTGTGCGTGCGCGGCGCGCGTATTGTACTGATAACGACTTTCAATCACAGCAGATTTCTTTGCATAAAGTTAAGAGTGGTCTCCTAAAGGAGAGCGTGTTGCCACAAGAGCAGCAGCACCCCTGTTTTCTGTAGATGCAATCATTTCCCTTTCATTTCTCTTAAAGAGTGGCTTTGTTCTCCTCCTTGTTGTAGTTTTTTACATGTTAGTTGCACACAAAACCTCGGTTTATCATCTCATCCGAAAGACAAGCATCCAGACCACCACTCAGGGTCTATAAGTGAATGGGTGAAAAACTTAAGGTTCAAACCCACAAGTTCTTGCTTCTACCTCTAGACCACTGACCCATGCATGAGTGTGTGCACCAGAAACGCAAGTCTCCCATTTCTTGTTGCTAACAGAACCACTGGAAGGAAGGTGGCAGGATGGTTAAGACATTCGCCTGCCAACAAGTTAACCGTGAGGTTCTGGGTTCGATTCCCAGCCTCGCCCTTTCTTTCCCAGTTTGACGAAAAAAATCGAACTGAATGTCAAAGTCCTTGCATGAGACTATAAACCGAGGCTCCATGTGCGAACGCATGCAGAACATCTTGCGCACATGTTAAATCCTGTTCTGCTTTTCTGAAGAGTAGGCCATTGTGTGCCGGTGGAAACAGATGACAAAATTTACAAAACCGCATACACACGGGGACTGGATTAAAAAAACACACGAGTGCTTATTCCATTATCCTCGATATAAAAGAATAAATAAATAAAACTAAGATAGTCAGACCAATGGATAAACAAACACCTCAGTTTGACTGTTTTTATTCATTTATTTCAAACTGATATGTTAATTGATAAACGATACATAAATCTGGAATCACTGTCTGGAACTCATGAATGATATGTATAATATGTATAAAAAACAATCACTGGAATTCTAAAAAAAACATGTTATCAACATGAGTATATACTGGTCACAGTATTAAACATCAACTTTAGTCTGTACATTCATCGATACATTCAATGATGAGGCTGGAAGATTGCTGATGATATGGCATCAAGAACAACAATCGAAATGAATGACAGAATGAGAGAGAGCTTTTGGAAGGATACTCGTAAAAGATAGAATGTTCATATCTACAATAATACATCTAAAATAAAAATAATATCAAAATTTTTACACATGATAAGGAAATACAGCTTTCTCTCTCAAACTATTTTCAATTCATTTCACTCTCATCAAACAACATAACGCCTACAAGAAAAATAAACAACAACAGCCCATTTTCAACATACTACTGATCCAGCTAGCAAACAAAACATGTAAAATATTAAGGTCACAAAATGAAACTCCATACCAAAAAAAAAAAAGTCATATGTTTGTATATATCAACAAAAATAATCTGAAAAAGAAAACTGGAACATAACCAAAGATAAAGTACTCTAAAAAGAAAACTGGAACATAACCAAAGATAAATAACTCTAAAAAGAAAACTGGAACATAACCAAATACAATCTACAAAAATGGAACAAAAAGATAATCTAACAACAACTAAACATAATGACCAGGCAAGATACTGGGGGACGGAGAGAATGTGATTTGTTTTTCCAGTAAAAAAGGTGAACAAACAAAAACAAAAAAAATGACAAATATCCAGTTTAAAGCTGTTTCTCTGGCATTCTGCATAGGAGAGGTGTGTGCTGGACAAGGCTGAAGAAGAAACAGAGCAGCAGAACATACAAGGGTAAGGCAAGTAAAGCAAGAAGTGATGATCAGTCACTGTACAAGGAAGAAGGTAAAGGTTGTGAATTTGTGAAAGATCTTTATGACCCACTCACTGAAAAAAGATGCTGAAATAGATTACCAAGTATGACTGAAAATGCATCTGGTATTCTGGTCTCCCCCCCACCCTCTCCCCTCTCGCTCCTGTAACTTGTTACTGAAATGCATCAATTTCCTTCCTTTTGAGATCTAGTCCTTAATACAAAGATTACTTGAAAAACAGTTCATGATTTCTTTGTGTGTGTGTGTTTTTCAGATAATTTAAAGAAAGATGATAATTATGGCAGTGTTTCTCTCATGACAAAATCACTGTGTTTCTTAAACTGTTATGGCAGTTTCACAAAGGCAAGTGACTTCTAATACTACAGTGTTGAGGCAGACGTCCTCAATCAAGATTTTCGGTTTTTTTTTAGGTTTTGTTCTTTTTCTTTTGATAACTGTTAAGTGTAATAACGTACATTTTCCTATTATATTTTTTATTTATGAAATCAAGCATGTATGAAACCTGTTTTCTTAATGTTGTACTCTTACAATCTTAATGGATGACCCACGATGTGTAGATCTACCATTCCTTTTCTGTTGGACTATCTGAGACACAGTCAAGTCTTCACAATTTTCAAACAAATACACAGAGGCTGTGCATGGGTTATGACACATGCTGATGATCTAAGACATGCCTAGATAAAAAATATATTGAATATTATTGTCTTTCTTTACACAAAATACAGAGAGAGAGAGAGAGAGAGAGAGAGAGAGAGAGAGGAAAAGTATCTGTACCCTATCGAACATGACAAAGATATCAACATATCAATTTACATATCAAATGTAAGTAAATCAGAACTGACCCTCTACAGCCTGGAATAGTTTACCCAGGCCACCACTGACTGGCCAAAGACTTCAGCACTGGAACCATTCATCCAGGTCACCTCTAGCTACCATTTCTTCTTACCTTTGCTTTGAACATTTTTTAAAATACAAACCAGCAAAAGCTGAACACTGTATGGCCTTCTGCTCCAAAATAATTTACTCCGATCAGTGTGAGCTTAGCATTATAAACCTTTGCATGCCTAATTTTCAGTGATAAATCCAAATCAACAATGGCTTACTGCTATGTGAAATTTGTTACAAAAAAAATGATGGATCCAAATCAGCGATGGTTTATCTGTGTATGACTTCCACTCTGAAATGATTTATTAAAATCAGCATTAAGTTATGGTCCTAAAAATGATTGATCCAAATCAGTAATGGTTTATCTGTATATGACTTTCGCTCTGAAATGATTTATTAAAATCAGCATTAACTTATGGTCCTATACAACCTTTTCTCCAATATATATATTTCATTCAAACTGTGACTGATCTTCATAACTGTCTGGCCCCTGCTCTGATACACACTACACTGCTATGCCTACATGAGTCCCTTCACTGAGAGGGAGTGGTCACAGAGGGGATGCATTGACCAAAACACGAGCTCTCTCCATTTATGGTGGTTGTGAGCCAACACCTTGATCTCAGCAGAATATTTACTGATTCATTCAGTGATGTTGTCTAGCCATTAAAAAGAGAAGTCCAAATGAACACCTGCTCCTTACTGCATTTGAATGCTGATAAGAAACAATTTCTCATCTCTGACCACCTTGGCTTTCGATACAACAGATAAGCTCTGTTTCGAAACAAAAAACACAGAACATTACAGCACATGGGCTAAAGAAAGAAAGAAAGCAAAAACCCAACCTCCAAAAAAAAAAAAAAAGTAAAATCAGATCTGGCCTTAAAACTGTCGGTCACAAAATACATGTGCCTGTCATGTTTAAAGAACTTGTGAAGTAAAGATTTCATCACTTAGCTAATTTTACAACATAGATTTAAAAAAAAACAACAACCCAGCAAACAAAAACCAATAAAACCGTACCAAAGATACAAACTTGCATGTTAAAAAAACCTATGACAATTAACAGTAAAACAGACACCCACCCCCCCCCCAAGCCATAATAACCACAACACTATAAACTTTGCTATGATCACTACACAAATAAGTAGATGCACATCATGTGGTCTCTCATGATGACTTCAGTGAGAGCAGTATCAACACGTTCACTCAAAATGTCACAACCATGCAGTATAAAATCCGGGCACCATGCTTTAGGATCTCACCATCCACGTTAGATTACAGCAGCAAAAGGGTAACTTTGGACGTACACTGGACTAATAGCTGCCCCACATTTCTAGGCTATTAAGGTCTGTTAAGTAGATTGCATACATGTATATAGTTGTTGCGATAACATTTCACCTTAGCCTCTTGTGCATTTCTCTTCATTAACTAAGAGATAAACCTGACCAAAAAAAATCTTTAACAAAGATAAAATATTATTTAACAAAGAACAATAGTAAAAAAACAAAAATCTAAAATTAAGTATTGTTTTTATAACTTGGGTTGACCTAAACTTGTAGTATCTGACAATATGTAATGTCTGAAAACATTGTCAATGTATGGAAAATATGGGGTAAATTATATCAACTGTTGCATATCAAAAGATTTGAAGCAGAGTGGAATTTCTTGCATCTTGGAGTTCAAAAACATCATGAAAGAGAGAGAGAGCTTTCTAATCATTTGTAATTATTTCACTTTAGACAATAATAAATACAGGGTAATTATTTCACTTTAGACAATAATAAATACAGCAACACAGACTCGCCTACTTTGATACAATTTTCATCATAACAAAAAAATTAATTTCTCGCATCAGTAAGAATAAATTCTGTACTCGTCTGAACACATAAAAATTCCATCACACAGAGAATTTAAAACTGCAGCATCAATCATTAAAACAATCTTCTCCAACCACAACACCCTTCCCCCAAAAAACGGGAACCCCCCCGCAATAAAAACCAAACAAAGCAAAACACAAAAAACAACCCACCAAAAAACATACCCCCTCCCCTCCCAATACAAAAAATCCCAACCTATCACAAGAAGAAATCATCAGAGGTTCCAGTAATACATTTCATTCAGAAATCAACTCAAATCACAAGTTCAATACTTACTTCATTCCACAACACAAAACCTCTATGAACTATTAAAGCACCACACCATTTTTTCCAGGGCAGTTTTACAACCAAAAAATACCCAAACTATTGCGTACTATTGTGTTGTTATTAACTCTCATTATAAAGCTGAAATGACAAAAAAACTGGTAATAACGACGATAATGAAGGGGGCTACACATGTACAGTGTGGTCATCTGGCAAGTATGAATACAGGTGCAATTTATTAGTAGCTAAATACTGTTGTCTGGACTAAGAGCACAACCATTTAACGGAAAAAAAAAAAAAAATGTCATTCTGTACACACACATTTAAGCAAGCAGGCAGGCAGGCAGGCAGGCAGGCAGGCACGCACGCACACAAACACACACACTCTCTCTCTCTCTCTGCCTCTATCTCTCATGCTATCACATCACAAACATCACTTGCACACACATACAATGAAACAATGAACAACCAATGGATTCTTTACCATGGAGACAGGAAATGTATAATGGAAGCACTATAAACAAGTACAGAGCTATAAACAAAAGCTGAAAATAAATAGTAAAGCCTTTCTTGTCAAATTCAGCCATATATATATATATATATATACTATATATAATATATTATATATATATACATATATTATATACATATATATATATATACATTAATATAATATATATATATATATATATATAATATATATATATATATATAAGAAAGCCTGAGCATTTTTCTCTTACGGATGCTTACATACATCAGACCTTTCTTCTGCAGGCAAGATGAACATAATGATTATCATGGAAGCAAGAAGAATACTCATAAACATGGACTAAGACAGAGCCATGACTTTGAAAGTTATCTTTCAGCAATTATTTAAACTTAAATGATACTTTCTATTGAAAATTCAATCACTTGGCTCAGCAAGTTTTCTCTCCTGCTTTTCACAATCCTGTCCATCTTCTTCCTTTTTTGTCATGTTTCTCCCAGGGGAGGTTTGATACTGATGAGCCTTCTCCATCTCTCTCTGTTTTGAGCTTCCTCCTTATTTATGCCCCTTTCTCTAAGATCATCTGCAATATGTGTATATATGTATAAGCTTTCTAAAAGTCTGGCTGGCTGCTTTTGAAAGAGACATAGGCAACTATAACTACCATTGGCATCAAGCAGCATGGTATTTCTCTCTCTCTCTCTCTCTCTCTCTCTCTCTCTGAGTTCCCTTACCAGGTGGGGTGCAAAGTGCCAGGTCTTCTCCTGCGCTTGTAACTTTGCAAGAGGTCTGCCCGCTGGTCTCAGCCAATACATTCTGACTTCAGAGCGGTTCATTTCATTCCAACCTCTTTATTCACCAACTGTCAATGCTGAGATTCAGACCCACGACTTCATGATCCCACAGGATTGAAATCAAGTCTTAACCACTCGGCTATAGCTGAGCTTAAGTATCTCTTGTCATGGTATTTAACCTAGGTGCAAAACCCCCCAACTAAATTCAACATTTCCTGAAGGGAATATAAATACAAAACAGTTGCATGCTAAACATTTGTGATTGGACAAGCTTGAAAGTTTGAGTTAAGAAGGGAGAAATTATGTGGTGCAGCAAGCCATAGAACTAGTGTGGTAGACTAGCAAGACTGTTGATTTAGGCCCTCATAGAAATGATGATAAATCTTGTAATCTTACACTGACAAGAGACCAAACGTGATTGTATTTCAACGTAGACCAACTATCCAGTAAGTATGCCTCCAACAAAACACAATTTCATATGCCATTTTTTTTTGGAAAAAAAAGGAAATATTTCAAATAAAACTGGATATGGTGTCTTTTGCAGTAATCAACATGAGAGACAAATTACAAACTTATATGCTTTCATCACAGACTACAGTATGATTGTATCAAAAACTATATCGAGTCATAGTTAAGTATTTAATTGAATTGTGACTTGTGCAAGAAAAAGAAAAAGGTGCTCGAAGACCAACCAAAGCATGCCTTGTTCTATGAACTGCATTCTGTAATAAATTACATTAAATAATCCTAACCAAAGCATGCCTTGTTCTATAAACTGCATTCTGTAATAAATTACATTTAAATAATCCTAACCAAAGCATGTCTTGTTCTATGCACTGCATTCTGTAATAAATTATATATAAATAATCCTAACCAAAGCATGCCTTGTTCTATGAACTGCATTCTGTAATAAATTACATTTAAATAATCCTAACCAAAGCATGCCTTGTTCTATGACTGCATTCTGTAATAAATTACATTTAAATAATCCTAACCAAAGCATGCCTTGTTCTATGAACTGCATTCTGTAATAAATTACATTTAAATAATCCTAACCAAAGCATGCCTTGTTCTATGAACTGCATTCGTAATAAATTACATTTAAATAATCCTAACCAAAGCATGCCTTGTTCTATGAACTGCATTCTGTAATAAATTACATTTAAATAATCCTAACCAAAGCATGCCTTGTTCTATGAACTGCATTCTGTAATAAATTACATTTAAATAATCCTAACCAAAGCATGCCTTGTTCTATGAGCTGCATTCTGTAATAAATATAATTTAAATAATCCTAACCAAAGCATGCCTTGTTCTATGAACTGCATTCTGTAATAAATTACATTTAAATAATCCTAACCAAAGCATGCCTTGTTCTATGAACTGCATTCTGTAATAAATTACATTTAAATAATCCTAACCAAAGCATGCCTTGTTCTATGAACTGCATTCTGTAATAAATTATATATAAATAATCCTAACCAAAGCATGCCTTGTTCTATGAACTGCATTCTGTAATAAATTACATTTAAATAATCCTAACCAAAGCATGTCTTGTTCTATGAACTGCATTCTGTAATAAATTACATTTAAATAATCCTAACCAAAGCATGCCTTGTTCTATGAACTGCATTCTGTAATAAATTACATTTAAATAATCCTAACCAAAGCATGCCTTGTTCTATGAACTGCATTCTGTAATAAATTACATTTAAATAATCCTAACCAAAGCATGCCTTGTTCTATGAGCTGCATTCTGTAATAAATTACATTTAAATAATCCTAACCAAAGCATGCCTTGTTCTATAAACTGCATTCTGTAATAAATTACATTTAAATAATCCTAACTACTTTATTCCGCTACATCAATCTTTTGCCTCCATTTATAAAAAGCAAACAAACAAAATAAAAAAACAAACAAATAAAAAAACAACCCCGCCCCCCAAAACAAGTAATCATTTTTCAGCCTGCCCAGTATATTCATAAACTTTACAACATTAACAAGTGACCTACAACAAATAGTAGTAATGAATGACATAACTCACTTACTACTTGGTTGCCAAAACAAACTCAAATCTGCAGCCAGGGCTGCCTTGACTACAGTCACATTATTCATGACATGACCAAACTCTAAAGCAGTGACAACAAACATTCCATCTTCAAAACAAAAAAAGAAAGTGGTACGTCAAGAAAGCTGTACACTACAACATGGTCCTGACTATGAAAATGATGGGACTTGAAGAAAGAATTTGTTCCACTTTGAAGTCATAAAAGAAAGATACTCATATTAAAAATGGTCTTGACAGTAGAAACAACGGCCGTGTACAAAAGGATTGGACCATTAAAAAAAAAAAAATTGTGGTTTTTCTTTGTTTGCTGGTTGGTACAGCAGCCATCTTCTTAGACATTATCTTTTAAACAGTCTAAAATGACTAAAGATAGTCTCATGCATGTACTTGACTAGTTTTGACTATGATCCAATGAAATATGTTTAACTTGTTCCAACCAAATCTGATACAAATACTGACACCATACAAATAGTTCACCCCCCACCTCAAATGTACTGTTTAATGGTTAACATATGCAGTTTAGGAGGGGAAAAAATACCCACATACAAAAATTAAGCATTTCTTTTTTTTAATCTGCGCATTCTTTATTCACATCAAAACTTGAACATATTCGATCTTAAACTGATTTGGTGAATGAGGCAGTGAAGAAGAAATGCAGTTTAAGCAAGTTTTTAAAAAAATGTTTTCAATTTTTTTTTCCAAAACCATTTACTATTGAGACATAACAATGGCAACAAACTGGAATTTCACTGATGAGACATTACAATGGAGAGAAACTGAAATACACAGCAGCACCACATTTGTTTTTCACCGATATATGTTAAGAAGACAATATACATCCAACATTCAAGGTCCTTCAAAATGCTGTGCTTTACAGTCTGTGCACATCTCCTTTTAATGCGTCCATTTCATATTGCACTACTTTCTCTTTTCTTCTTTTTAATTTTTTGTTTTGTTCGCAGTCCACACAAGAATGCCCACAGGTACATACATACTCTTTCATACGCACAGCTGCTAGCTCACACAAACAACTTCTCGTTCTCAGAGACAACTTTCAAGAGCATCTGGTCTGAAATTCTGTAGAAGTTTGAAAGTCTGATTAACTAAAAAGAACATAATTATCCCCCCCCCAAAAAAAAAACCCCCGAAACAAACAAAAAAACCCTCCAAACAAAAAAACAAACCCAAAGAACAACCCCCCCAAAAACAACAACAAACAAACCAAACAAACAACAACAACAACCCAAAAATAAACCAAAAACGAACCAACCCAACAGAACAAAACTAGCCAATCCTCTCTCAAAGACATATACATATAAAAGGTCAGAAGGAAGTAACAAGGCAAAACAGATGGCTTGTGTGAACAACCCAGCATCTTCAATGGGGTGGGAAATGTTATCAGCCATTCATATAACATATATTTATTTTTGTACAATAAAAATTTTCTGATCTGTATTTCAATAGATTTTTTTTTTCTCTTGGCCTTTGGTGGTCATTTCTAAACTAGCCAGGTCACTTACCTTACATCTTGATGTAACAAGCATCTAAATTTACTTGGTTTTTTCTTTTCATTTTTACCTTTGATTTATCATCACAGTAACCATTTCCTAGCATCTATCTCATGATGAAAGCAGTGAGGAGGCTTCCTGTGAATTTCCAGAGGAACATTTAATCAAGCATCACACATTTTAAGTATCATGATAAAGTCTTTTGGAGCAAATGAATTCTTTTCAACACAAAGAAACTAGATTTCCTTCTATTCTAAAACAGCATCTGTCTCTCTCTTGATGAAAACAGTGAAGCTTCCTGTACATTTCCCAAAGACAATTTTTAAAAAAAGTATCACACATTTTAAATAACTGCTATCAGATGAACTCGTTTTACGTGAACGAAACCTTCTCACACAATGAAACTATGGTTTCTTCTACTCTAACACAACAATTTTTGGTATAAAAGTCTTATCACACATCTGAGCATGTAGGCAATAAGTAATTACATCAGTCCCTGATTTCACAGAGTACTGGCCCATACACACACATCGGGCATGCGTACACCAGTAGTCCTTTTTCTTCATCACCAAGCAGTTCCGCTTTTTTTCCTAGCATTTCTCATGACTTCCATCACCTCATTCGTCATCACTTCCGTCATCTCCTTTCTCATCTCTTCCATCTCTCTCATCACTTCCACCATCTCATCCCTCATCACTTCCACCATCTCATTCACACATCAGATTCCCTCCTGACAGAGAGTCGTACATACATACATACATACACAGCTACCTCTCACAACCTGGCAAGCAACAACTCTCTCCTTTAACACGCGACCAGAAAAAAAAATCCCTCTCGCCATGCCCAGTCATCGAAACATTGCACACTTCCACGTGTTGCATGCATCAGGCTGGTGGAGAAGCTGTGCTTGTTCACCCGTTATTCCACGCAGAGGATGGCAAGAAAAACCAGGCCCGTCTTTTCCACACACACACTGACACTCCCGGGTGGATCAGGATCCAAATCCCAGAGTAAAGGCCATCTCTACCAGACTCTGGCTGGATGATTCGTGGAAGCACACGTACAGTTCATGATGGTCAGGCCCTGACATCAGTCGCCTTCTGATGGACACAGTGGACGTGACAAAAGTTAAAAACGACTGATCAAGAATGACACAAAAACAATAACGAATCGGTAAGGTTAGTTTTCAAATGCAGATGGTAGAACTGGTAGGCCTTTTTCTGGGTTGTTGTTTGCAATCAATAGTTTAACTTCACATTCTGAGTTTTGTACAAGCAGTAAAGCATATAAAAAACTTGTTAGATGGCCGCTCCTTTCACAGTATGTACTGATACAATAACAAGGGAAAACATCAAAGGGGTTCAAGTGAATTTTTCACCTGAGATTTATCTGACTCTGCTAATGTAAAATAAATAAATAAATAAAAAGAGCGTAAAAAAATTCCCTTCCTTCCAGCAGTCTTACGGTCAGTAACACCTCTACAATCTGAGCATCTTTTCTTTTTTTCCAAATAAAATAACAACAGATTTGTTCACCAGCACCTGATATGCACACAGCCATCATAAATGGAGGAATATGGGGAATGGCTTTTCTGCACAATGACTTGATGTCTCAAGAAATTAAGGAAAAGAAGAAGAATGATCCACTCGTTCATACTTTGAAAACAAAATTAACACGAAAGAGATGGACTATTTTGCTCAAAGGGTAAATTCTGGTGTTCCAATGGCACCCAATGACTAGGGATGGAATAGCTGTAGTTGGAGCACTGGCTCTCTCCCCAAGCTTAGGTTTAAGCAGCATTGAGTAGGGTCGCCAAGTGGATGGGTGACTGTTCATGCACCTTAACTTCAGTACAATTTCCCAATTCACCCAGCTGTTAATAGGCGCCTGCCCTCTTTTAGGGACAAGGAAGATAAAGCAGTGAGGGAGAGGAGATGGGCAATCCCTCAAAATTCTGGACACAAGAGAAGCCGAGGTCTCTGACATCTTGCTCCCTAATGAACACATAGCTTATGGAGACACCTTTGAATCATCAAAGGATAAGAGAATAAAAGAAGACCCATGTAATCATCCACGCTTTCAAAAACACTACTGCGAAAGAGACAGACTCACCCAACGACCCAGTATGCCAGTGAAGTGGTGACTCTGGGGTTGTCAGACGGCGAGGCAGGCGCACAGCAGTTGAACAGCACCCCTTGTTCCTCCACAGCCCGTGTGCTGGCCTCGTCATGCTCAAACATGGATTTCTGCACACAGAACCAGCTGCTGTAAAGCAACGCGTAACGGCTTTCTTCGAAAATCTCGTCTATTTTCAGCGTTACTTTCATTCTCATCTAGGTTGAGCATTCACAGAATCCCAGGATTACTCAAAATTTTTTTATGGGACATTTTTCTCGTCCAAAACACTTTAAATCTTGATCCGCCCCCCTCCAACAAGACACATAGTGTCTACCAGATATCTTGTAACAAGGAAGGTGACCGTTTTGTCAAGAAGAGCGGAAACTGAAACAAGAAACAAGATTTGTACCTTGTGCTATCAAACCTTCAAATGAAGGTTCCCGGCCATGAGGAATGCTTTCCCAAACCTTCAAATGAAGGTTCCCGGCCATGAGGAATGCTTTCCCCAAACCTTCAAATGAAGGTTCCCGGCCATGGGGAATGCTTTCCCAAACCTACAAATGAAGGTTCCTGGCCATGAGGAATGCTTTCCCAAACCTACAAATGAAGGTTCCCGGCCATGAGGAAAGCTTTCCCAAACCTTCAAATGAAGGTTCCCGGCTATGAGGAATGCTTTCCCAAACCTTCAAATGAAGGTTCCTGGCCATGAGGAAAGCTTCCCCAAACCTTCAAATGAAGGTTCCCGGCCATGAGGAATGCTTTCCCAACCCTTCAAATTAAGGTTCCTGGCTTGCAAGAGTTAAGGTTTTCCAGTTGAAACATAGATTTAGTCAAATGCAGCAAAGCATCTTCTTTTTCAATGGACTTACGTACATTACAACTCCACTGTATGTAAAATTATGTTATCTGCTGGGAACAACTAGCAAAATTTATCTCTGATTATGACACTGGGAAGCCAAGTAAACGGTCCTCTGTGTGAATGTAAATGAGAGAGAGAGAGGGACAGAAAGAGAAAGAGAGAGAGAGAGAGAGAGAGAGAGAGAGAGTCTTGACAGACAGATGTAAGATACCCTGTATATTCATGTCAACGATCTTCTCACCTGTCCATCACCAGTCTGCGTGTCGCGCTCACTGAACACAGCTTTCAGATTTAGGACACAGCGATGGAAGTTGGCCATGACCTCTGTCTGGATTCGGGCAGGGGCTGAGGTGAGGTCAAGGTCAGGGGAGGTCACCAGGATGCCTTCAAGGTTGTTGTAGTGAATGAAGTGGAAGACTACATTGTCTCTGCCCCTGGATAATCTGAGTGACAGACACGAATATAAACCTTAAAGACAGATAAACTTCATGTGGGTCAAAAGCCATACACACAAAAAAGTGATGAATAGGAAACATTTATCACAGGAAACAGTACAACACAGCATCTACTTCTGTCTTTTGAAACTCAAATCATGAACAAGAAATGTAGCTCTTTCTTATTAGTGCAAGCACTGTGTGATAGGGCAAGCATATCAATCAAAACACAAAAATAAAGGGAAAAAAAGTATTTTTTGAATAACACCCTGTCAGGCAGACAGACTGAGACATAAGAAAACCATACATGACAAACAATCTTCTTGTCCATCACCAAAAAAAACAACAACAAAAAAGGATTTATTTTCAATGATGTATAGTGCTGTACCAAATATTAGTTTAGTTCAAACAGCTGGTCTGGGTGGTTCAAAATATGTATAAGGTACAGATTTTGGGGTTTTTTTTTGTTCTTCCGACTTTGAGGATACGTCAGATTTCAAGAAAAGAGAAGAGGAAAGGAAACTGGAAGAAAGGGCAGGGAGGAACAAAGGGAGGGGGATGGAGGTGGGGAAGAGAGAGAGAGAGGAAGGAGGAGAGAGAGAGAGAGAGAGAGAGAGAGAGAGAGAGAGAGAGAGAGAGAGAGAGAGAGAGAGAGAGGAGAGAGAAAGAAAGAAAGAAAGAAGAAAGAAGAGAGGGAGGGAGGGAGGGAGGGAGGAGGAGAGAGGAGAAGAGGGAGGGAGGGGAAAGGGGGGGGGGGGGGGGGGAAAGAGAGAGAGCGAGAGAGAGAGAAGGGGAGGAAAGGGGGAGAGGGAGAGGGAGGGGAGGGAGAGAGAGAGAGAGAGACAGACAGACAGACAGACAAAACGTAGCCACACTGACAGACAGACAGACAGAAGTTCATGGACATGTTCTCAACACAGAAAACTTGTCTCCATGAATTCTGTCACTACAGTTTTCTAAGGAAACTGCAAAACAAACCACTCACTTTCCTTGTGGGACTGGGGTACCAATGGTGTCAATATGCAATGCTGACATACTGCGGCCAATGGACGACATGTCCAAAAGAGAACTGAAGCGACCTGTTTTAGGCTGGAAAAAAAAAGAAAAACAAAAGTAAATAAGCTGCTCTTTTACGTTTGAATCATGGTGATGTGATTGTGATGTGTCTACTTAATGTGAGCGAGTGTGTGTGAGAGAGAAAAAGTAGAGAAGGACAGAGAGGCTGAGTAAAGAGAGAAGTGAGAGAGAGAGAGAGAGAGAGAGAGAGGCAAAAGATCAGTTTAGAACAAAGCAACAACAACAACAAAAACAAAAATGAGAAAAAAAGGAGAGATCAGAAAAAGGGTAATGAATCCACAAAGAGTCTAAAAAACAAAAAAACTCAACAGCCAGAAAACAAGAACTAACAATCCACAAAAAACTGATTACAAAGTATCAAACCTGAGTCTGCTACACAGTTAAAACAGACACAACAAATTTTGTGTGTTTTTTTTTTCTTCTTGGTTGGTCCTGCTTGATTTCACACTAATAATAATGTATGGAATTTATAAAGCGCTGAATCTTGTAAAGCAACAAATCAAAGCGCTCTACCTGTCTATCCATTTCCTTTCAAGTTGCCATGAACAAACTCCTGAAGAAAGCTTCAGCATTATTCTTCTAAGAAAGGAGGAGATTTTAACTTGAAATATTACATCAAGATCCTACAGAGTCTCTAGAAAAAAAGAAGAAAAAACTCAAAACAGCAACACTTTAAACAAAACAAAGCATAACAACAATACCTTCCCTCCTCTACAAAAAAAAAAGAAGACAAAAACCGCAAGGACTAACCTTAGGTGCACCCGCACTGCTGCCACTACCACCAGAGTCATTGGAGCCATACGAGAGTTTGCTCCCCTGACGAGTCATGGCCCCTGTCTCGCTACCTGCGTCACTGTCGGCTGCTGCGAGACAAGATGATTGACAGCTGTCAGTACTAGATAAATATGAAGACTAAACGAAATGGAGAGATAACACACCTACCTAAAAAGCGAGAAGACCCGGCTTGATCCCTGTTTGTGCCAAAAATATTTTCCACACCCAAAAGACCGTGAGTGGTGGTCTGGGTGCTAGTCTTTTGGACGAGATGATAAACTGAGGTCCTGTGTGCAACATGCTTTCAGCGCACTTAAAAGAACGTATGGCAACAAAAAAATGTCCCTGGCAGAAGTCTGTAGAAAAGAGCCACTCTTACAGGTAACACAAACACATGCAGACAGAAAAAAAAACGCGTGGCCCTGTACTTGTGGTAACATGCTCTACCCGAGCAGCCCAAATTTCATGTACAGGAATCTGCTGTGTATTTAAGTTTTATACAGATATAAAATCTGTTATACCACAATATCAGCTTCATCAACATGAAGATGAAAAAAAAAAATCAATGTGATAGTTAACATTTCATAGTGCACTATTCATGTGAAAAATAAAAGCTCAAAACAGAGAGAGATGGAGAAGGCTCATCAATGTCAAACCTCCCCTGTGAGAAACATGACAAAAAAGGAAGAAGAAGATTCATGTGAAAGTATATGGCTTTAATAATGATAATACATGGAATTTATATAGTGCCATATCTTGCAAAAACCAAAATCAAAAATCCAAAACAAAACCAAAATCAAAGCACTTTCGTTCATCCCACTCATTCACATGCAGCCATTAAAGAGTTCCAGTGTTGATTCTAGCATTTCAAGACAGGGAAACAAAGAACCAGCTAAAATGAAGAAAAGGGGGACATTGTCCCATTCCCCTAACCCATAGGAATAAAAGAGAAGGGGGACAATTTGTTGCATATAACTTGCATTATTATGATGCCATGTGATATACATGTACACACTTATACACCCTTGTAGTCTCTTCCCCCCAATGATCGTAGAAAAAACGTTCAGTTTAACCCAATGTCAGTAATAATCTAGATGGTTGTCATTCCTCGGCTTGAATTCTTAGCTTCAAAAATAAAAGGTGAACTTTTGTGTATGTGCTTGTTTTTTTCCCACCATTAAGGTAGCCACATTCCAACTTTGGAGATGATGTCTAAACACGACACCAGTGTGCCTGTGTTTTAAGAATTTTGTCATCCGTTCTGACTGGCACGCAATGGCCTAATCTTCAAAAAGGAAGGATGGGTTTTAGTATGTGCGCAAGATGTTGTGCGTGTGTTCACACATGGGACCAGGGTTTATGGTCTCATCTGAAGGACTTTCGGGGGACTGGAGTCAGCACTGAAACTGATAAATTCCTCTCCAAGTTGTGGCTCATTTTTGGTTGTTTTTTTGTTTTTGTTTTGTTCCTCAGCTAAAGCTTAAGGTTCACCAATGGCGAGATTTTTGCATACGCGACCGTTTATTTATTTATTTTAATTTTATTCTTTCATATCAAGGATAATGGAATAAGCACTTATGTGCTTTTTTACATCCAGTCCCCATGTGTTTGCGGTTTTGTAAGTTCTGTCATCTGTTCCCACCGGCACACAATGGCCTACTCTTACGAAAAGCGGAACAGGTTTTAATTTGTGCGCAAGATGTTCTGCATGCGTTCGCACACGGGGCCTCGGTTTATAGTCTCATCCGAAGGACTTTTAGGGAGAGTGGAGTCTGCACTGATGTTAACTCCAGGGGAAAATATCCCCTTGAACGGGAACTGAACCCGGGTCGTCAGATTGCCAGCGCAATGTTCTGACCACTAGGCTATCCCGTTCTTTCCTATTTAGGTAGCCACATTCTGACTTCCAGGATGTGGTTCATTCAACTTTTGAAACAACAGCCACCCAACCTTTGCAGGCTACAGGTACACACTCATCATGCACCTTCACCCACACACCCACCCACCCACTCACTCACTTACCAGGCCTGCGATCACTTCTGGGGCTGGATCGGTACTTGAAGGGTCCTTCACTTCCTGACCGACCTGGGCTGGCTGCAGACATAAAACACATGTGTTGACCGTTATTACTGCTGAAAGCTCCAGAACATCTGTCAAACTTTCCTTCTTCTTCCTTTTTTGTCATGTTTCTCCCAGGGGAGGTTTGACATTGATGAGCCTTCTCTATCTCTCTCTGTTTTGAGCTTCCTCCTACCAGCTATGTGTTTTTTGTTCTGTAAACAAGATGTGTTGACTGTTATTACTACTGAAATCTCTAAAAAAATATCTGTCACACTTTCCTGACATTGGAAAATACACCAGCTATGTGTTTTTTGTTCTGTAAACAAGATGTGTTGATTGTATTACTGCTGAAAGCCCCAGAACATCTGTCTCACTTTCCTGACATTGGAAAATACCAGCTATGTGTTTTTTGTTCTGTAAACAAGATGTGTTGATTGTATTACTACTGAAATCTCTAAAAAATATCTGTCACACTTTCCTGACATTGAAATACACCAGCTATGTGTTTTTTGTTCTGTCAACAAGATGTGTTGATTGTATTACTACTGAAATCTCTAAAAAAATATCTGTCACACTTTCCTGACGTTGAAAAATAACTACTATGTGTTTTTTGTTCTGTCAACAAGATGTGTTGATTGTATTGCTACTGAAATCTCTAAAAATATCTGTCGCGCTTTCCTGACATTAAAAAATACCAGCTATGTGTTTTTTGTTCTGTAAACAAGATGTGTTGATTGTATTACTACTGAAATCTCTAAAAATATCTGTCATGCTTTCCTGACATTAAAAAATACCAGCTATGTGTTTTTTGTTCTGTCAACAAGATGTGTTGATTGTATTACTACTGAAATCTCTAAAAATATCTGTCACGCTTTCCTGACATTGAAATACACCAGCTATGTGTCTTTTGTTCTGTCAACAAGATGTGTTGATTGTATTACTACTGAAATCTCTAAAAAAAATATCTGTCACACTTTCCTGACGTTGAAAAATAACTACTATGTGTTTTTTGTTCTGTCAACAAGATGTGTTGATTGTATTACTACTGAAATCTAAAAATATCTGTCACACTTTCCTGATGTTGAAAAATAACTTCTATGTGTTTTTTGTTCTGTCAACAAGATGTGTTGATTGTATTACTACTGAAATCTCTAAAAATATATGTCGCGCTTTCCTGACATTAAAAAATACCAGCTATGTGTTTTTTGTTCTGTAAACAAGATGTGTTGATTGTATTACTACTGAAATCTCTAAAAAATATCTGTCATGCTTTCCTGACATTAAAAAATACCAGCTATGTGTTTTTTGTTCTGTCAACAAGATGTGTTGATTGTATTACTACTGAAATCTCTAAAAATATCTGTCATGCTTTCCTGACATTGGAAAATAACTACTATGTGTTTTTTGTTCTGTCAACAAGATGTGTTGATTGTTATTACTACTGAAATCTCTAAAAACTATTTGTCACGCTTTCCTGACATTGGAAAATAACTGCTATGTGTTTTTATAAACAATATGCTGTACTTTCTTTCTGGATACTTATGAAGAAGAAGTAAGGCAGAAAGTCAGAAAATGCACATCGAGGTTCACTGGTTTGTCTAAGTAAAGCAAAAATAGATAATAAAAAGGGGAACTGTATTTAGAAAAAAAGTAATGGAATACATTAGCTATTTTAAAGTAGTGCTATAAGACAAAAGGTTATCACACATATAAATGTTGTAAAATAACTTTATTTTTCCTCTGAGGAACTGCCTTAAGAGAGAGAGAGAGAGAGAGAGAGAGAGAGAGAGAGAGAGAAGAGAGAGAGAGAGAGAGAGAGAGAGAGAGAGAAAGAGAAAGAGAAAGGGCAAGAGAGAGAAAGAGGAGAGAGAGAGAAAGAGAGAGAGAGAGAGAGAGAGAGAGAGAGAGAGAGAGAGAGGGGAGAGAGAGAGAGAGAGAGGAGAGAGAGAGAGAGAGAGAGAGAAAGGACAAGAGAGAGAGAGAGAGAGAAAGGAGAGAAAGAGAGAGAGGAGAGAGAGAGAGAGAGAGAGAGAGAGAGAGAGAGAGAGAGAGAGAGAGAGAGAGAGAGAGAGAGGAGAGAGAGGGAAGAGAGAGAGAGAGAGAGAGAGAGAGAGAGAAGAGAAAGGCAAAGAGAGAGAGAGAGAGAGAGAGAGAGAGAGAGAGAGAGAGAGAGAGAGAGAGAGAGAGCAAGAGAGACAGACAGAGAGACAAAGACTAGACAGAGAGAGTCTGAAAGAGACACAGAGGCAGAGTGAGAAACTGGCAAAAAGAACTTACGAGGTTTGGAGGCCACAGACAATTTGCCCAAGGTGTTGCCCTCATCCTTGGCCTGTTTTGTGTGGGTGACAAACCGCTCAGGGTTAGTGATGAGGGGCGAGTCCTGCTCTTCCACCAGTCTGGAACAAACACAATCACCACCCTCACTTGCTTTGCAACGTCTGCTGATGGCATCTGGTTGGTTAAATGCTTGCCTGTAAACCTCCTGGGATTTTCTCCCCCCCCTGAACACCACATATTTTTAATACTGTGAACCTTTGTTTATTTGTCTGATATCAAACCTTTTACCTTTTGAAGTGTTATTCTGTTTTAAATAATTGGATAACTGATGTGTGTAGGTTTATGACTGAAAAGTTCTGGGCTTATGGTTGTTCTGTTTGCCTCCATACATACATAAATATTCTTCCTCTTTGCTTGATATCTCAGTCATAAGCCTACTCTCTCATATGTTTCAGTTAACTGTTCATATTATCTTAACACAATGCATTCTTTTCTTTTCTTCTTCCTCCTATCCTCCCTCACCCAGACCCTCATTTTTGTTTTCCAAGACACAGAAACATTTGTTTATCAAATCCAACTTGAATATTCTTCTTCTAAACCTCACTAGCAAGTTTGCCTTTCTCCTATACTCTAATTCCTGGCTTAATCATCTCAAAAAGTATTTCTTCTCTTTTCAAAGCAGAATGTTTCCAAGTTGAGCGGAATACTACATAACATTACAATTCAAAATAATTTCTCTAAATCTGGCGCGTCACTATTAAAACTACCTGACAAGAAATTATCTGCTGTGTGCATATGAATGCCAGACAGTGTAACACAGCTGAAAAAGGTACAATACAAAATACGATGACTCAACATGGCTTAATGCTGTAACTTCTTGATAAGTCATTAAAGAACTGCACTGAGACTTTCACACATCATGTGTCTTGGATAAGTTGAGCCAGGTGGAGCCCATCCTGGCTACATGCTGGGTATTTTTGTGTTATCCACACGACTAGCTATAGGCAGCTTACTTTCTAGGTAAAAATGAATTGTTTCCCTGTTCTCTCTGCGTTCCCATACCAGGAGGGGAGTGCAATGCCTGGTCTTCTCCCTTGCTTGTAATTTTGCAGGTCAACCGGCTGGCTTCATTCTGACTTCAGAACAGTTCTTGTACGCAAGATGTAATGCATGCTTTTGCGCAATGAACCTTGGTTTACTGTGTCAGTCAAAGGAGTTATTGGGAACGGAGTTACAATCTATATTAACACCATGGGGGGAAAAAAATCCCCTCAATTTATTTATTCTTTTATATCGAGGATAATGGAATAAGCACTCACATGCTTTTTTACATCCAGTCCCTGTGTGTATGCGGTTTTGTAAATTTTGTCATCTGTTCCCACCGGCACACAATGGCCTACTCTTTCGAAAAGCGGAACAGGATTTAATGTGTGCGCAAGATGTTCTGCATGCGTTCGCACACAGGGCCTCGGTTTATAGTCTCATCCTGGCTATAAATCTTCAAACGCTTGAACAAGCTACACTGCACACACAGCAAGCCAAATTTAGCATGACTCAAGTCCAGGGTCCAGTGCCAAATTTAGCCCCTCCCTTTCACCAAGTCCAAGCGGGGTCATTTTCTGCTGTAATCAGCACCAGCTGGGATGGAATAGATAGCAGCTGAGATGAGCCTTAACCTCTTAACTGCCCAGTGCAAGTGCACCCTACATGCTGAGGAATAAAATTTGTATGTACCAGTTGCTATGCTCATATCCCTCTTATTCAGAAATTACAACATGAATAATCCTCATAGTCTACCCAATGACAGTATATATATCGTAGATTACTTCGAGGCAAGCTCAAATTAGCATGATATTTAAATGCGAAAATATATTTAAAATGTAAAAAATCGACAAAAATACTTTCCTCATCACAACTTTCATTTTGAGTACCCCCCATCTCAATAACGTCAAACATAAGCCCATGCCAAATATTCATTTTTTTTACTGTACGATCTTCTGAATCATACACGATCGTTTTCATCTCTGTCAGGTAAATCTTAAGTTTTATTTGCCACTTTTTCCGCTGTGTAAAGTTATTGATACCTTCAACAATAAGTGTCAGCCATTTTGAACAAGAACTGCCTAAGCAGTCATGCATAAAAACACAAAATACGAGGTAAAAAGCGATTGTTTTTGCCATGATTTTTGCAGCTAGATGTTGCCAAGAAACAGGAGAGTGATCTTCACTAATTTTGGAGTTCTTTCCCTTTAACTGAGGTCAAGGAAGCTGGCTTGTTTACTTCAGTTCGACACCCCGGGAAAAATTTTCCGGGTTGTAAGGCGTATAGGGTGCACATTTAGCCCCGGAAAATTTCCGGGGTAAGGCAGTCTAGTGGTTAAGTGGGAGAAACTGACAGCTGTGCACAATCCAACACAGTTTCCTCCTCTTCTTCTCTTCTCCTCTCCCTCCCTCCCGCCTCCCTACCTGTCCTGACAGCAGTGGGTCATGTGGACGTCCTCAGAGTCCAGCTGCACCAGGGTGGCTCGTGCCTGGTCCACGAACAAGGGGTGAGGGCCTGGCCTGCCCCCGCCCCCCACCCTCCGGCTGCACCCCCCTGCCTCCAGCACCGTCGCCAGCACAAAGTGCTTCTGCAACCAGAGGCGCGTCTTCAATGCGACTGTTATCGGGAAACAAGAGACCGAATGTTTTAAAAAAAAAAAAAAAAAAAAAAAAAAAAAAAAAGCGTGCGAGTGCTTAGCAGAACATCTTGTGCACACGTTACATCCTGTTCCGCAAGAGTAGGCCATTGTGTGCCGGTGGGAACATGATGACAATTTACAAAACCGCATACACACGGGGACTGGATGTAAAAAAAAGCACATAAGTGCTTATTCCATTATCCTCGATATGAAATAATAATAATAATAATAAAATTTTAAAAATTTAAGTCATCGTCCTTGAAATAAAAAAGTTGCAAACTGAAAAGTTGTATTAAAAAAAAGAAAAAAAGAAAAGATGATGACGTTGATGGTGTTTATGATGAATATCAAATGTGAATGTTCTTTCAAAAAAAAAAAAATTATCATCAATATCATTATCATCACTATTACCATTATCATCATCATTATCATGAGAAAAATTAATAATCACGATTATCATCATTATATCACAATAATGATGACAGCAACAACAACAATGTATAAAATGACAGTTTACAATACAACTGACCACCAGGACTAACTCAAGGCCGACCCCAATTCCCCCCCCACCCCCCAAAAAAACCAACAACAACCCACCTCCCTTCAAGCACTATCATCACAACATCAACTACCAGAAAACACCAAAACAACCCATCCTTCTCTCAAGCAACATGGCAACCCCCCACCCCCAAACAAAAGTCCTTCGGATGAGACTATAAACCGAGGCCCCGTGTGCGAACGCACGCAGAACATCTTGCGCACACGTTAAATCCTGTTCCACTTTTCGAAAGAGTAGGCCATTGTGTGCCGGAGGGAACAGAAGACAAAATTTACAAAAAAACGCATACACACGGGCACTGGATGTAAAATAAAGCACACGAGTGCTTATTCCATTATCCTCGGGAAAGTAGAAAAAGGTAAAGGAGTCTCATAACCTATAAGGTCGTAGGGGAGCGAGGCGTCAGAGACCTCACTTCTCTAGGGCCAGCATATTGAGGGCGGCGCCCATCTCCTCTCCCTCGCTGCTTTACCTTCCCTGACCCTAAAGAGGGCAGGTACCCATTTACAGCTGGGGGAACTGGGGAACTGTACTGAAGCCAAGGCGCGCAAACGGTCACCCATCCAACTGGTAACCACGCTCGACGCTGCTTAACTTGGCTGGGGGAAAAAAAAGAAGTCATCTGAGCGCTATGATTTGTTGCTTTACAAGATTCAGCGCTATATAACTTCCATACATTATTACTATTACTACAACACCACAGCGACACAACACTGACCATGCCCACGACCAGCATGAACCAGCGAGCCGAGGGCTCCTGGTACCCCACAGGCTTCTTGCTCTCCTTGGCTGCCTCTCCCCCTGCTGCTGCTGAGGGGGAACATCGGGTGAGGTGCACCTCCTGCCACACCACCAGCTCGTCTAGGGGCTGGCGGGACGCCAAGGTCAGCAGGCTATGGCACTTCAGGAACCCGTACACGTCCCGCAGATCAGACTCTCTCAGGTGGCTGCAGACTAGATGTTTCTGCACAGATTCAGATTTAGATTCAGGATATTTTATTGCCATTTAAGTCAAGTAGACTTATTTGACACAACAACAAAAACAAGCAAACATCAGTTATCTCTTTGGCTCAAATTGATGTACATTAAAGCATGTTGCATTTTACTTCTCAGGTGGCTACAGACTAGATGTTTCTGCACAGATTCAGAATATTTTAATGTCAAGTAGACATATTTGACACAACAACAAACACAAGCAAACATCAGTTATAATCATCTCTTTGGCTCGTCCGACTCTCTCAGGTGGCTGCAGACTAGATATTTCTGCACAGATTCAGATTCAGAATATTTTATTGTCAAGTAGACTTATTTGACACAGCAACAAAACAAGCAAACATCAGTTATAATCATCTCTTTGGCTCGTCCGACTCTCTCAGGTGGCTGCAGACTAGATATTTCTGCACAAGCACAACGCAAGAATGCGGTCAAGTTCGATACAGTGATTATAACCCAATTGGAAAATAACCAAAGTAAATGTTAGTTGTATTTTATATCGTACTTATATGATGAATATCTGCATCATTCGTATGAATGTTACCCCTTTAAAAAAAACAACCCAAAAACTAAATGTTAGTTGTATTTCATATCTCATTCCCCTTTAAAGAACAATGTAAGTAAAATTAATCTTAGTTGTATTTCATATCTCAGTTACATAATGACTTGAATATTTGCATCATTTGTATCTCACCTATATAATGACTTGTATATTTGCATCATCTGTATCTCACTCATAGAATAACTTGAATATTAACATTGCCATGTATTTTCTTCAGATATACAACCTACATGTTACATTTCATAACTAATTAAGTCATTCATGTAATGACTTAAATATTAACATTACCATACACTGTCTCACTTACTTGAAAGTTTGAAACAGAAATTGGAGTACTAAAAAGTACTATATTCAGTTAGGCATTCTGTAAACTTTGAATTTTACATAAAGAAAATCATGTAACCCAAAAGACAAAGGGAATAGTCAGTGATTAATAAGCCTGTATGGAGAGAGAACTGGAACTTATTTAATATACATCAGCCATTGGGCCACAATACAACAGGAAAAAGAGCATTACATTTTTCAACCTAAACAGTCTGCAAACATATTTTGATCACGCTAAAAGAAGAAATGTATTTAAAATCACCTTTGTATGTACATAATTGATTGTCTGTTTCACTTTGATATGTTCTACACATGATTGTTACTGAAAATGTCAGTCATTGTTTTCTTAAATGTTTTCTTACATTGTTACAAATGCTGTATGTTTGAGAGAGAGAGAGTGAGAGTGAGAGAGAGAGAGAGAGAGAGAGAGAGAGAGTGAGAGGAGAGAGAAGACAGAGAGAAGAGAGACAAGATAGAGAGAAAGAGAACAGAGACAGAGCCCAAGGAGGAAACTGCAAAAATATATCAAAGCAGAATGAGAAGTGAGGCAAAGAAACAGACAGACAGACATATAACAAACAGACAGACAGACACACACACAGAGCAGACATCCGAGCTCACCTTATAAAAGATACAAGAACCCAAGAGAGTAAAGGACCTGCGTAGATAAAGCTCATCTCTTCCTGAAACAGCCACATAACAAGCGAAAAATAACCACAAGAAACCCTTCCTAAAATAAACAAATAAAAACCCCAAACAAATCAAACCAACAAAACGGGAACAAAAGCCTTAGTGGCAAAGCTTCGTGGTAGAACATTCGCTGGCGAATCCCTGACAACACCGGATTCTATTCCCGTTCAAGGGGATATTTTCCCCTGGAGTTTAACATCAGTGCAGATCCACTCTCCCCAAAAGTCCTTGGATGAGACTATATACCGAGGCCCGTGTGTAAGCACGCAGAATAATTGCGCAATGTTAAAATCATGTTCCCACTTTCGTAAATAGGCCATTGTGTGCTGGTGGACAGATGTCAAATTTTTTACAAAACGCTACAGAGGGGAATGGTGTAAAATGGCGCATAAGTGTTTATTCCATTATCCTCAATATAAAAGAATTAAATAAATAAATAAATAAATAAAAGAGTAGACTCAACATTCATATTTTCTTGAACACTTAGTCTCTTAATTTTTTTTCTAAAAAAAAAAACATTCTTCATTTTTGTAAACAATGGAAAACACTGCAAAAAACCCAACTGTATGAGTGTTTTGTGACTGCATTCAGTATGAAAATCCAGCAAAGATAAACAAACAACACAAACACTATTCTTTTTTTTATATTTGGTGTTTTGAGCTGGGAAAACAACCATGTAAAAAAGATGTAAATTCAAACAGTTCCAAAGATTGAGATGATGTGTTTTCTGTTCATTCCCCCCAAATTTACTGAATACTATTAATAAGCACAATCTTGCCTTGAATGAATAATCTTATTGTGAATGGCATGGTCTATCTTCTAGCAAAATTAACTTCTGTAGCCCAACAGTCTGGGCACTTCATATTCTTCTGTAAAAGCACATGTATATCATATATACATGTATACATGCATGTGTGTGGTAAAGGAGTGACCAAATGAAGTCCATACAGAACAACCCATTCTCACTAAAGTATGTAAGTGTTTCTCAAACTCACAAGGAAGTCATCAAAATCCACAGCCTCGAATTCACTCAGTATCTCGTCACAGATCAACTGAAAAACACAAAACAAGATCATTGTCAACTGATCTATAATCATACATTAGCTTTATTTCAGCCCAACAATAGAAAAAGACAGACATCACTCCACGTACTTGAAATATGATTATCTTGAACACGTACCTTCACATAACATTATAAGATACTTCTGCTTGACAAATTTTATGTTTTCGTGATAATGAATAACAACAAAAAACAGCAGTGCTGTAATCACATATACGGGTGTGGAAATAATATGTACATCATATATTCTTTCATTATTAGGAATTATTTCAGGACTTCAAACTTCAGATATAAGTGTGTGTGTGTGTGTGTGTGTGTGTGTGTGTATGTGTACATATCTTCATGCACCCAAGCGCCCAAAACAAAGTCAGCTTAATTACTCATTTTCAACAATAAAACTAACTTTCCTAAAAAAACAAAAAAAGCGTGAAATCATAATAAAGGTTGCATTGTAGAAATCTTTAAAACTGTTGTCACAAAGTCAACCCTTTAAAACTTTTTGGATAAGTTACCATCTTTTATTGACCACACTGAAAGTACAATTGAACAGATACAAAAATGATTCTTATCTTATAAAGGAAAAATCAAGGTATCTGCTGGAACTTTCCATCAATAATAATAACAACAAGGCAGAACAAAGCTTGTCATGCCACAGCAATAACACATCGAGATACAAATTTATGAGAACACGCAAACACACCACACACAGACACACACACAGAGACAACACAACACACACAACACACAACAGACAACACACACAGAAAACACAACACACACACACACAGACATTCACGCCTACCCGATTCTCTTCCGACAAAGGCAACAAGGGAGCAGCGCACATGCCGTCCATGCCTAACTGCGACCAGGGAGGAATACTCATGACAAGATCGGTGTCGCCAGCGCTCCCACCACAGTTGTCTGCCCCTGACTGGCACAGCAAGCGGTGGAAGAAAAGAGCGAACACCTGATCCAGCTGACTGCTTTCTCCCCCGTGAAACGCCCTGCAAGACAAACCGTGTCCGCAATAATAATAATAATAAATGGAATTTATATAGCGCTGTATCTTGCACAGACAAATCAAAGAGCTTGCACTCAACTCATTTTTACACAGTCATGCAACCAATAGCAAATAACAGTTCTAAAATGTCCAAATGCACACACACACACGCACACACACACGTACATTATAAACTTTGGCAGGGTGATGGAATTGTTGGCTGTTGAAAAGCAGGGATAGTTATGAAATGAAACAGGAGAGGAAAATCTTAGGTTTGAAACAAATATGTCTTGAGGCCAGATATAAAAGTGTCACAAGATGATGGATCAGGGCATGGAGTTAAAGAGTCAAGAGAATCTTTTTTTGTTTTATGGGGTGGGGCAGTAGAGAGATCCGTCATACTGGCTTAAAACTCTTATTTTGATTGGAGCCGCCAGGGAAAAATGAGTGTTCTGTCCTAAACCTGCAGTGGAGAAATAAAAAAAAAAAAAGAAATGACTACTTGTAAACAAACCCTTCTTTCAAGGCTGAAAGATGTCTGACAAATAACAAGACAAGGTGAGTTTAATAAAAAATAAAAATAAGATGCCCGACTTGGCCTCAGTGGTAACAGTGAGTAACATTCAACTGGACCCTTGACTGAAAATACACACCATGAAAGTGTTAAAATATTTTGCTAGAAATTGAACCATGGGTTTTTACCGACTACTATTTAAAAAAAAAAAGTCTACAGACAACAGTTCTTCTCATACATTCACTGACAAAAAAAAAAAATTCTAATTTTATCTAATAGCCGACAAAGGGCTGTTATGTGTGCTTCTGTTACCACCTTTTCTGTAAAAAAAGAAATTAAACGGTATGCAAGTAACTCACCTGTCCACAGAACCGAACACTGTGGTCAGCATCCTACACATATCACTCATCACCCCGCGCAGCAAACACAGAGGAACCCTGTAACAACGAACACATAGCAAGCATCAGATTAACTCTGCTAAATGTAAAGATATAAAAAAATGTAGAGAGGTACATCATATTATATCCCTATCTGTGCTCAACACTGCGAAACATATTTCTCCTTTATCCTACTTTCCTGGTGTGAATGTTAAGTAAATGCTAAGATCTAATTGCACTCAGAAAATTGAGGTTTTGAAAGTATTCCTTTTCATATTTTTCTACCCCAACGGTTTTTCTTCCCATTATTTTGAGCAACACACGAACATTCAGAATGAATGACACCACATAATAAAGGGATAAAGTTCCCTGCACGAAAAGCCATTACCATTGAGTGAACTATAAAGCTTAGGCTTACTCTACAAGCGGCTTTTGCTTAAAACATAAATTTTAACTGTACAAATCAGCAGTCATCAATGAGTGAATACAGTGCATTCTACAAGTAATTGGTAAATCTGTTTTCATTTGAAGTTGGGGGGATTTTGGTATCATATCATAATAAATTTTTGTTTTGTCTATCGATTTTGCTTTGATGTCTTAATAAATCTCTTGATTTCATTAAACTTCCATTTTGCCTGGCATTCTGACAAGCCTTTTCCTCTAAAGGTTTTTAACTGATTTATATGCCTTACAATTAAACGGTCTCTGTTCAATTTATTGAAAATAACAGCTTTTCCCAAAACAATGCCTGCCCTATTCTTCACACAGAAAGACAGAAAACCGACCTGAGAGAAGGAGCAGCCAGAATGAAAATGTCCCGCCCCTGTTGGTGGTAGGCCACGTTAATCGTCTCGTCATCAATCACAAGGGTAGAGCTGGTCAACACACCACAGCAATGCAATCAAAATTACTTAAACAATTACAACAACAACAACAACCGCAACAACAACAAAATCCAAAAACAAAATGCCCAAAACTAAACCAAAACAAAAAATTGCAAAAAAAAAATAGAACCCCATCCCCCTTCGTAACTTGTTGTAGTGTGATGAACTGGCAAACCAACACCAACACCTTACCAAGAGCAAACAAACCCATAAAAGATGCCTGAGAAATACACACCAGTTTTGTAATCATATTGCAATGATAAAATCTGAAAAAAAAGACCCACACAAACTAAAATCTTGAAAATTATTGAGAAATCAACTATAAAGAGTTTCTTTACATTAAAAAACATCTTTTTGACCTAATCTATTTATGGCATTATGAACGTGTCATTCCAAATGGCCTTTCAGAGAGTAAGCAATAATTTAAGGTAAACAAATATAAAAAAATTGCAAAACTTAACATAGCGAACAATCACAGAAACTTATTACTCAAGCCACACACACTCACCCAAGCACACACAAATACATCATGCCCATGCGCGGCACCGATACACGCACCAAAATATTAACACGTCAGAAGCGAGCAGATCATAACTAGCTTAGTGTAAAGGCGACATTTACCCACACAAACACAGACACAAAACTTACACATCAGCACCAGACTGCACACTGTCCTGCAGTGAAGCATTGAGAGTGAGAAACAGGCCACGGATGTTGGTAAGTGTTTCTTCTTGGGGAGGGAAGGAGTACACGATATCCTCCTGGTCACAACACAATCAACACCAACACAGATCATGTAAAATAATGCATTGCTCACAGAATTCAATACATAACAACATTACAGACTGCATGCATTTCATTAAGATGCGCACACTGTACCAAACGAACAAAGATAATATGAATTGCTGCTGCTCCTTAAAAAAGCATTCCGTCATTTTCCCAGGAAAATTCCCTTTGCTCATCTGTTCTTTCAGCTGTGCTTACTGTATCCCTATTTTTGTTCTTCATACCCTTATCCTCTCTTGCCCCATAAATCATGCTCTGAGTGCTTATTTTTTCACTAATCCACACTCCAGAGTTTTTTGCATCTCGTTGAACTTTCCAGGATAAGAGTATACTCTTTCAAAACAGTGTTTCGTTGGTTTGTTGTTTTTTTATACAGAGTGAGCTCTTCCACTTGGAAGCTGCTTGAAAATGAAAGAGTATGCAAATTTTCAGGAAACTGCATAGAAAATATTGATAAAAAAATAGATGCTGTCAATGTCCCCACACCTTAATTTTTTGTCAGAGCAGCTTCTTTTTTTTTCCGGTTTTCTTCTTTTCAAAACTCTGAACCCAGAGCACAAAACACTATGTGAAAAAAAAGTTCTAGGCAGCCAGACAAACCACCTCACTCACATTTGGAGCATCTTCCCCCGCACTGTTGCCAGACAGGGTCAGGTACAGGGCAATACACTTGTGCTGCAGGAGCTGCTGCTGCAGGTTAAAGATGTCTCGGCCAGTCACCACAAGGCACAAGTTGTGGTACGCTGGCAGACGACTGGAGCCATTGGCCACAACGCTACCTGCACTGCAGGACGTTGGCCCTATGATCTTGGGCACCTGGAATGTCAACCTCACCTGCAAAACATAAACATGAAAATAATCTCAGTATTTTGGCTTGAACAAGATGAAACCTCTGGCATTCATCCTGGCATATTTTCTTTTCAGTATCAAGCTACTGACTTGTTCTTACTCTTTTGTTTGGGTCTATTGCAGCCTTTTGTCTGAATTCAAATTAAGTGTATTCCTGGCAAGTGATCTTAAAAGTTGTGTCTCAAGAATAAGATTAAGCGGCAGGAAAAAAGTTGAATTCAATGACAGATCTATATGCATTTCAGCAATCAATGCTTAATCAAACATGATGAATGCATCTAATATATGGCTAAGCACAATTAATTAACCAGCTAAAACAAAGGGTATATAACATACACTAAACTTCACAGCATAAGGTCACAAAAACTGCAAAATTAGCAACCTTCAAAAGTTAAACCACAGGGGGGTATTTTCAAGATTTTTAGTAGTTTAAAACACAAAAATGTTTTATTTTAAGACTAAGAACCCCAAAATGTGAAACATCTGACTTACCTCCTTTCTAATGTTCTGGGCCAAAGTATTCAAACTGGACCAGCCGACTTCTTGGCCATTGAGGTACAGCAGCATGTCTCCTGCATTTGAGAAAAATCAAGTAAAGAAAAGTTCTTCATCTCATTTTCTTTTGTGTCTTGATAGTGGTGATGGTAAGAACAATGGTTGACATTACAATGTCTGCCTCATGATATGGCAATAATGTGATACTGGTGACAGTGGGAAATTGTCACAATGTCTAATTTGTGACAAGATGATAATCATCAGGCTTTAAAATTATTACAATGCTGTCCATTTTACATTTTTAGGGAAATTTACAGCTGGACTTACTATTAACATATTGGTTTTTAGTTTTACTCCATTCTCTTGCAAGTCCTATTAGTATTACTTCTTTTCTATTCATCATCAGTCATTTTTACATCCGTTTGTCATCTTATTTAAAAGATTATGTCTTCAGTTTGTTGTGTTTGAAACAAATGCTAATTGGTTAATTACAAGTTCAATTTCCTTGGAAAAAAAAGGGAAAAAATCCTTCATCATAATCAAATGCTGATAAATGGCAATATTTCTGTTTAAATTTGGTGTACTGAATCTGAAAGGATTCTTTTTTTCAATAATAAAAATACAAATAAACAAAAATTAAAACCTTACAATAGCTACCCCCCCCCCCCTCCCTCACCTACCCCACCCCACACACAATAGCTTGAATGAATGCCATAATTGAGTTCAAGCTTGATAATCAAATTTAAATGAATTCTCCAAAATTTGCAGTGAACATTGTGTATTTATTCAGTAGGATTTATTCTTTCTTTTTTTCTTCTTCTTTTTTTTAAGTGAAAGGGCTCCAATTTTCATTACCTTGAAAAAAATTGAAATACCCTTAAGTTTAAATGAAAATAGCAAAATCATTATGATTTTAAAAACCAAACAAAAAAACACCAACCCCTAACTAACATCACTGTTCTAAAGAACACACAAGCAAAAGTAAACACAGACCTCTGTGAACATTCCCAGATTTGTCAGCAGGAGACCCAGTGATCACCCCTTGGACCACCAGTTTCCGTTCCTTGCTTTCCCCCTTTGACTCTCCAGCATCCCCGGTCACAGAGGCAGTCGACCGCTGCTTGTAGCGACACAGAGCTATGCCCAGCAACAGCTCAAACACTTCAGCACCACTAGCAAGCTTGCTGGTTGAGTCTGAGTACCTGGAGAAATCAGGTATAAGAACGACGTCTTTGATATGCGGTCCATTTTTCTGCCGTTGACTAGCACCAGGGCGTTTTTGGCCCACCGTGAGGCCGTTAACTCTGTCTGAAGTGTGTGGCAACATTCTGGGACTGCTGTCCTGGGTGAGGACAGCATCCGACTCACCATTATCACCTGACCTGATTTTTCTGAGCTGCTCCACCCCCCTTACTTCCCCGTTCTTCAACTGGTCCTGTTTCTTCTGCAGCGCCTGCTGCAACTGCTTGCTCTTTTTGCGTAGTTCGGTGCGAGATCGAAGCCTTTCCTCCTCGTCTTCCTCACTCGCACTTCCACGCAGAAATCGGGAGTGTGCCACAGTTTTGTCAGTGCTGTGATGTTCACCATTCTGTCGACCGAGATCTGCGTGTGATCCGGAGTGTGATGAGGGAGGTAGCAGAGGTGGCGTCTGGGGAAGAGAGGTACTTGTAGCTCGTGTCTTGCCATCCACATCAATGTAGAACAGGTCACCTTGGCCAGGTCGCACATGCTCACACCACTTTGATTCTATTTTACTGTGGAGGAAAAAGAACAATGCTTTAAAAAAAACAACTAAACCAAAGCAAAAATACTTGTACTTCTAAAACTAAAAGTAATATCACTAACATGTATTTTAAAAAAGTGATGCCATCAATGATCAATGGTAGTACTACCTAATTAAGTAATTTGAAACCAAATCGAATCACTGAATCAGTTAACCAAAGTCTTACTGAAAAAAAAGAAGGTAACTTTGTGAGTCACATAGTCAAGTCAGACTCAATTCTATTCAGGTCACTTTATTATTAAACCATCTATCTATTCAATATTCATTCATAAAATCTATTTAATTTCTTTGATTGTTTTGTAAACTTTTGTGATGACTGATGCTTGAAACAGCAGAAAAATTACCGTGTTCATTCTGGTAGAATTTCTCAAGTACACACACATGTCACGTGACACAGACACACAGACATGCACACACACACACTTACTCACACACAAACTTACACACACACTCACAAGTCACATACATGTGTATGTGATACTGATAGCATCATGCCATCAGTCAAACTATACTCCTATAGGTCTACAAACTAATATAAACTGAAAATATTTGAGCTGCAGTACATTTGTCACAAAAAATTGATGTAAATTATTACTATTTATAACAGTATAAGACAGATAATATCATTAATATGTTATGCTGTAGCACAGTCATGACAAGTGCTGCACATATCCTATACAATATATATTTTCATTGCACACACATGCAGTGATACACACACACACACGCACACACACACAAGACATAAATTTGACTAAAAACGTGTCCAAAATCCAAGATGACTAAACAGTACCAGGTCCAATATAAAGTTCTCAGTAAGCATTAAATGGCTGATGTACTGTTTTAATTGTTTGATTTTAACATATTATTCTAGAGCATTTGAAGTATTGTTCTGCCAGCTCCACACATGATATGTACAGCTCTGATCTGGTTAATATTTTATGCTGTATCACTGGTTTTATTTTTACTTGTTTATTTTTGTGAAGTCATAGCCTAAGTTTGTGAACACATAACATTTTCTCTTTGAGTTTGGTTCTTGTGTTTAATGTTTACTCAGGTTACTGTGCATTACTAAAGTACTACTAGTCTACTACTACTTTACTACTGTGTACAAGTGTGTGTACTGTACGACATGTATACACTAAGGAACTGCACACTATATATTTTTAACCTTTAAAGAAATATGCGTGAAAAACTTCCCTCTAACAGAATTATATCTGGTCAGGTATTCAACTCAGGTATAAAGAGCACAGAGAAACAAATGAATTTTGTTCGATTACATACGAATTCCTTTCTCTGTTGTTTCCTGGTTGTGTTTCCAGACGACGAGCAGTCGACACACTGACCCCTGACGGGGTAGGGGA
>CM054144.1:49016117-49023617 GCA_028751875.1 Rapana venosa
GTCTTCTCCTGTGCTTGTAACTCTGCAGGAGGTCTGCCTGCTGGCCTTACCCGACAACATTCCAACTTCAGTTTTCGTACAGGATGCATGCTCGGTATGTTCAGGTTTTCGTAACCCAACTGTGACATGAACTACTGGATATCTAACATGCATATATACTCGAAAGAAATTAAAGCATAAATATACGCACGAAAGAAATGAAGGCACTGGCAGGTCTTCACTTTGAGCTGACCTGGACTATCGTAAAAATCCCTACCTTGAATTAACCTCCGGGTAACCCACTATAAGGTAAACAACCATCCACTAACCCATCCCAACGTATCACCCACTACTGGGTTACGGCAGCATACAAAGGTGCACAATGCACGTGTTACTGGGAAAGAGGGATTCTCTCCCTTAACGTGGGGATACTTTACAATACGCCGCTGCCGATATTCAAACCTACGGCTTTATAAACCCACAAGATAGAACTCAAACAGTCCTAACCACTCGGGCAATAACATTTTTCAAGATAACAGGCAAGGATGTGAAGGAAGATCGACAAAACATCAGCATGCAGTGCACTCTACTACAGCTGGCTGCTTCAAAGAACGCGAGCAGCAGATACGGACAGACCCGCAGTGCGGTTGGTGCCACAGGGATCAAGGGGAATGCGCGGAGGATGTTTGCTAATAGCTTTCATGCCGGCCTTGCCCACCAGCAGGACTAGATCCCCATTCGGCCTCCCACCCAGTGTGGACTGTAGGTTCAAGGTTCTCGGCATGGCACTGTTCTGTGACCCGTGTTGACGCAGGGGATTTATGCCAGCACCGGGATTCTGACAGATTTTGCTAGAGTAAGGTGGGAGGGGGGGTGTGAGAAAGGGGGGGGGGGAGTGGGAGCTAAGGGAGAGAATGACAGTAGGCCTAAGAGGGGGAGAGAACTGAAGTAGGAAAGGGGGAGAGAACTGAGGTAATCGCGCAGCAGACGTTTTCAGGTGTGAAAATGACGGACGCTGAAGTTGAGTGGTTAGCACTTTCTTTCGACGTCAATCCCATGGGTGGGTCCGTGACAGTCGTGGGTTCGAATCTTGGCGGCGTCTGGTGAAATTAAGGGTGAGGTGTTTTTTTACGACTTCCAAGGTCAGCTTCTATCTAGCGCAGGCCTGACAGTGCCTTAATGCCCTTCGTATATATATATATACTCATGCAGAAGATCAAACATGCACGTTAAGGATCCCGTCATTCATGTCAGCGTTCGGTGGGTTACACAAATGCGAACACAACCAGCATACAAAATAATAATAACAATAAATGAAACTTATATAGCGCTATATCTTGCAAAGACAAATCAAAGCGCATGCATTCAACCCATCTTACACAGTCATGCAATCAATGATAAATAATCAATAGTTGAAACAAACAGATATTTACAAACATGGTGTGCTGCGGACAAAATCCATGAAATAAAATTTCAATAGTCAAATGTTTTTCAAAAGCACACACACACTTACACAGGTCGTATACTTTAGCAGCGTGATAGGACATGGGTTAGTGAAGGTGGAATAGCTCTGATATGAAACAGGAGGGGGGAAATCATACACCCCGAAGTCGAATGCGGCTACCTTCATGGGGGGGGGGGGGGGGGGGGGGGGGGCGAGAAGGGGGGGCGGGGGGAGGGTGGAGGAACGGTCGCATGCGCAAAATCTCACCGTTGGTGAACTCTCTGAGTTCTAGCCGAGGAACGTAAAAAAAAAAAGTTGTGGAAATCAGGGAGTGTTTTGTTATTGTGCTGGTGAGTCAGCAGACGAAGAAAAAGATTGGCAAAAATGATTCAACGGACAGATGTTGGAAGAGGTGGATTTCCCAAGAGCTGAAGAAAACAGTTGGGTTCGTTTTTCAGAACAAGGCACATTCATGGTATGAGTCTGGCGCAGAATACTTTAACTAACACACACACACACACACACACACACACAGCGAGAGAGGCAGTTTGACATGCAGGCAGGCAGACACAGCACAGACACACAGATATACAAACACACATTAATTTTAGACAAATAAGGGACTGATGAAAGAGAGCCTGTTTTAAAGCTATCCCGTTTATATCCACATGTATATTCCCATAAAACAGAGAGACAGAGAGAGAATAGAGAGAGAGAGAGAGAGAGAGAGAGAGAGAGAGAGAGAAGAGAGAGAGAGAGAGAGAAATAGAGAGAGACAGACAGACAGAGACAGAGAGAGGGAGAATAAATGAAGGAATGAATCTTTTGAATGAATGAATCTTTATTTTTCAAGGTTAACAGAATAAGTATACGCATACTTTTTTTTTCCATCCGGCCCTTGCCCTGATAAGGGACTATCAACAAAACAAGGGAAAAACCCTACTACAACAACGACAATATGATTTTAAAAAAGTAAAGTGTATAATTATTTAACAATACATAATACCTCTCTGACCTGAACATTAATGCCAAGAAATGCATAGATTATAATCTTTTTTGGAGAAAAGGGGAAAAGGGAGAGACAGAGACAAAGAGAAGAGAGAGAGAGAGAGAGAGAGAGAGAGAGAGAGAGAGAGAGAGAGAGAGACAATGACAATGTCAATGACAAATTCTTTTATTTCGAGGATAATGAATAAGCACTCATGTGCTTTTTTACATCCAGTCCCCGCCTGTAGGGATACATCTTAATAATAACCCAACACTTATACACTCTCACAGTAGAAACAAGGGGAAATGGATGGATCGGTGGTCTAGAGGTAGCGTGCCTGTCTAGAAAGCGAAAAGTCCGGGTCTGAAGTGTGCGGCGGTTCGTACCCCGTTTGGACCGGAAACTTTTCCCCCATCCATTAGACCATGAGTGGTGGTCTGGGCGCTAGTCTTTCGGATGAGACGATAAACCGAGGTCCCGTGTGTTAACGTAATTATTTAGCGCACGTAAAAGAACCCACGGCAACAAGAGAGTTGTCCCTGGCAAAATTCTTAGAAAAAAGCCACTCTGATAGGGAAACAAATGCAGTTGCAGACATGAAAAAGAAAAAAAAAGGGTGGCGCTGCTCTTGTGGCGACGCGCTCTCCCGCTCTCCCCGGGGAGAGCAGCCCGAATTTCACGGAGAGAAATCTGCCGTGACTTAAAGTGGTATGAAATGAAATCTGAGCGCTTTGATTTGTTGCTTTACAAGATTCAGCGCTATATAAATTCCATACATTATTATTATTATTAAATAACCCCGGGTTTTAACGTGTGCGCAAGATGTTCTGCGTGCGTTCGCACACGGGACCTCAGGTTTCAGTCTCATCCGTAGGACTTTTGGGTAGAGTGGAATCGGTACTGTTGTTAACTCCAGAGGGAAAATCCTCTTAAATAAGAGAGAGAGAGAGAGAGAGAGAGAGAGAGAGAGAGAGAGAGAGACAGACAGACAGACAGACATACAGACATACAGACAGACAGAGAACAAACTAAAATCAAACTGAACTTTACCACATCTGCCAAAATGATCATGCTAATCAAACAAAACACACCCAAAACCTATGAAATCTCGGAACGAACAATTTTTATATTCTCATTTTTCTCCCATATATACATACAACCCCTGTCCCACCCAGCCAGCCAGCCACACAAAAGGACAGGAGATCAGCATTGTATTGTATTGACACTGACAGCGGGGAGATAAGCCACGCTGCTGGAAACAATGTGTGATATTTGCACAGGGCAGATTTCAGGGGCTGTCTGGTATTTCAGTTGATATGACAGGGAGTGATAAACAGTTTGAGGGCGAAGTTGTTGTTGTTGTTGTTGAGAAGGGCATGTTTGTGGATTTTGTCGTCTTGTGGTGGATAGTTTGAATATATATATATATATATATATATGCTTCACTTCACAGCTCTAGTTTTGCCATTGGACTTTTCTAAATAAATCCCCCCAAAGTAGTTAAAAAAAAACCCACTCTCACCTTAACTGTCTGTCTCTCTGTGTTTCTGTCTGTAAGTCTGTTTTTTTAAATTAATTTTTATTTATTATTTTATTTCGAAGATAATGGAATAAGTACCCATGTGCTTTTTTACATCCTGCCCCCGTGTGTATGCAGTTTTTAAAAAAAATTTCGTAATCCATTCCTACCGGCACACAATGGCCTACTTTTCCGAAAAGCGGAAGGGGTTTTAACGTGTGCGCAAGATGTTCTGCGTGCGGTTTATAGTCTCACCTGTAGGACTTTTGGGGAGAGTGGAATCGGCACAGTTGTTAACTCCAGAGGAAAAATCCTCTTGAACGAGATTCGAACCGGGGTCAGCAGATCACGAATGCATCAATCTAACTACCAGACTTTCCCGTACCTCTGTGTGTCTGTCTATCTGTCTGTCTGGGTACAGGTGCCAATGCAAAAAAAAGAAGAAGAAAAGTGAACGTCTTTCCTTAGTCTATTGCCACTACCTTTCCCTTTCCTCTGCCTTCATTAAATGCCTGAGCTATTCAGCACAGACCTGAAGTTCATTGTGGTCCCTGTTTTGCCCCCCTTTTTTTCTGCCCCTGTTTAAACCCCTACTGGCTGCTAGCCTTTTGATTCTTTTGATCCCTGCTCAAAGTGGAACAAAATTGAAATGTCTAGGGGAAAAAAGTTGTGACTGGGATTGTAAGATTTGTGTGGCTGGGGTCATAATGTTGTTGGCAAAAAGGTGAAGATTTTTATTTTATTTTTATAGAAGGAATGGTTGTTGAGATTGAGTTTTCTTCTACTATTTTTTTTCTCACAGTCATTTTGTTCTTTTTTCTCTAGAACACTGTCCTTTTCTAACTTGTGTGGATGATAGCTTGTTTGCATAGGGGCTGCATTTTTATCTCTATTTTTTTGTTTTGTTTCAAGTCATACATTTACCTCCGCTTTATGCTGCTTGATTTAGGACTCTTTCAGAGGGCTGAATGTTAAAAAGAACTTGTTATGCTTATTCCATTACCTGGTAAATAAAATTCCCTCTCTCTCTCTCTGTGGGTGTGTGTGCGCTGGTATCTCTCCCTTCTCTCTCTGACTCTATCTGTCTGTCTCTCTGTCTGTCTATCTCTGTCTCTCACTCTGTCTGTCTGTCTCCTCTTTCTCTCTCTGACTCTCCCCTCCCTCTCTTCTCTCTCTTTTAAGATCTGTCTGTCCCGAATTTCACCTCTGCAATAGAACTTTACACCAAAAAACCTGGTCTAAAAACACGGCTCTCACCTTGTCTGTTTGTCTGCGTACACGTACACGTACTTAAAGAAGAAGAAAAAAAAGTGTGAACACGTCTTTCCTTAAGTCTATTGCCAGTCCCTTTCCCACTTTCAGCACCTTCATTAAATGCCGGAGCTATTCAGAACAGACCTCGGGCCCATTGTGGTCGCTGTTTTGCAGCCTTTTCTACCCCTGCTCGGGCCTCTTCTACTGCCTGCCTTTAACTCTTTTGATGCGGACCCAAAGTGGAACAAAATAGAAACGTGGGGAACCAATGGTAAATGGGGAGTGATTTTCGCCCTGGATGGGGGTCATTATGAGTGTGGTGGTGGTGATAAAAAGGAAAAAGGGAAAGGTTATGGGTTTTGCTCTCGAGTTCCAGAGTTCTCTTTCGTGAATTAGAAATTAAAGAGTGTTGTTATAATGGTTGCGGTGGTGTTATGGTGTTGGTGGCGTGGTATGGTGTAGTGTGGTGTGGTATGGTGTAGTGTGGTGTGGTATGGTGTAGTGAGGTGTGGTATGGTGTAGTGTGGTGTGGTATGGTGTAGTGTGGTGTGGTATGGTGTGGTGTGGTGTTGTGTGTGAGACGGGGTTTTTACGTGCATATATGATCTTAAACACGTGTATGAACTGCAGCACTGGCAGGTGTACACTTGAAGTTGACCAGGGAGATCGTAAAAATCCCAACACTTAATTCACCAGATGCCCCTACCTAGGCTAGAACCCTGGACTACAGGGGCCTACGGAATTGAAATCAAACCGCCTTAACCACCTGGCCACAGCATCCACCTGGTGGGGTCGTTATGAATTATCAGCAAGAGAGACTTGGGCTCCACTCTGGTTCATGCTTTACCTTGTCTTCTTCCCCTGTTAGGATTACCAGCACTGCTTGCCTACACCTCTTCAAATCCCAGTTCAGAGTGAAACAAACTCCAAACGTCAGGAAACGGTGACTGGAGAGTAAATTTTATGACCTAGCCCCGGTCATTATTTATTTATTTATTTATTTATACCACTTTAAGTCACGAGATTTCTCTGCGTGAAATTCGGGCTGCTCTCCCCGGGGAGAGCACGTCGCCACAAGAGCAGCGCCACCCCTTTTTTTTTTTTTTTTTTTTTTTTTTGGTCTGCAACTGTATTTCTTTCCCTATCAGAGTGGCTTTTTTCTAAGAATTTTGCCAGGGACAACTCTCTTGTTGCCGTGGGTTCTTTTTCGTGCGCTGCATAATTTTCTGTAACACACGGGACCTCGGTTTATCGTCTCATCCGAAAGACTAGCGCCCAGACCACCACTCATGGTCTAATGGATGGGGGAAAAGTTTCGGGCCCAGACGGGATACGAACCCGGACTTTTCGCTTTCTAGACAGGCGCGTTACCTCTAGACCACGATCCACTATGAGCTAGTAGATGGGTGCCAAAGCAAAACCACCTTAAAAGAACGGGTGTCTAGTTTTGAATCCTCAGCCTTAAAGAATATATTTCAGGAGATTTGCCTTGTTGGCATGTTTTGTGTTCATTACAGCTAAAATATACAGATACATACGGTCAGGCAGACAGACATGTGGTATGTGCAGACAGACAGATATACATCTATTCACAGGAATACAGCTGGCTTGAATTATTGGACAGACGGAAAGAAAAAAAGAGCACACTACGTCCAGTGAGCAGACACACCCACACCCACAAACCAACCACAAAGAGTTGTAAATCCTAATAGTTTTAATCTCCTCCCCAAAGACCGTGTTCCCATGCAGGGAAGCGTTCTCACTTGCCGATACCTTGTCAGGGTGTACAGTTATTGGTTCCTCTCGAGCTTGTCAGTGCAGACATGTTGCACTTATGAACATTTCGTTTGATTTACTGTTGCACTTTGAAGCAGTTAATTTGTATTTATTGTAACGCTCTGAAGCAATTAGTTTGATCATGCTGAAATGTTTTGAATCAGTTTATTTGATAATTTATTATACTGTAACACTCTGAAGCAGTTAATTTGATAATTGTGCTGCAATTTTTTGAATCAGTTAATTTGATATAATGTAATACTCTGAATCAGTTAATTTTTTATGCTGTAATGTTTTTTAAATTCGTTAATTTTGCGAACAGCTGCTCTTTAAAATACTTAATTTGGCGTACAGTTGCACTTTAAGCAGTTGATTTAATGTACCATTGGGCTGTGAAGCACTTAATTTGATTTGCTGTTGCGCTTTAAAGAAGTTAACTTGATATAAAGTTGCACTTAAAAGCAGCTCATTTGACCCTCTGGGAAGCAGAGTAACCTAGTGGTTAGAGGGTGTAACTTGTGTTCTGAGTGTAACAAAAAG
>CM054144.1:49036117-49046117 GCA_028751875.1 Rapana venosa
GGGAGGAGAGAGAGAGAGAGAGAGAGAGAGAGAGAGAGAGAGAGAGAGATTCAGACTCACAGACACACACAGACCCCCCCCCCCCCTCTTCCCCCCCCCCCCCCCCACACACACCACACACACTGAACGCAGAAATGTGATATCCCACAAAACCAATCTCCCCACGCTCCCCCCAAAAACACAAACCCAGGATGATGACATTTCCACATTTTTACCTTTTGTTCGACACCCCTTCCTCCCCCCCCCCCTCTCCCCTACACGCCAACCTCACCCCTGCCTTAACCCCTTCAGCTCTGATGTTGTGCTGGAAGCTATGAAGGGTATGGTGTTATTTGTGGGAACATCATCACTTAGTCATGCTCAGGGCTAATAGCCATGCTGGGAGTGGTGTCCTCTATATCAGCAGTCCAAAGCAGGCACGGAAATACAAGCGTCTCCTGAGGCATTCAAATGCACCGCAGAGTGGAGAAGCCATCGTGAAACGGGATAAAGCGCTGTAGTTTCATTTACCATAGACGACAGCAACTGAACAATCTCCCTGCCCATTCTGTTCCATGGGATCCAGCTACCCTACCAAGACCATAGGAAAGCCAACTACAGGGAACCTGAGACCATCCACACCACTGTCCAGTATGTGGCTGTAAAAGGAACTCAGTGTGTCACCAGTAAGAAGGCACTCGCCCTGGCCATGGTAGAAGACTACTATCCAGGACAGGCACGGATCCATGTCAACACAGACGGATCTGCTACAGATGCTGTCACCAATGGAGGAGCAGGATCATTGTGTGTGTGTGTGTGTGTGTGTGTGTGTGTGTGTGTGTGTGTGTGCGTGTGCGTGTGTGTGTGTGTGTTTGTTTTATTCATTTCGAGGATCATGTGTGTGTGTGTGGTTGTGTGTGTGTGTGTGTGTGTGTGTGTGATGTGTTGCTGTGTGTGTGTGACGCGCACATGTGCGTGCATACGCACTACATGCAATAGTACAACTAGGATTAATGATTTTGCCTTTATTTCAAAAAGTCCCGGAATATTAATTTATGACTAGTAAATACTATAAAGAACGAATTTGCAAATGGATGAGAGAGAGAGAGAGAGAGAGAGAGAGAGAGAGAGAGAGAGAGAGAGAGAGAGAGAGAGAGAGAGAGACAGAGACAGAGAGAGAGAGAGAACCACATAATCGTGTTTTGTTCATAAGCATCATACGCACTGAGGGGAGGGTGGGGGTGGGGTGGGGTGGGGAGGGGAGTCGTCCATCACTTAATAAACATGAAACTTTAATAGTATGTTCCTAATGTGGGTGTATGTGTGGGTGTGAGAGAGAGAAAAAGAGAAAGAGAGAGAGAGAAAGAGAGAGAGGGGGGGGGGGGGGAGGAGGGGGCGGAGCTTAGAACGACGGTTCGTTGAAAGGTGTATCTCATAAATTAATGTCATTGACTGTTAACGCTGGCAGTTGGACAGGACATAAATGCCAGACCGCGTTAGAATCCTTCTCTCACTTTCTTCGCAGCCCACATCAGTGCCAGAACCACTGCATGGCTTCTGAAGGTTTACAGACAGAGCCGGAATGTTTGGTCTTGGGGTCTACCAAAGATAACAACGGCATCCAGCAATAACGGAACCAGCCGATTGAAAAAACCCCACACGACCAATAGTCTGTAACGTTGCCATCGCTTGAAACGTCTGCTGCTTACGCTCCAACATGAGGTTTTGTTCAATTTGCTGCTGTGGAGTAAAGCGCTCACTGTTGTTGTTGTGTTGTTGTTGTTGTTGAGATCTTAACCAGTTGGTGTTGAAGATTACATTTCGTACCTACTTGGACACTTTTTTGTGTGCTTTTATGGCTCAAATTGCTATCAATTATAACCGGGCTATTTTTTGGGTGCAGAAATCTATCAATTAAGGGCGACTGTTGCTGTTACTTGTTGAATGGTGGGGGTTTTCCCCCTTTTTTCCTCTTTGTTCGGAGATAAACTTATTTGTGATAGAAAACTTAGCGGCTAGTTTTTTTATATTGAAAAACAGAAAAAAGATGGCTGCCAAGCTGCATGATGACTTTCTCCGCTTGCTGTGTCTCCTGCTGTTTGTAACTGTTCAAGAACTACCCTACTCGCTGTCATCCTTCAGGACTTCATGGGCGGCCCGGGCTGTTGAAGCACACTCCTCACCATTACCTAAACTGTTGAGTAGACGACAGAACTACGGTATTCGGGTACCGGCGACACCACCGACGACTGCGAAACAATCTCCTCCGTCATTAATGGCAGCGCCCTTGTCGATGCCGGCAAGAAGCTAGAGTTGCTGAACCACCAGACACCATCCTTGGCTTCGTCCTCAGCCGCAGCAGCGCATGACCAGGATAGCATGGCAGCGCGGTACCCTCAAGACGCTTGTTGACGGCGGAGGGGTCAGACTCATCACCGTTTACGGCATCCAAGCATTCGGTCAGTGACTGGGACAAGCCACCCCTACCACAAATGCCTCAGTTCCCACAGGTGTCATCTACAACGGTTTTTGACACCCTGGTCACTCCGTTTTGGCCTGGCAGTCACCTGGATGAAGAGCTCTTCAGGCTCCAAGCCGCCGATGCCTATAAAGACTATTGTGGGGAGTTCTGCGGAGACAGGCCTTTCGGGACAGGTCGCAAGTGTTTTAAGTGTTTCTGCGACAAGGTGTGCTTCGCGTTTGGAGACTGTTGTCCTGACCAGTATCTCTCTCGGCCGGTCACTCCTCCAAGCAGCACCCTGCGCTGTTCCCCCACCTCCTTTGGTTCTTCCCGCAGGCGAGAATACGTCATGCGAACACGCTGCGATAACGTCACGGAAGCGTCATTGAAGCTGCAGTGTGAGAGCAAAGATACGTCACACTGGACGAAAACCAGCCGGTCACGAGTTCTGACAGTCTCTTCACCTACAGGAACCGTTACTGCGCCCAGTGTCATTCCGACGCCGACAACCTCTGTTCTGGGAGCCTGCTCTGAGAGTGCACAACCCGCTTACCATCGCAGAGGCTTCGTCACCGCAAGAGCTGTACAAAGCAGCCCTGAATGACCGGGACAACGAGGTTGCTGTACGACTTCCCCCTGACTGCAGCAAAGCACGTGAGGCAATGTTTGAACATGCGTATCATCTCCGCGTGCAACGTCACAGGGTTATGGCAAACCTTCGACATCAACGTAGATATAGCATGCGGGCTGTACAACGCTCCGGTGAAAGCAATCTACGATAATGTCTACTTCAGCAACCCCTTCTGCTACCTCTGCAACACCTACCAGACATGGCAGCAGGTAATCAGAACAGGGTTTTTTCCCCCCTTCTCTTTTTAGTCCGGGGCATTCGCCAGCTTAACTAGCACCCTGGAGTGGAGCGGTGGTCTAGAGGTAACGCACCTCTCCTAGAAAGTGAAAAGACCGGGTTCGAAATGTGTGGTGGTTCGATTCCCGTTTGGGCCAGAAACTCGTCCCCTATCCACTAGACTGTGAGTGGTTGGTCTGGGTGCTAGTCTATCGGATGAGACGATAAACCGAAGTCCCGCGTGTTATATATAATTATCTAGCGCGTAAAAGAACCCACGGCAACAAGGGAGTGTATGTGCGTGTGTGTAGTGAGTGTGTGTGTATGTGTGCGTGTTTATTTATTTATTTATTAATTTTATATCGAGGATAATGAAATAAGCACTCATGTGCTTTTTTACATCCAGTCCCCGTGTGTATGCGATTTTGTAAATGTTGTCATCTGTTTCCACCGGCACACAATGGCCTACTCTTCCGAAAAGCGGAACAGGATTTAACGTGTGCGCAAGATGTTCTGCATGCGTTCGAGCACAGGGCCTCGGTTTATAGTCTCATCCGAAGGATGTGTGTGTGTGTGTGTGTGTGTGGTGTGTGTGTGTGTGTGTGTGTGTGTGTGTGTGTGTGCGGCGCGCGCGCGTGTGTGCACGTGTGCGTGCGTGTGTGTGTATGTGTGTGTTTGCGTTGATGTGTCAAGACAAATCAAATCTTTTTGCAGATGGTACATTGAATGTGTGTATGTGTGTGTATATGTGCGCGCGCGCATGTGCGCGCGCGCGTGTGTACGATCTAAAACGCAAAACGCTGAAACTAAATTCGTAATTCATACTTTCCTAATGCCTAACTTTCAGTCAAGCTGTTTAAGGAAACGAAGTTGGTCTATTTCGTAATATTACTTGTTTTCCAGCTAATACACAGTTACGAACCCCCTCAGCAAATCAATGACAAAGACGTGCCTCTCCTGATGCTTCTGAACTTCAACGACGATGACGAGGATGACGAAGATGGCGATAATCGATCGGCCGGAGGCAAGACGTTTGACAGATGCTCAAGCGGTCAGTTCTATGATCCGAAAATGGTAAGTATTTCTAGCTGGCGTACATGCGTGTTTCTGGATCACTTAAAGTGGAAAGACGTTAAAATTGAAGACTGACATATGTGTTTTATTTCGTGCCTTGGTTACAACTTCCAGGTTCACCAATAATGAGATTTTTGCGTATGCGACCGTTTTTGCCCAACATTAAGGTAGCCGCTTTCCGCCTTCGGGGATAGACATTTTGTTTTCTTTAGAGATTCTTTATTTCCTGATCGTCACTTTTAGGGATAGGGAGGATTATACATTATACAAGATATCAAGGAACAAAATCGTAAGTGAGTGAGTTAAGTTGTTGTGCCTCTCTTTCAATGAATCATAACTGAAGAAGTTTAGTTATGTACACCATTCAATCACAGCATCTCAACACAATAATCCTTCTAAGACGAAAAGTTGTAATTTGTCTTTCGTTTACCTCTTTCAAGTTCCTTGAACTTGCTTGACCAATCTAATCCAATCCTGTTGTTTATAGCCCCGCCGACCACAGAGGCCATATGTATCATGGAGGCTGTCACCTCGTAACATTTAACATCTCAGATGAAGACTGTGCAGGCTTGTTTGACATGCACTAGTTCAAATAGCGTTAATCAGTTGAACAGCATTACCCCAAATATTGATAGATTGCACGCTTCATCTCACACTGGGGCAATTTTTACGGCAGATTCCAGGCAGAAGAGAGTAAAGATTTTGTGGATTGTAAACGTCAATGAAGAAAATGCTGTCATTATACACAAAACAAGTTGAACAGCATTGACCGACAGTTTTTCTGTTTGGTAAAGGAAAGAGTTTTTCATACTTCAAAGTATTCGGATGTTTAGTGTAATATTTAAGTCACAATTTTTTTTAAATATGAGTTTCGTTGAAGAATGGACAAGGATAAAGGACATGAAATTTGTCACCAATATTGCCTCTATTGCAATTTCTACAGTATCTTCTATGTCTTAGAATTCCTTCCAAACAAAAAGGTAGTGTTCATAGCATGTTCGTCAATGCTTGTGGGGAGCTAAGCAAACTGAACAAAAAGTACCCCCCCCCAACCCCACCCCCCCGTGGGGATGCCGTGGGCCTGTCAGTTAAACAGCATCACCACCTTCAGGAAATTCTGTGCTAGGAATTCCCTCTTTTCTGTCTCTCTTTGTTCATGCATTGCTACTTTTCTTACTTTCACCTCCTTTTTCATTTTCTGCCTTCTTGGTCCATTCTCCGGCCTCTTTTCCAAGAAGGAGTTAAAGGTATTTTCTCTCCTACGCAGAGATCAGACACGCTGGACCTGACTTGTCAGGCGCTTAACGGCAGCGCAGCATTTTCGTTCATATGACAGACGACAACAGTTGCTGTCTGTGCGTTAGACGAAGAAGAAGAACAGAAACATTTGGTGGCGTCAAGAGTAAGCATTGTTCAACACAAAAGTTTAATTGAACCGTGTGCTAATTCGTATAATCATCCTCTGTATTTTCTACGGTGTAAGACTTACGAACAAATGCATCCCATAAGCATTGTTTGACTTTGGATTCAAGCCCACAGAAACTGCAATTGAACCCAGAGCAAACCCCTCTCAAACCCACTCCGACGACAATGGCCGAGGTTTGTCTGAGTGATCCTGTATCTGTCTGTCTGTCTGTCACTCGCACGCTTACTCACTCAATGGTATATTTACGCGTATGTGCATGCATTTTCCACGAATGTATGTGTGTGTGTGTGTGAATGGGACCCCGTCTGTGTGCGTGCGTGCGTGCGTACGTGCGTGTGTGTGCATGTGTGAAACCTTGCGCATGCGCGACTATATGCGCAAATGCGCACTTTTTGGAAAAAATTACCCAACCCACATGGGTGTTTGAGTGTGGGATTTATACAGGCATCTCTAAAAAGAAACAAAAAAATCTTCTCTAAAAACGTTAATATGTATCACTGACAGAGGAGAAACACATCTTGTTGGATGCCCAGCAAAGGAAGCACACACCGCACACACACACACACACACACACACACACACACACACGCACAGACAGCACAACACCACATCAACAAGCCAATCAAGCAACAGACATTCACTAATCACATCACCCACACCACATCAGTACACCCCCATCACCAAGCAGAAAGGGCATGCACTCACTTTATCAGCCGAAGTGTTAAGCAGCAATAGAGAGTGGCGCGTAATGGGGCCGCTGGGCATCTTGGCTTAGTAGCTTGCTCCCATTCACCAACTTAAAGGGTTATGCCCTTTATGTTCATAATAAACTTCAATAACAGGTGGACCCAGCTCGAATGCTGGCACCTTGGATAGGAGTCTTGATGCCTTGCTCCACTTCGACACATGTTGGAAACCTTACCTGTTTAATTACAATATATGATTATAATATCATAGGTCAGTATATATTAGTAATATACAGGCTGATAGATTATGACTTGATCAGAGTTTGCAGACGTCAACGCGCTGCTGCAGCAGCACACCACAATGGCTGAGCAGCTTCCCACTGGCACAACTTCTACGGTACATGCTGATGTTCCACAGTGACACTCAAGCTGCACTGGAGGCATCACGGTACAGTCATGTACACGCAGTGCCGGACGCGCTGTACGAGTTCTTCTACAGGCATCCTGCTGATAGCCATGTGATCTATGGCGGCCCTCGTATCTTCACTATCGCACTTGGAAACAACGAGACGGACATGCACAGAAACTTGTATACGTTTCTTTTCTTTTTGACAGAGCCTCTGAACCGTGATTCGACGGATGAAGTGATGATGAATCTGTCAACGAATCTGACAGACATTTTGCAGGGTATTCTAAACATGACTGAACTAGAAGTCTCCCCAACATGTTATCCAGAAGCGTTTTTCCATCTCATGAAAAACGGGACCAAAGCAGGTGAGGATTTCAGAGCCATAACGATGCCAGTTCCGAGGAACCTTAAAGTGGCAGAAGTTTCTGCTCTTGAAAAAGTTCATTTTCTCCCTTTGTCCGGTCTTCTTGTATGTCCTGCAGTGGAGTTGACTGCTGAAGAGTTTGCGTTCGATCCTGGCTCTCACCAGCTCCTTATTTTGGACAACAGCTCCGCCGCTATCGGTAATGTCAGTCTGCCATTCTTCCAGATCACTGAAGCTGGTACCTGTCTGGTTTGCATTGATCAGTACCGGAGTCTTTTCTCCGAAGAAAACAAGAAAGAAAGGAAGGAAGAAGACACCGACGTTGTTTTGGTGTGGGTTTTTCGTTGCTGCTTTTTCATTTCTGTCGTGTGTCTGCTGATCTCGTTGGGGATTTACATCCTCCTCCCTGGCCTCAGAACCGTGGCCGGCATCAACAACATGGTTCTCATCATCGTCTTGCTGGGAGCCCAGACGTTTCTGTGGGTCGGCAGCGCGTTCAGCGGTGTGGGGTGGCTGTGTGAAGCGGTGGGTGTTCTGACACACTACCTCTGGCTGGCCGTGCTCTTTGCCAGAACACTTGCACTTTCCACATGTTCTACACCCTCTCCTTCCCTCTCCTCTCGCACGCTGCCATGGCCAGTCCCGCAACCATGACAAGAAAGTACCTCAGCTACGTTCTGCTGATGTCCTCCTTGTTTGTGGTCGCGACCTTCATCTGGCAAGCGGCTGCAGAAGGGAACAGCGGGTACGGAGGGAGCATGTGTTTCATCCTCAAAGCTGTCGTTCGCGCTGCCATGTTCATTCGCTCCGGTGGCCGGCACGGTGCTAGCCAACCTCGTCATGTTCTCCGTCACCCTCTGGCGTCTGCGCACAAGTCAGCACGTGGCCAGCACGCGCAGCCAGAGGAGCAGCCTGCTTCTGTACACCAAGCTGTCCGTGTTCACGGGGCTGACCTGGCTGTTCGGCTTCCTGGCTTGGCTGCAGAGCGCGCTGCTGTACTATCTCTTTCGTCATCTGCCAGGGCTGCCAGGGGCTGTTCATTTTCCTGGCCTTCCTGGCCAACGGACACGTCATGGCTATGCTGAGAGACAGGATCAGAGGGGTGGTGATGACCATCACATCCACCACCGCCTCCACACGTACCACCTCCACCCACAAAAAGAATTCTGGCGAAGCAGATGGGTTCAGTCAACTTTAAGAACCAGAGTTCTGAGAAGCCAAATATCGAATTTTCTAGTGACTTGACTGAATGGTCAAACAGTTTCTGGAACGACTTTTGTCATATTACTTCTGAATGTCTGTTACACATTCATCTCCTGTTCTGTTGTCTTATCCGTGAAGAAAACCAAATATAAAGACATTGTGCTCTTTAAGTATTTCTCACATGCAAAGCAACAAATTGTACACCGAACCATTACTGGGTCTTCACGCCCAGGCACATCACCTTGCTGTGATGGTGGCAGCAGCAGAATCAGTACTTTTGAGTTGGCTTGTTTTCTGTTTTACTGAGTCATAACTGCCAAATTTCAAGAAGTAAAGAGATGGTTGTGACGCGAGAAGCAATCGTTTTACTGAGGTTTTGCCTGTCATGTTGTAAAAAATATGCGATGCAATTTGTTTCAGTAGACCATGTTGATTATAGTTATCAACAACAATTCAGTTCAGACCATGTTGATTATAGGTATCAACAACAATTCAGTTCAGACCATGTTGATTATAGCTATCAACAACAATTCAGTTCAGACCATATTGATTATAGTTATCAACAACAATTCAGTTAGACCATGTTGATATAGGTATCAACACAAGTCGTCTAGTCCATTATTTGTTCAACAACATTCGGTTCAGTCGATTAAGTATAGGTATCAAAATACATTCGGTTATCTTGTTGATTAAAGTTATCAAAACAAAATTCGATTTCAGGCCAATAGTTTTGGTATAAACAAATTACGTTTCAGTCACATATTTGGTATCAACAACATTTGGTTTCAGGTGCACTTGTTATTGGATCAAAACAATTGTTTCAGTGCCACATAGTACTGGATCACAACAATTGTTTAGTCTAGTGATTATTAGTATCATGAACAATGGTTTAGTCAGGTTGGATTATGGTATCACAACATTCGTTAAGTCACATTAGTTAATAGTATCAACAACAATTCGTTTCAGTGCACTGGTGGCACTATTTGATATAGGTACAAATATTTGTTGTCCTTTATTAGTATCCTTCGTTGTCCTATTGAAGTTTGTTTCAAACAATTCCTCAGTCCCTTGATTATGGTATCAACACAATTGTCTCAAGTTCCATTATTTAGTATCACATTCGTTTCAGTCCACATTAGTTTAGGTATCAAAAGAATTTGTCTAATGTTTTTAGCTTAGTGTAACAGTTGAAGGATACAATCAACACTTTTCTTGGCCGGACTAAAGATTGTCTGGATAAACTTCAGATATTTGCATGGAAAAACAAAACCCTAATTTAGCCGCAGGATAATCTTAGTGATTAGGGAGCGAAATTGCACCTTGAAGTCACTGAGAGTGATGGTTGAATCCTACTTTAGGTTGTCGGATTTGTGACCTCTCTGTCAAGAAATGAGTGGCACTTGACCTGACCCACTTTTCTGCTAGGAGCCATTTTATGCAAGTGGTTGTCAGGTTGCCGATTTGAAGATTTCAATTGATAATAAAACTATAAGCTTTCTTCTTCCTTGAACTGAGGTAGTAATGTATAGTTTTGCTTTTTGTTTCCTTTGC
>CM054144.1:49051117-49066117 GCA_028751875.1 Rapana venosa
GAGTGATGTTTCTGCTTATGATCTGGAAGACAAGCTGATGTCAAATTGAAATGGCGCCCGATATTTCTGTCCCCTTTTGTTCCATTTCTGGGTCTCCGCCTCTCATTAAGTGTCTAAACAGAGTTTGAATTGAGACAGTGTCTTCAAAGTCAAAGACAAAGTAAATTTTTTCTTCTTTTCAGATGGTATATTAGACCTTGACTTTGCAAGTTAAGAACAAGAACAAGCTGGTTGAGCCCCACAGAAGGTAGGTACTTACTTGAAAGTGTGTAAGCGCAACACGAGTTTCAAGGAACCACTGACCTATTCCCAGAGACACATGCTGTGCTTAAGTGACTGTTACCGTGAACTACTTGATATCAACCATAGGCCTAGATGTGTTGCATTCTTGGACATCGTTTTGGGTCTTAACAAAAAAACTACCGAAGTTTTGTGAGGTGAAGCTGATTTGCACGGTCTAGAGTTTACATCACATCACAGCTCTACCTGTTCAATCTTTTTATCATAAATCAGAAAAAAACTTTAAACAGCATTTTATAACTTTCCAAAGCTCTTTAATCCATGACCCATTGTTTTTTTTGTACATTATTTTTTTCTGAGGCATTCAAGAGTGTTCAAGCTTGATCATTCCCTTAGATTTCAAAGGGCGTTATTTCCATAGGGTCAGCGCTTGTTGGTCATAAAAATGCAGCAAGCAGTTTAGCATCCACCCATAATTTAAGGGCCATTAAAACTGTTATTAGGCCGTCAATGAACATTGTATAATTAGAGATTGCTGACAGGGAAGTGTTTGGCAACCAGTGATCTACACGATAGGGTATGCTTGCTTGGGTGGTGGCTTTAGGCTTCCATTATGCATCCTTGATTTATGTGAAAGCAGCTGTGGTTATGGAGTTCACTATCTTCACACAGTACAATTATTTAAACTCATAATTATAGAAATGGTAGGCAGTGCCTTTAACCATGTACTGCATACAGATGTATGGGAGACCTCACGTACATGTTTAGTATTGACTTTCTTAATGAAATGCCACTGGCTGAGACATATGGCCTATTGATACACTGCCTCAGAAATCCATTTTGTGGCTGCTTCACCCCATCTCCATTGTATACCCAGTACACTGATGAGGACTTTGAGGCATGTTACAGGAGTCGTCTTGTTTCTTTCAACAAGACATCACGGATCACGAGGTAGCTTGTTTTGTGACTCTGCATAAATGAGTATATTGTTACATGATAATTTGAACTGAATCATCCACATTCCTCCACACATCTGCAAACTAGAGTAGTTTTGTAAGGCAGGATGTTTGTAAGGAACACAATGCAACCCAGATTCAGCAACATGGAAGTAGACACTCACCCTTTAAAGTCGTCAACGGATGATAGGAGAGAGGTGAAGTCGACTATTCCCAACGTGGCCATGAGCATTCCCCCCAAGGACCTCATGATGACCCCCACAGCCAGCACAGACTGCTGCTCCTCTGGGGGACTGCAGGAGATGACGAAGGACTGCTGGAAGGCGAGGGAACTGTCGAAGCCCATGTCCAGCAGCACAAAACCCAGCAGCCCCAGCCACGCTTTGAAAGGCATCTGTGGAACCAAAACCTTTGTTTGGGTACTGAGAGAGAGAGAGAGAGAGAGAGAGAGAGAGAGAGAGAGAGAGAGAGAGACAGAAGAGAGAGAGAGAGAGACAGAGAGAGAGAGACAGAGAGAGAGAAGGGTTTATTGTGATTAAGCACTTTTAAGCCCATACATAAAAAGGAGGGTGGGGAATGGGAGGGGGCTGTGTTAAATGAATATGAAAGCCAAACATGATCAATAGCATGTAAAAAATATCATGAGGTGGATACCAGATCGTGGTATTCAGTTTGTTCAACAAAAGATATAACTATGCAGATACTACTGTTTATGACAGCATTACTTAGGTCAACTTCTCACACGACGACAGTCACGGTAGTTTTATGTATACACTAAGCCACAAATATGTTTTCCATCCATTTGCCAACTGGCTCAGTTGTATATTTCTGAGTCCTCCACTTCCTCAGTCAGTATTTCTTTTTAGAAAGGATGGAGCAAAACAAAATTCTTTATTTTGAGGATTACCGATAAGCTATAAGCGCTGACGTGCCTTTAACTCTTTTCCACATCCTACCTCAGCTACCTGTGTTAGATCAGTTGACAAACCAGGCATGTCCATGGCTGAAGAACTGTTGCTGATCCATCCAGCATCAGAAACATGGCGAAAATCGCTGAAGTCCCCAACTGTCAGACCACCTGTGGAGGAAGCTGTGGCTGTGTACCCCTGCACATCCTCTGCTGTCCCGTTCTTCTTCACATCATAGAAGGCAGCAGCGATTCTGGTCGATCGGTGGTCTAGAGGTAACGCGCCTGTCTATAATGCGAAAAAGTCCGAGTCGGAAGTGTGCGGTGGTTCGAATCCCGTTTGGGCCCGAAACTTTTCCCCCATCCATTAGACCATGAGTGGTGGTCTGGGTGCTAGTCTTTCGGATAAGACGATAAACCGAGGTCCCGTGTGTTACACAAAATTATTCAGCGCACGTAAAAGAACCCACGGCAACAAGAGACTTGTCCCTGGCAAAATTCTTAGAAAAAAGCCACTCTGATAGGGAAACAAATACAGTTGCAGACCAAAAATACCCAAAAAACAAAATAAAAAGGGTGGCGCTGCTGTTGTGGCGACGCGCTCTCTCCGGGAAGAGCAGCCCGAATTTCACGCAGAGAAATCTCGTGACTTAAAGTGGTAAAATGAAAATGAAATGAAATGAAATGCTGAAGTCGGTGATGTTGTGTCCCATTCCTGCTGGTAAACAATGTCCATGATGCTGGCAGTGATCACACACACAAGTCCACTGACCACCACACCCGCAGCAGCGACGACAGCCACTGTTTTCCGGAGGTGAGGGTTCGGACCCCGGTCTGTGACATAGCCCAGGTAGGGGAGGAGGAGGATGGAGGCGGGACCAGAAAGCAGGGTGTAGAGAGAGGCCGCGTGCAGGGAGGAGCCCAGAGTTTGCACAATCTGTCCCAGAAAAAGTTTGCTCCTTTTTGTCTGTCTGTATGTCTGTCTCTGTCTGTTTTTCTGTCTCTCTATCTGCCTATTTGTCTGTCTTTCCATGTGTCTGCCTGACTCTCTCTCTCTCTCTCTCCTCTCTCTCTCTCTCTCTCTCTCTCTCTCTCTCTCTCTTCTCTCTCTCTCTCTCTCTCTCTCTCTCAATCGTCATGTGTTCCTATCTATGGCTACAGTGACCACCTTCAAACCTGCCTAAACCTGACAAAACGAGATAACTTGGAAACACAGTGGAATAAAGCTAATTCATTAAAGAGTAAACACAGACCAAAGTCATTTTCAAAATCGTGCCTCATCAAAGCATAATCCATCCTAGGGGGCTGGGTAGATTACTGCCTAGAACGTTAACCTCGTGATCTGACAACATCTGTTCCACCCACCACCCAGATGCCTGTTTGAGGGGATTTCCCCCCCCCCCCCCCCCCCCTGGTGTTGACAACAGTGCTGACTCCATTCCTCCAGAAAGTCTTTCGAATGAGAGTATAAATTGAGGTCTAGAATGCAAACGCATGCAGAAGACCTTACGCGCACATTTAAAACTATTCCGCCTCTTGGAAGAGTAGGCCATTGTGTACGGATAGGAACACATGTCAAAATCTATTAAAAAAAAAATCAACATGCGCACTAGTGTTAGATATCCCCAAAAGTTGACTACTTTCATGGTGGGGAAATGGTTGTATAGATAGTCTCGCTATCGGTGGACAATAGAGCTCTGGCGGAAGAACAAAAAATCCCCAATAATGAAGCAACAACAACACCCCCAAAACAACAACAAAACTCCACAATCTCAAAGAGTTCATAGAAAAGATCTCAAGGCTGTATTCATTTTATCTCAATCATCATGTAAGTTATGGGTTGAAAAATAGGTTTGAGGGAGACAGGCACTTAGAGAGCCATTCCAATAACGTAACCAACATTCTCTTATTCGGATTCTTACATTGATACACGCACCTGGGGTGGTCTCTTCTTATTTTCACACTGAGCCCACAAGACATTGTATTAAAGCCAGCCAAAGCCCCCCAAAATTCCAGATCACAAAAGTGCCCTTGATGAGATCAGACCTACTACCTCTGAACTGGAGGCCTAGTACTCTAAATACTGTGCTAAGGTGGGCGGGAGGAGGGTGTTGGTGAGTTATTTTTTTTCACGAACATGTACAAGCGTACATACTCACAGACATGCACCTACATGTGCGCGCGCACACACACACACACACACACACACACATACACACACAAAAGGTAAAAATTTGCAAAATGGTCCTGGGGGTTGGCAGAGATGTTAAAAATAATATTTGCCTTGGCGATTGTGGTAGATAACCCATTTTTGTTGACACTGTTATCAGAGTAATCAAATATTGGCTAAAAATTTTGGATATGCCTGATCATAGATATCCCAGACAATGCTACAATATGTTGTGTAGACAGGATGAAGCAGGGAGAATAAATTGGGTAACACATGTTAGAAAGATTTTATGCATCCACGGATTTGGTTATGTTTGGACAATGCAGAATTGTGGTAATTCTTCATCCTTCATGAAAGAATTCCAAATACGAATACAAGATGTGTACCAACAAAAATGGCATGACTCTCTATCAGCATACCCTGACTACTTAGATTATCACCCGATTATTTGTAGAGCAAATGATATATGTGAAGTAGAATCTTTAGAATACCGTAGAGCTATATATTTACTGAGGTCAAACAGATTACCTTTAAATGGAATTTCACGTTATGGCAAACCGATTACTGATCCATTCTGCTCTCAGTGTGATGGCCAACAAATTGAAGATGTTTGTCACTTTTTACTTGTATGCCCAAAATATGCTGTATTGCGAAGAAAATGTATTCCTCTGTATTATTACAGATTTCCATCGAATCTGAAAGTGCAGCTTCTTTGTATGAACACTAAACCTAGTTTGATGTTTAAATTTGGATTATTTCTTACTAAATGTTTAGATATCAGAAGTAAGGATGTTCACCTTACATGAAAGTATATGATTAACTGTTGTTCCTATGGGCCATATGGCTTGCAAAAACTGAATTAAAATTATTGTTATTGTTATTGTTACACACACAAATGCATGCGCACGCATGCACACACACAGAATCAAGAATCAATGTATTTAAAAACTTTTGACTCCTGTTGAGGTATGCATGATATAAAGCAACAATCTTAAGACATTAATAACAGAGCATATGTTTATTGAATGATTATTAAAAACACAAATTTGGTGATGATAATAATGATAATAAATGGAATGTATATAGCGCTATATCTCTCAAAGACAAATCAAAGCACTTGCAACACACACACACACACACACACACCACACACACACACACACACACACACACACACACACACACACACACACACACACACACACACACACACACACACACACACACACACACACACACACACACACATTTAAACAAAAGGGTTATACACTTTGTCAGGGTGATGGGTTTTCGGTTGTTGAAGGCAGGGACAGTTTAAGATGGAACAGGAAGGGAAAATGAAGGTTTGAAATAAATAAATATGTCTTGAGGCTGGATTCAAAAGTGTCATAAGAAGGCGTTTGGCGAAGAGAGAGAGAGAGAAGAGAGAGAGAGAGGAGGAGAAGAGAGAGAGAGAGAGAGAGAACTCTGAACAGGTTTAATTTACATTGGCCTTTGGCCACAATACATACGTGAGCAAGGCAAAAAAGCAGGTGAAGGAAAGGAAAGGCAAAAAGAGATAGACACATTTTCCATTTAAGCCAGCTCTCCTGGTGGCATCACACCAAGTACATTATCCAAATAAACAAAACAATAGGACGATAAACCTTGAAAGCAAAACACGAAGTCAATGCATATATGATAATCAAAAGAAAGGCACATCAAGCAGCCACAATGACTTATAATGGAAACAAGGAGTGCAAATAACAGCACAGTTACAAAATGCTTTTCTTTCGTCTGTTATTAGCATGAAAATATACCTGGAGAGATAATGTCGGTGATTTTCATTTGTTCCTTTCAGCAATCTGGATAGTGTCATGCATTTTGATTCTTTAAGAAATTTCTCTCTTAAATCTTTATACAAACTGCAATCAAATATGAAGTGACATTCATTTTCTATTTTGTTCACACAGAAAGGACAGCTTTGTCTCTTATAGATTCGTTATATCTGTTGACATTATTATTGATAGGAAGCACATTAAATCTTAACTGCGTAATAGCTACACGAAAACAATACATCTCCATATCATAAATGTACTTCTCCTTTTGAAAAATTGCTTTAAAAGACCTATAAATGCTATACCTTTCACGTTCTCTGTTTGTTCCGTCCGATTCTTGGATAAACATATCAATTAGTTGCTGTTTAAACAGACGTAGAAACATCTTTTCATCTCCAACACCTTGCTGCATCCATACAATGTTAAAACCTGCCCCACACAGAATTGTTCTCACCTTTGAAACCCAACAGCTTTTGCCAGCTATGTCTAAATTAAGTAACATTTTGTACGCTATATGAGGCAACCTTTCAACATCCATTCCGCAACACTTTCAACCAATATCTTAAACAAGTACATAAGAATTGATATACAATGGGTACCCTCTAAATCTCCATATAACATTTTATTTGGTGTTCTCACTGGGACACCCAAGAACCTTTTACATGCCATCGTGATGTACTTTTTCAATGTGATCAAGTCTGTTTAAGCCCCATACTTCAGATGAATATAACAGAATGGGCTGAATTTTGGCATCAACAATTTTTTAAGAAAACATTTGGTGTCATTTCCTTATATTTACTAAAAACTTTTTTAGTTGAATGACAGCTTTCCGTCCTTTCACAGCTAGATGTCTGGTTCCTTTTTTAACGCTGATTTTAGTTGTAAAAGTAAATCCTAGATAGCAACAACTGTTTACTAGAAAGAGAGAGAGAGAGAGAGAGAGAGAGAGAGAGAGAGAGAGAGAGAGAGAGAGAGAGAGAGAGAGAGAGAGAGAGAGAGGGTCATTCCAGGTCGATGAACCAAAAATAGAGAGTAAGTAATGGCCTACAGTGGATTGGTTGAATCTGGGTGTCCTAAACATAGGGTGCTTACAGCAGAGTTGAGGGAACGAGAAGGATTGTACAGGACAGCAGAGTTGAGGGAACGAGAAGGATTGTACAGGTAAAGACATTTACAGAGGTAACAGGGTGATGTTTTGTGGAAACATTTGTAACAGAAGGTACTGATCTTATTGTTCACTCTACGTGTCACAGTGAAGAGATCGCAAGAGAGGGGCGATATGCTCAGATTTTTTTCTTTCTGAGGACTAGTCGAGCTGCAGAGCTTTTTGAGTTGAAGGGAGTAGATAGATAATGCTGGCAGACCAGCCAACAGAGAATTGCAATAGTCCAGAGAGACCTGACAAGTTTGGATGTTGCATCAGTGGACAGGTATTTTCGAATAGCACTTTTACGCTGTAATTGGCAGTAAGCACCATTGGCAGATCTGGGTGATTAATTTTTGCAGAGAGGATGTGTTGTTGATGACGACCCCTAGATACTTCACAGCAGTGGACAGAGGGACCAATGTATTGCCGAATTCTATTGAAGTTGTAATTGTTTGGTCCCTACAAGCATGCCTTTGGTTTTACCTGCTTTTAGCTGTAACTTAATCTGTATCATCCTAATTTGGATATCTTGAAAGCAGTAGGCCATATTTGTCAAGAGAGAAGGCAGATTTTCAGAAGTTACACTGCTTTATCTATAGTGTGGAAGGCTGCAGATATAGATAAGTCGAGTAGAGTGAGCAGGGAGATTTTCTCCCTAGTCAGAAGGAGCAGAAGCAATAAGCGAGTAGAAGCGTGCTTAAGGGGTAGGCGAGGCTGGTTTCAGTGCTGTGGTTGAGCGAGAGGCAGACTGAAACAGGTTTAGAATCCTTCAGAATGTTAGGGTCAAGGTCTTTCTTTTTGAGTAGAGGTGTGACTATAGCAGTTTTGAGAACCACTTGGAACATTTCCTGAAACAAAGAGATGAGTTTACTATTTTCGTGATAGTGGGTATAAGCTGGAATAAGTTTGTTTTTTTCTGAAAGAACTAAAGATTTGACTTTGTTTATTTGTTTTCGAAAGAGCTGCTGGTTGAATTCCGTTTGTGGTTTTCACCGCTGCCGCTCTAGCTGACTGCGTTTGCGCTTTGCGACCAGGATGTCGTGGGTGTACCATGGTGCACAGGGCCTGTCAGGCAGGAGACGGTCAGTGGGAGGTGCATGCTCATCAAGCAATTAGCTGAGGACAGTATTATAGTGTTTAGGGAGGTTGGTGATGTCAGACGTTTGTGATAGGTGTACAGCGGATTGTGGAGAGAAAGCTTGAATATCCGTGGCCTGAAACAATTAGTTTTAGTTAAAACTGTTGAAATAGTTTGTAACAGTTTGCCAGTTTATAATCATTTCGTGGCTTTTACTTTGTTTTTTTCAGTCTTTTGCAGTCGGGTATTTTTCCCAAAGTAGATATTGCTATTTTGTTGTTGTTGTTGTTGTGCGTTCCCCAGCTTAGCATTTTACAGATCACCCAGAATGATGCACTCTGACTCATTTATCATTCCATGGAAATGACTGTGAGATTGAAAGTACACACTGGATGAGACGTTTGTGTGTATGACTGCTTTCAAGTATTTGCGCCACATAATCAGCCATACTCCGACTTCAGAGGATTGTCCCCCTTCTTTCACAGTTTTTTTTGGGGGGAGGGGGTAGGAGGAGGGGGGTGGGCAGGTTATTATGCTAAAAGCTTGTCATGGCCGCGGAGATTCTCAACCTGACTGACATCATCACACATGTCAACATTTTAATATAGGCCTTGATATACAGATTTCATCAATAAACAGGAAAGCATTTTTGGCAGGGCTCCAAACAGAACGAGATATGGCTCTGTAAAACATGCAAATGAAGAATAATGACACACATAAAAATGTCTAAATCTGTTAAAAAACAACAACAACAAGTTTTGAAACAAAATCAGCCTCCGGCCGAATTAGAGTCTTTTTACAATGGCGATCATTTTCTTATGACTCCTGTAAATATATTAAAAAAAATCTTTTTTGGTAGAGGGGTGGTGGGGGTGGGTGGTGGTGGTCATTGCTAGGTTAGATCTCATAGATTGCTCCAGGGTGGGTATTTTGTGTAGGCGACGGGTTTTTTTAGTGACTGTTAACAGATAGCTGCATGAATACTGTTTGAATAAGGGACAAAAAACCAAATGGAATCGTTTGTTGTTTACTGGTGTGTGTGTGTGTGTGTGTGTGTGTGTGTGTGTGTGTGTGTGCGTGCGCGGTGGTGCGTGCGTACATCATCCATCCATCGTGCATCCATCCATCCATAGGACCATCCATCCATCCTATCCATCCATCTCATCCATCATAACACATCATCCATCCCCATCCATATCATCCATCCATAACATCCATCCATCCATCCATACATCCATCATCATCCATCCATCCATCCAATCCATCCAATACATCATACAATCCATCCATCCATCCATCCATAGACACATCCATACCATCCATCCATCCATCTCATAGCCATCCATATCCATCCATCCATCCATCCATCCATCCACTCCATCCATCCATCCATCCATCCATCCATCCATCCATATAAATCCACATACCTCCATCCATCCATCCATATCCTGACAAAAACCAAAATCTCATCCATCCTTTGGGGTCCATCCATCCATCCATGGGTCATCTGCATCCATCGCTTCATCCATACATCCATCCATCCACCATCCATCCATCCATCCAATAACATGGTTGTCAAATCGCACGCTAGTTACCTTTCTCCTGTTCTTTTCCTAGAGAGGGACTGACGAAAAACCAAAGGGAATCGTTTGTTGTTTCTGGTATATATATAATATATATATATATATATATATATATATAATATATTAATATATATATTATATATATAAATATCATATATATATAATATATATATATATGTGTGTGTGTGTGTGTGTGTGTGTGTGTGTTGTGTGTGTGATGTGTGTTGTGTGTGTGTGTGTGTGGTGCAAACTTTTTTATCAAGTCAAACTTTTATATCAGATGGTACATTGATACCAGTGCATTGCTTTTTTCATCAACCATCTATCTAAGAAAGAAAAAAGCAGAAAAAAAGATAATGTACTGTATGTATGTATTTTTTTTTTGTGTTGTGTGTGTTGTGCGTGCGTGTGCGTACGTACACATCCATCCATCTCCATCCATCATAGTACATCCATATCTGACTAGTCCATCCATCCATCCATCATCCATCCATCCATCCATCCATCCATAACATCCATATATCATCATGCATCATTCATGCCATCCATCCATCCATCCATACGAGACCGGAAAAACATCCATCCATCCATCCATCCATCATCCATCCATCCATAATACATCCATCCATCCATCCATCCATCCAGACCATACCCATCCATCCATCCATAGCACATCCATCCATCCATCCATCCATGATCATCATCCATCATCCATCCATCCTATCCATACACACATGCAATCCATCCATCATCCATCCATCCATCCATCCATGTATCCATCATCATCATCCTTTCATCCATACCAATCCATCCATCCATCCATCTATCATAGACACATCCATCCATCATCCATCCATTCATAGAAACATCCATCATCCATCCACATCCATCCATCCATCAAACAACTACATATCATCCATCCATCCATCATCCATCCATCCATAGACACATCCATCATCCATCATACATCCATTCATCCATACATCCATCCATCCATCCATAGACATACCATCCATCCATACCATCCATCCTATACATAGACATATCCATCCATCCATCCATCATCCATAGACATACCATCCATCCATCCATCCATCCATAGACATACCATCCATCATGCCATCATCATCCATCCATCCATAGACATCATCCACATCCATCATACACATAGACATATCCATCCATCCATCCATCCATCCATCCATCCATCCATCCATAGACATATCCATCCATGCATGCATGCATGCATGCATCCATCCATCCATAGACACATCCATCCATCCATCCATCTACACATAGACATATCCATCCATCCATCCATCCATCCATCCATCCATCCATCCATGGTTGGTTAAATGCGCAGCTAGTTACCTTTCCCCTGTTCTTTTCCTGGAGAGGGACTGGGACGAAAAACCAAAGGGAATCGTTTGTTGTTTACTGGTGTGTGTGTGTGTGTGTGTGTGTGTGTGTGTGTGTGTGTGTGTGTGTGTGTGTGTGTGTGTGTGTGTGCGCGCGTGCGTGCGTGCGTTCGTGCGTTCGTGCGGACGTACATCCATCCATCCATCCGTCCATCCATCCATATATAGACACATCCATCCATCCATCCCTGCATCCATCTATCCATCCATCCATCCATCCCTGCATCCATCTATCCATCCATCCATCCATATATACATCCATATATACATACATACATACATACATTCATAGAAACATCCATCCATCCATCCATCCAGACAGACAGACAGAGACAGACAGACATACATAGACACATCCATCCATCCATCCATCCATCCATCCATCCATCCATCCATAGACACATCCATCCATCCATAGACACATCCATCCATCCATACAGACAGACAGACAGACATACATCCATAGACACATCCATTCATCCATCCATCCATACATGGTTGGTTAAGTGCGCAGTTACATTTCTCCTGTTCTTTTACTGGGTAACAAAATGAATTACTCTTATTCTACAGTTTTTATTATCTGACGGTTTCATCGAAGTGTGTGCGTCTTCTTAATGAATCGACTCTGTAATGTTTGGCGTGGAAGGTATGATTTCTTACTTTTTCTATTGATGGTATCAAACCATGCAGCAGAAACAAAGATTGCGTAGAGTTTTGATGCATTTTCTCTTATGACGCAATACTACAATATGCAATGTCTGCGTCATAGACTTAGACGTAGTAGTTCTTCAGTTTAACGTCCTTCCACTAAATAGTGATATCAGACGGGAAAGTGTGTGTGTGTGTGTGTGTGTGTGTGTTGTTGTGTAGACATGTCAACACTGGAAGACATAGAATTGGAAGGGGGTGGGGGAGGGGAGTAGATCATGAAATGAAAAAGAACAATAATATTGAATTGGGAGGGATGTGTGGGGGGGGGGGGGGGGGAGACTTAGAGGAAAACATGAGAGAAATAGTTGGGGTGATGATGTAATGGTATTAGTGATGATGATGATGGTGATGATAATGGTGATGATGATGATGGTGATGATCATGGTGGTGGTTGTGATGATGATAACAATGATGCTGATCATGATTATCATGATGATGATGATGGCATGGCAAAGAGAAAATCTGTACTGGCTTTATTGCACTAGTGTTTGCTTTCAGCGCCTGGTGTTTATCACAGTTCTTGATCAAACCATTGACGCTGTTGGCAACAGCAAAGAGAGAGGCTGTATGACCAGTGGCTTTTCCACTCATGGAATTCCACTTTAAAGCTTAGTCTATGGTGATCGACTATGTCTCTCTGACTAGGAGGCTTGACTCGCACTGTCCTTATATGCTGCAACCCTGGGAGCTAGTTGGCCTTTGGAGAACATCTCCAATGCTAACTGTTCTCATGACCTTTTGGCAGGGAGAGTGTGGATGTACTATGGGCAAGGCATCTCCACTGTAATCAAGTTTCTGCCCAATTTCCGAAACAGCAGCTGCCTCCTCTGCTGTCTTAGAGGTCATCGTCGAACACGACGGACAAACTTACAGGCAACAACTGTCCCGTAAAAACTTAGCAGTGCTGTACTCTTTCCGCACGCTACCTCTCATGAAGAGCCTATGTGTGTGAACTTTATCCAGGTTTCTAAATGACTAAACGATGAGTAATGCCAATGCTAAACCGTTGTATATGTCACTCGTGTGTCACAGGCCCACAATGCCGGAGATGGGAAGAACTGTGTGGGCTTCACCATGTTCTTGCTGGCTGTCTTCAACGCTCTGGGGTTTGCTCTGTCCCTTCCCATTGTAGGCTTTGTGGCAGACGGGACCGGCGACCCTTCCAAGGCCCTGTGGCTGCCTGCTGGTATGGCCTGTCTGGCTGCTGTCCTCTTTCTTGGCGTTGGAAAAGTGTAGAAGACACTGGCCCTCGTGTCGGGGATGGGTGTGAGAATATCTTCAACAACAAACAGTCACAACCACAAACAGCAGGATGGACTTCTCCCAACAACTCACAATGATTTTTTTCCACAGTTTTACTACAACTTCATAATTCTATGTAAAATGCTTTTGCCTTTATTGGTGTACAAGATTCTAAAAGAAGACAGGGATTTTTAAGACTTCATGAGGCTACACTAGAAGGCATCCAACAGGTCCTTTTAAGATCTTGACGAAGTTTCTGAAAGCAATATGTTGTTCGTGCTGGCTTCTTTTCCTAACCAAACATAGTGTTTTGCATGATAATATATTTTATCACCTAAAATCGTGCAAAGGTATTTGCATATTTTCACATTCAGTTTTAAATTCCTTTAACGAAAATACCTAGAATTGCAGTTTTATTCTTCCTGAAATTAATCGGTCACCTTTTTTGTTTTACGGACATTAGGTTCGAGAGACGAGTTTTTACACCAGATGCAAAAGCTTTAAGTTTATGGATATGAATGGCATCCGAGTTTTATAAATCTTTAACGGCGGTATCATTGGATTATTTATTAAACAAGAAGTTACAACAAAGCCAGTGCAAACTTTAGCACAAAGAATATAAAAAAGTGCAGCAAATAGAAGCGTGCCTTGTGATACACCGGTAAAAGTGACCCTGTGTGGTGATTTATTTTCTTCAAGACAAACATGCTACATTCTGGCTATTAAAATTGTATCATCCTTAAAACAATTTGGAGATTAATAATATGCACTTTCTGAAGTTTATTGGCTGTTATATAACGTTGTGTGGTGTTGAATGCTGATGGAAAATCCATAAACGATGCAAATTAAAAAAATCCATCTCGTTCAAGTGTGCATTTACATGATTTCAAAGCGTAATACTGCATCGTCTATACTTCTAGTTAGTTTGTAAGCAAACCAGTAAGAATCAAATACGTCTCTGACATGAGAAATCAGAACAATGTTCTCAAAGCGTTTCATAATAGTCAATATAATATTAAGAGCCATGGTTGTGAAGTCTTTTACATTGTTGGGACTCTTTGTTTTGGGCACAGGGCAGATAATAAATTCCTTCCACAGAGGAGCAACAAAAGACCACAGGTAGACGAGGTACCTCAGAACTAGCGATCCACTGTGTATGGTTTCGGTGCTATCTTTAGTTTAGTAAGACTGACGGAAAACAAGACTGAGAATTTTTTGTGATATACTATTGTAATTGCCCTCCATAGGATGATTAAAGTGTTGTTGTTTTTTAAACTTGACTTGCCATAGTACGAGCTATGTCAATATTCATCCGGCATGATACAAGCTCACAACCGATCGCGGTTGAAACAGAGGTCAACAAAAGTCGGAATACGGCTACCTTCATTGCGGGCAAAAACGGTCGTGTTCTCAACATTTCACCATTGATGAACCTCGGAGCTCTAGCCGAGGAACGAAGAAAAGGAGAAAAAAGAAAACGAAACAGAGGAAGGGAATTAATTTCAGACATGGCTCTTTCATGCCAACGGTTTACTTATCTCCCATTGTTTTTCTGTTTCCTCCATACTCCCACTCCCCTTCCTTTCATTCTGATGTGTTCTTGACAAACGTTGAGTGAAAACATGGATTGTGTGTGTGTGTGTGTGTGTGTGTGTGTGTGTTTTAACCAGTTTGTGTCAGTGTTTTAAATACTGTCATGTAGTTGAGAAAATATTTGTGACGGTGTTTCCC
>CM054144.1:49071117-49128617 GCA_028751875.1 Rapana venosa
AAACACACACACACGCACGCACACACTGAGGCACACACGTTCGCACACACACACACACAGAGGGACACACGCACGCACGCACATACACACATCTGAATCTGAATCTGAATCACACACATTAGTAAATGTTTATGCATGTTTAACATAGTTCGCGGAATAGCACGAAAGAAAGTTATGAAACATTTCGATATAAACCAAAATAGACATAGACGCAAGCTCCCTTTTCCAAGACCTCGTAATAAAATCTATTTAAGACCAGTTTGACATATTCTGGTGGAACAATGTGGAACAGTTTACCTCCCTTTCTAAAGTCAGCACGATCAAAACAAAGCTTCGAGAAAGCACTGAAAAAATTTAATGGAAACACTGGAAAATGTTTTGTTGTTCAGAATTGAGTCTGCATATTGTGACAAATAATTGTATAAACCATTTTTCGAGTGTGCAGTTTTATTGTCTAGTTTTCCTTTTTTTCCCCTTTTTGATGCCCGTTAATTTTGCATTGATGGTGTCTTTGTTGATGACTACTTCATTTTAGGTCTTGTTGTCACTTTGCAAACGGAATTTTTTGGATTTGTATATTATGTTGACAGTTGTGTTGATTTGTTCTTTGGTTTTGATATGATTTGGTAAAGTTGGTTCGGGTGCTTTGTGAGGCTTTCTTGTGTGAGTTTGTGTGTGTGTGTGTGTGTGTGCGTGCGTGCGTGCGTGCGCGCGCGCGCGTGTGTGTGTATGTGTGTGTGTGTGACAGGGCAGGACTCTTTTGCCCTTTATAAAAGTCATTTTGACTTGACATTCATGCATTACCTATCCCCCTACCTACCCCTCCCTCCCCTTGGCTGCTCCTCCCTCCCTGCCCCCTGTGCGTGCGCGCATGTGTGTGTGTGTGTGTGTGTGTGTGAGTGAGTGAGAGAGAGAGAGAGAGAGAGAGAGAGAAAAGAGAGAGAGAGAGAGAGAGAGAGAGAGAGGAGAGAGAGAGAGAGAGCTATTTAGTAGCATGTAAGAATGGGTTGAATGCAAGCATTTTTGATTTGTGTTTTCATGATATAACGCTGTATAAATTCATCATCATCATCATCATCATCATCATCATCATCATCATCATCATCATCATCGCTACTACTACTACTACTACTACTACCACTATTATTATTATTATTATTATCATTATTATTATTATTATTATTATTATTGTTTTTATTTATTTATTTATTTTTTAAAATTGTTATTATAGTCTTCTTCTCATTGATTCATTTCATGTTGTTTATAGTCCTACTGACCATGAGCCGTATTAAGACTGTCACTTCATTTAGTTTCAATAACTGTAACAACTTTCATTTCAAATCTAGGATCAAGACCTCCTAGTCCCTTCAAACATCCAACACCATCCACCTTAAACACAGTCCCATAGATTCTTTCATCTCGTAAGGCCCATACAACCATGCCATTCCAAGAATGTCCTGGATTTATTATCCCCCAGACAACAAATTTGCCAGTGACAGCTCTCTTCAAAATGTAAGTTGATTTTACGTGTGTTAGGTTATGCTGCGTATGAAAGTTGATTTTACGTGTGTTAGGTTATGCTGCGTATGAAAGTTGATTTTACGTGTGTTAGGTTATGCTGCGTATGAAAGTTGATTTTACGTGTGTTAGGTTATGCTGCGTATGAACGTTTCTCATCTGAAGCGTTTTCTTTGACACGTTCTATGTGCGTGATAAAACTTCATTCTAGTTTATGGCAACATTGCCTCCCTTTCATAAGCTATTATAAACAGTCATATTTCTTTTTATTGTTTGAAATCGCTCAGAAAACCAGATACAAGTTTCTATGTGACGGAAACGAAGCAGCAAATTTTTATTTAAAATTGTAGACTGCTGTGAACATGTCTGAAAATAAGACTGATTTAAAATAAAATTTTTATTCATGATTTCTGAAAAGATATAAGAAAAGACACCCTTAAAGTTTGGAATTGTTAATTTAATAATATGTGGTAAAAGTAAAAATGCAACAATTTTAACTGTGATTTAGGAATTTGTGATCTCTATGGGAATCACCCCTAACTTCTATCCTCTGAAGTTTGGAGGAGATGTGTTGTCTATCCTCCCATGTTCGTGCGTTTTAAAAAAAAAATTATTATTTTAAATTGAAAGTTGGAGGGCAGGAGGGGGCATTCTATGGGAAGGGATGTTTGGGTTTTTTTTTTTTTTTTTGGGGGGGGGGAAAAGGGTAGCTGAAGGCGAGAAAGCTGGGGAGAGCTGGGGGTGGGGAGAGGGGAAGAGGTAGCTGGGATAGGTAGGGAGAGAGGGGGGAAGGGGGCTGGGATTAGGGAGGTGGTGGCGGGAGATGGGATAGGTAAGGAGGGGGGGGATAGGTAGCTGGGATAGGTAGGGAGAGAGGGAAGGGGGCTGGGATAGGTAAGGAGGAGGGAGGTGGTGGGGGGAGATGGGTAGGTAAGGAGGGGAGAGGGGGGATAGGTAGCTGGGATAGGTAGGGGGGGAAGGAGGCTGGGATAGGTAAGGAGGAGGGAGGTGGTGGTGGAGATGGGATAGGTAAGGAGGGGAGAGGGGGGGATAGTAGCTGGGATAGGTAGGGAGAGAGGGAAGGGGGCTGGGATAGGTAAGGAGGAGGGAGGTGGTGGCGGAGATGGGAAAAGATAAGGAGGGGGCAGGAGGGTGAAGAGGGTAGCTGAGATGGGTTTAGGGAGGGGAAGGGGGCTGGGATAGGTAGAGAGGGAGGTGGGGGCGGAACGAGGAGCTGGGATAGGTAGGGAGAGAGGGGGGGGGGAGGTAGCTGGGATAGATAGAAGAAGAGAGGGAGGTAAGAGGTAGCTGGGAGGGTAAGAAGGACATAGAGAGGGAGGTGGGGGGAAGAGGGAGCTGGGATAGGTAGGGGGGAGAGGGGTGGGGGGGAAGAGGGAGCTGGATAGGTAGGGAGAGAGAAGGGGGAAGAAGGAGCTGGGAGAGAGAGGGAGCTGGTGGTGGGGGGGAGGTAGTTTGTGTTAAGGAGGGAGAGAGAGGGAAGTGGGGGAAAAGAGGGAGCTGGGATAGGTAAGGAGAGGGGAAGGGGGAAAGATAGCTGGGATAAGGGAGGAAGAGTTAGCTGGGGGGTAGGTAAGGGGGGAGAAGAGGTAGATGGTGAATAGGTGAGAGGGGGGGGGGGGGGGGGGCTGTTGGAGGTATTTAGGGTATAAGGAAGGGGTTAGGGGTGGAGAAATAGGTTGCTATTTTGTAGGTTGTGTTCAGACAGCAGCAAACAGAAAGTATTGGGTGTTGACTATGTTCTTTCATTGAGTGCTGGCTTTCATTCATTGGGTGTTGACTTTCCTTCTTTCATTGAGTGCTGGCTTTCATTCATTGGGTGTTGACTGTGTTCTTTCATTGAGTGTTGGCTTTCATTCATGGGGTGCTGACTTCGTTTTTTCACTGAGTGTTGGCTTTCATTCATTGGATGTTGACTTTCGTTCTTTCATTGGAAGTTGACTCCTTCTTTCATCGGTGTTGACTCTCGTTCTTTCATTGGGTGTTGTTGACTCTCGTTCTTTCATTAGGTGTTGACTCTCATTCTTTCATTGGGTGTTCACTCTCGCTCTTTCATTGGGTGTAGACTCTTTCCTCGGTTGTTGACTCGTTCTTTCATTGGGTGTTGACTCTTTCCTCGGTTGTTGACTCGTTCTTTCATTGGGTGTTGACTCTTTCCTCGGTTGTTGACTCGTTCTTTCATGGGGTGTTGACTCTCCTTCATTGGGTGTTGACTCTCGTTCTTTCATTAGGTGTTGAATCTCATTCTTTCATTGGGTGTTGACTCTATTTCAATGGGTGTTGACTCTCGTTCTTTCATTAGGTGTTAACTCTATTTCAATGGGTGTTGACTCTCGTTCTTTCATTAGGTGTTAACTCTATTTCATTAGGTGCTGACTCTATTCATTAGATGTTGACTCTCTATTTCATTGGGTGTTGACTCTATTTCATTGGGTGTTGACTCTATTCATCGGGTGTTGACTCTATTTCATTGGGTGTTGACTCTATTCATGGTTTACTCATTTATTGGGTGTTGACATTCATCGTATTGCTCTATTCATTAGGTGTTGATTCTATTTCATTAGGTGTTGACTCTATTCATTGGGTGTTGACTCTATTCATTGGGTGTTGACTCTATTCATTGGGTGTTGACTCTATTTCACTAGGTGTAGCTCTAGGTAGAAGCAGAGAAACTAAGAGAGAGAGAGAGAGAGAGAGAGAGAGAGAGAGAGAGAGAGCTTCTCTCTCTATCTCTATCTCCTTCTCTCTCTCTCTCTCTCTCTCTCTCTCTCTCTCTCTCTCTCTCTCTCTCTCTTCTCTCTCTCTCTCTCATTGGGTCTTGATGACCTGTCTTGATTTGGGTTCATGACTGTATGACGGCTGCATGATTACTGTTGCCAGGGCAGTTAGGACTGGCAGCATGGCTGTTTCACTCGGCTGATGCTTAATGCAATGATAATTATGATGTGACCGCCTGCCTGTCTTTGTGCCCTTGTGCCCCGCGGTCCTCTGCTACGGAAAGTAGCAAATCGTTCCTCTCAAGGCGAGCCCACTTTCTAATGGTGTCTTCCCATCGTTTACTCTATCTGCCTCTTCGTCTCCTTCCTTCTATTGTTTCCCGTAGTCTGGGACAAATATAAATATTGCCAGTGACGTCCCATTTTGTCCGATTTCATCAGGAGTTAGACATACATACATACATAATTATATATATATATATATATATATATATATATATATATATATATATATATTTATATATATATATATATATATATATATATATATATATATATATGTATATATATATATAGATAGATAGATAGATATATACCCTAGGGGGGAAGGGAGAGGAACGGGAGGATGGTTAAAGATAGATGGGAGATAAATAACATTATTTTATGGACAATTTTATCGTCGGTTTTTGTGTGTTTGCAGCGTGAATGAATTACAGTGTTGTTGTTAGGGGGTTGTGGGCGACACTTGAAGCATACCTGTCAAACCAGGTGGTGGTTAGGTTAGGAGCGGTTCACTGCTTGCTGTCTTTAGCTGGAAACTACTTTGTGGTTGGTTGTTTGGCTAGTAGATTGTTGTTTCTATCTGTCTGTCTGTCTGTCTGTCTGTCTCACACAGGGATCTATCTCTCTCTCTCTCTCTCTCTCTCTCTCTCTCTCTCTCTCTCTCTTCTGTCGCACACACACACACACACACACGCACGCACGCACGCACGCGCGCGCGCACGCACACACATTCTTTTAGTCTCCCTGCGTGTCGTCTGAGAGAAAAGTAAATCTAGTGCTATTCTTTGCTTTCTTTCAATGTTTGGTCCTTTTTCAGTCCTGTCGATTACAATCGCTTCTCATTTTTGTAGTGTCTCTCTGTCTGTCTGTCTGTCTTTCAGTCCGTTATAACTGCTTCTATTTTTCTTTAGTGTGTCTCTCTGTCTGTCTCTCTCTCTTTCAGTCCGTTATCATTGCATCTCATTTTTGAAGTGTCTGTCTGTGTCTGTCTTTCAGTCCGTTATCACTGCTTCTGTTTTTTCAGTGTGTCTGTCTTTTGGTCCGTTATCACTGCTTCTCTTTTTTTCAGTGTGTCTGTCTGTCTGTCTTTCAGTCCGTTATCACTGCTTCTTTTTTTTAAAGTGTGTCTCTCTGTCTGTCTCTCTGTCTGTCTTTCAGTCTGTTATCACTGCTTCTATTTTTTTCAGTGTGTCTCTCTGTCTGTCTGTCTGTCTTTCAGTCTGTTATCACTGCTTCTACTTTTTTCAGTGTGTCTCTTTGTCTGTCTCTCTGTCTGTCTTTCAGTCCGTTATCACTGCTTCTCTTTTTCTTTAGTGTGTCTCTCTGTCTGTCTCTCTGTCTGTCTTTCAGCCGTTATCACTGCTTCTCTTTTTTTAGTATGTCTCTCTGTCTGTCTCTCTGTCTGTCTTTCAGTCGTTATCACTGCTTCTCTTTTTCTTTAGTTGTTCTCTTGTCTGTCTCTCTGTCTGTCTTTCAGTCCGTTATCACTGCTTCTCTTTTTCTTTAGTTGTCTCTCTGTCTGTCTCTCTGTCTGTCTTTCAGCCCGTTATCACTGCTTCTCTTTTTCTTTAGTATGTCTCTCTGTCTGTCTCTCTGTCTGTCTTTCAGTCCGTTATCACTGCTTCTCTTTTTCTTTAGTGTGTCTCTCTGTTGTCTTTTAGTCAGTTATCACTTCTATTTTTCAGTGTGTCTCACTGTCTGTCTTTCAGTCAGTTATCACTGCTTCTGGATTTTTAGTGCGTGCTTCTGTCCTTCTGTTCGTTATCATTGTTTCAGTTTATTTCTAGTGCGTTTGTCTGTCTGTCCTTCACTCCTTTATCGCTGCTTCTTTTGTGTGTGTGTGTTGTGTGTGTTGTGTGTGTGTGTGTGTGTGTGTGTGTGTGTGTGTGTGTGTGTGTGTTCTGTGTGTGTGTGTGTGTGTGTCTGTGTCTGTTCTGTGTATTGATTTTCTGATAGATTTGCAATGTTTTTGTTTTGTTATCGATCTTAATCCATGCATGTTTTGAACGTTGCACTGTTTGATTGCTTATGTTGACAGGAGTAAATCTGACAGTTTTATGTGGCAGACCGAATCTTTTGATAACATCATCGTTTCACGAGGGAAAAATTATACAGTTTAATGTAGTAGCTTGCGTTTTTCTTTTCATTTGTTTTTTGTTAGTTTTTCTGCCGTTTATCAGCCAGAGCTTCAAGGTTCACCGATGGTGAGATTTTGGTGTATGCGACTGATTTTGTCATCCATTAAGGCAGCCGCATTCTGACTTCGGGGATGTTGTCTAAACACCACACTAGTGTGTGTATGCGGTTTAAACAAAAAAATAATATAGTTCTTGTCATCTAAGCTTACCGGCACAAATGGCCTACTCTTCCGAAAAGCAGAACGCAAGATGATCTGCGCGCGTTAGCACGCGGGGCATCGGTTTATAATTATAATGTCATCCCAAGGACTTTTCATGGGAGTGGAGTCGGTACTGATGGTAACTCCAGGGCAAAAATCCTTTTGAACGGGCGTTGTGATGGTGGCTCGATCCCGGGTTCAATCCCGGACTGTCAAATCGCCAGCGCAACGCTCTGACCACTAGGCTATCCCGTCGCCCAAACGTTGTTCATGCAAAGTTTCACGGGGGAAAATCAACAGTTTTATGTGGCAGTTTGAATAGTTCGTGTTCGACGAGGAAGAAGAAAAAAAAGACCACAGTTTCTCATGAAATCTTCAATATTTTGGGGGGCTGCTTCTTTCAGAAGGTACAAAAACCAAGATGGTGGGGATCACGGACAGTTCTGAGGATCCTCTCCTTCAGCCTCAGCCTCAGCCACGTCCTGCTGATGACCTGCACACGGAGGACGAAGGCACCCCCCTGCTCCACACGGCTCACAGGATGACCTGGGTCCAAAAGTTGCTGCTCTGCACTCCCCGATTCGGAATGGAACTCTACTGCACCTTTTATCATATATACTTCCTCCCGGTAACATTTTTTTTCAGTTTATCTATTTCTTCTTTTATTTCCAGGATAATGGAATAAGCACTCATGTGTTGTTGTTTTATTTAAAAATCCAGGCCTCGAGTGTTACGTAGTTTTGTAAATGTTGTCATCCGTTCCCATTGGCATACAATGGCCTTCTCTTCCGAAAAGTGGAAGAAGTTTTAACATGTGCGCAAGATGTTCTGGGTGCGTTAGCATACGGGGCCTCGGTTTACAGTCTCAACAGTGTGTGTGTGTGTGTGGTTGTGTGTGTGTGGTGTGTGTGTGGTGTGTGTGTGTGTGTGTGTGTTGTGTGTGTGTGTGTGTGTATGTGTGTGTGTGATATTTTGTTGTTGCTGTTAATCAGTAAACACAAATGTGAAGGCCGAATCAATTCGCTACTTACGGATGAGAAAGCCTACCATGTAAAGCATGGATTAAGCACTACATTGAACTACTGATAAACAGTATACACACGTACCAAATCACATGCACACACAGATACAGATATATTATATATATATATATATTATATATATATATTATAACAACACAATATATACACATCTATCTATCTATCTATCTATCTATCTCTCTATCTATCTATCTATCTATCTATCTATCTATCTATCTATCTATCTATCTATCTATATTCACACATACATAGCCTACATCAAGAATATTCACACAGACAGACAGAGAAAGACAAAGATATGATCTTATCTTTTTTGGTGGGGGCGGGAGGGGAGGGGGGGGGGGGAGGCGAAGTACACAAGAAACATTTTTCATTCTTTAAAAACAAAATACAGGAAAAAAAAGAAACGAAATATCCCCAGCCCACCGTTAAGGCAAATCCTTCCCCTCGGAAATCCCCCCCTCCCCTCCCCCCCCCCCCCCCCCCCCCCCCCCCCCCCCCCCCCCCCCCCCCCCCCCCCCCCCCCCCCCCCCCCCCCCCCCCCCCCCCTTCCCAGAAAACATTATCATCTAAAGTCAAAAGTACATATGCGCATCATAATAAGCGCATTGATTTACTTTTTTACGAGATATAGTGCTATATAAATTCCATGTATTATCATTATTATCATTGTTAACAACCTGTGCATACATTACCTACATGCATACATTCATACATATAAACATAGATCGATACATCTATTGTTTAAAAATAACACCCCAACCTAACAAAAAAAAACAAACACAAAGGCCGGTTGTGATTAGTAGTATGAACAACATGAGTATAATAATGGTCAACAGTCAGAGAGATATGCGGGCTGGTTTGATGACAACACGGTTGCTTCACTGTCCGAAAGCTATAACCCGCTAAGCAACTGTATTTGAATTTTTACGAGTCACACCCCCCCCCCCCCCCTCCACCCCCCCCCTCCCTCCCCCCCCCCCACCCCCCTCACGTGGGGATGCCGAGGCGCCTGTCAGTATGAATAACGTCCCCCACCTTCTGGAAATTCTGTGCTCTAGGAGTTCTCTCTTTTCTATCCCTCTCTTTGTTGGCTTTTTCCTTTTCTTTCTGTCACGTCACCTTCTTGTTCATTTTCTGCCTTCTTGGTCTATTCTCCTGCCTCCCCCCCCCCCGAAAGTCTTAAAAGATAACTATTCCCTTCCAGATACACTGGACCGGCCTGACTTGCCAGTTGCTTAACGGCAGCGCAAAGCAACTTTGGCTCATTTGACGAAGAAGAAGAAACTAAAGAAAAAACCTTCACACTCAATGATGTAATTGCCGTGCTCGAGAAGAGGAGAGGGGAGAGGAAAAACGATTTGAGATACAAACACACAACCATAAGTACAGAAAGAAATGCATCACACTCGCCAATGTACGCACGCACACATACACACACAAAAACACACACACACACACACACACACACACACACACACACACACACACACACACACCACACACACACACACACACACACACACACACACACACACAAGATTCAGGATTTAACTCCTTTCACCCCTTTTGGGGTATGGAGGATTACAAACAAATTGAACAGGAGAATAAACCTAACAGCAATATACCCAAAAAATAACATGAATACTAACAGTAACTGAAAAGCAAGAGTCCATCGCATAATTATAAGCAAACAGTATTAATGACTCAATACTATTTTTAAGTATACACATTTCTTTAAAAGATATAATCTACACATATGAAAGACAATTGAAATTTCAAGAAATACCTGCAAATCTTATGAATTTTGAGAGCGACAGGAGAACTTTTTCGAGATTTGCATTTCATTAGCCTACAAAAATTATTACTGGACATGGGCTGAAGAAAATGTCAGGGAATAAAATCTTGTCGTAAATATTTGAAGTGGGGACATTCCATGATAAAATGAAATTCTTCACCTAAAACAATATTGCATTTTGAACATATTCTTTCTTCCCTTGGTATATTATGGAAACGTCCAACCTCAATAGGAAGCTTGTGACAGCTACAACGAAACTTCATAAGAGTGTAAACATATACATCTGGTAGACAAGTTATATATTTTTCCATACCAAAATCGATCTAATAAATTTTATAATAAAGGCATCTACTATTACTCCGCAGCTCAATTCTCCACTCATTAACAACATTTTCTATTAAGAAGGCTTTGATATGTGAATTTGTAGAATGAATACTTGAACAAAACTGTCTCTCCCACAAACAGTCAAATCCTCTTTGTACTAAAATATTTTTTTAATCTTATTTAGCCATGATGATTGAATCAAAGATTTGTCATGTAAATCTTTCATCATCTGATAAACATTTGAGGATAGCTTTTCAGACTGGATGTCAATCAGCTGCATCCTAACAGAGACCAAAATAGACAAAGGATATCTGCCCGTTTCTCCATATACTAGCGAAGTTGATGTTGTACGCTTTAAACGAAAAATATACTTTAAAAATCCTAACTGAAACTTGTCAATTATTGTTAGGTTTTCATATCCCCAAATTTCACATCCATACAACAAAACAGGTACAACTATTTTATCGAATAAATCAAGTGTCACATGTATAGGTAGTTCTTTTTGCCGTGCAGTCCTTATCAAACTAAACATAACTTTAGTAGCTTTATCATAAGCATTTTTTTGCATTTTGCAAAACTATCACTCTTACTAAAGTTAATTCCTAAATATCTAAAATTATTAACTTCTAACGCTTTTCCACCGTACGTAAACATGTTAAGAGATCTACTGCGGCGGAAAACAGAATTTTTGTTTTCACTGGATTCACAACAAGTTTTCACTGAGAACAATCAGCATATAAATTGTCTTAAGCATCTTGCAACCACTTCTTTGTATTAGAGAATAAAATAGTATCATCAGCATATAGCAAAATTAAAAGCTTGACATAGCTGGTTAACATTGTTCCATCTGATAAAAGTTGAATATTCAATGACAAACAATTTCTATCTGTCAAATATTGTTCCAAATCATTCAGAAACATAGAAAACAAAACAGGAGAAAGACTATCCCCTTGACGAACACCAGTAAAACTTTTGAAATATTCTGAACAGGCTCCATCATTAACAAAAACACGAGATTTTACATTTTCAAACATGTTCATGATGACTTTCAGTATTTTTCCGTTTACATTTTGTTTTGCCAGTTTATACCATAAGGCACTACGCCATAAAGAATCAAAAGCCTTCTGATAATCAACAAAAGCACAGTATAACGGGTCTTTTTTTACTTAAAAATATATTTAAAAAAAACATTTTAAAATGATACAATTATCTGTAGTAGAGTGATAGTTTCTGAAGCCTGCCTGATTTTCCAAAAGTATCTTATTTGTCTCAACAAATTTTGACAACCTGATGTTTAATACAGAAGCGAAAAGTTTTCCAATACAACTCAACAAAGTTATACCTCTATAATTATCACATTCATATTTGTCTCCTTTCCCCTTATAAATAGGTTTTATAAGGCCAACCATCCAAACATCTGGTATCTTTCCAGTATCCAAAAACTCTATTAAACAGTTTGCAGTACAACGTTTTAAGAACTGATTTGCTATACTTCACATAATCAGAATAAACATTATCTATTCCTGCTTCCTTACCACTTTTCATTAAATCAAGGGCAGTTTCCACTTCTTGTTCAGTTATAGATCTGTTAAGATCATCTGAACTGAAATCTGGAAGGTATTCAAGTGTACTAGTATCGGCTGTAAATTGAGGACTGACAAGATTTACATTATTTAATGTTTTAAAATGTTCAAAAAGAGTAGATAAACTAACTGGACAGTCATCAAAAGAGTGCACTTTCACTTCTTTCCAAACATCTTTGGTATTGTTTTTTTTCATTTTCTTTAAATGTTGACACCATTTTTTCTTTGCTTTCCGACATGCTTTTCTGATGATATTTTTGTATTCTTTACTGGCTGTTTTCAGGAGAAAACGTGTTTCTGGAGTGTCTCTGCGTTTACATAAAGCTTTACTTTTCAGATACAAACGTCTTTTTATAGAGCATTCTGCATTGAACCACACTTTCGATGACTTTTTACGACTATGTTTGAACCTGTGGACAGGTTTTGTACCAAAAGTAGATTCTGCAGCAGTCAGAATTAATGACGTCAGCTAATCATTAATTTCGTCAATAGTGACATCATTCTGTTCGGTTTTAGCAATTAGATCTATGACGTTTAGCTTTGAAAGCTCGGAAATGAAGGAGTCTTCAAGACTATGTTCGAATCGCTTGGGTCGTTGTTTTCCTAGGCGGTCATGCACACACACACACACACACACACACATTCACGTGATGGCCCCCAAAAAGTCAAGGCCGAGCCACTGTGATCCAAGAACACCAAGGAAAAAATCACCTTGCCAAACGAAATGAAACGAAACAAAACCAAAGCAAAGCAAATAAACCCGACCCAACCCGACTCAGCCCAATGCAAGCCAAGCCAACCTAGCCCAACCCAACCCAGCCCAATGCAAGCCAAGCCAGCCCAACCCAATGCAAGCCAACCCAAACTAACCCAACCAGTCAACCAACCAACCAAAACCAAAATCACCTGGATCTTATCAGTAAGCAACAGGGGCATGATGGCGAAAATATATCACAAGGCATAAGTGAATTAAAGTAGATTGAATTTTTGTTTAAAATCACGAGGAAAACCCCCTGCAAAAATGACTTAGGGTTCAGATAGATAGATAGATAGATAGATAAATAGATAGATTGATAGATGGGGAGATAGGCAGACAGAGACAGACAGACAATACATACAAAGACAGGTAGGCAAACAGGGACAGGGACACAGTTACACACAGACCATCAAGGAAGGATCGCACTTGTCATGTGACAGATCGTACAGACGGTGGGTGCACCCCTCTACGTGGCCTCCCTTTATCCCGCTGTGTCTTGCCCCACCATCCTCCTCCTCCTCCCCTACCTGGGCTATGTCACAGACCGGGGTCCGAACCCTCACCTCCGGAAAACAGTGGCTGTCATCGCTGCTGCGGGTGTGGTGGTCAGTGGACTTGTGTGTGTGATCACTGCCAGCGTCATGGACATTGTTTACCGGCAGGAAATGGGACACAACTTCACCGACTTCACCAGGATCGCTGCTGCCTTCTATGATGTGAAGAATGGGACAGCAGAGGATGTGCAGGGGTACACAACCACAGCTTCCTCTGCTAATCATCAGACAGATGGGGATTTCATGAGCGGTTTACGTAATGTTTCTGATGCTGGGTGGATCACCAACAGTTCTTCAACCTCGGACAAACTTGAATTGTCAACAAGCTTTTCACAGGTAACAAATTGGCTGAAACTATAGGAGACTGAAAGAATGTATGAATGGGTTGGCTGGTGAATGCTTGAAGAACGCATGTGTCTGTTTGGGGTTGAAGCATACGAGAATACACCACATTCTTTTTGAATGCATGGATCTAACTACACGTTGGAGCACTCGCTTTCCCCAGCCAAGTTCAGCAGCATCGAACGTGGTTACCAGTTGGATGGGTGACCGTTTGCGCGCCTTGGCTTCAGTACAGCTGTAAATGGATACCTGCCTCTTTAGGGTCAGGGAAGGTAAAGCAGTGAGGGAGAGGAGATGGGCGCTGCCCTCAATACGCTGGCTCATGGGGCAGTGAGGTCTCTGATGTCTCGCTCCCCTATGACCACATATGTTATGGGTCACCTTTACTTCTTTGTTTATCTAACTAAACACCTTCTAAAGCGTTTGTTTTGTTTTTCACTGCAGGCTTATTGGTTCAATGAATTTGAAGACCTTTCTCTTGTAAACCTATGTCATACCTCGGCTATTCCTGTTTAAGAATAAAAGAAAACGTAACCTATGTTATTAACTAGCTTTTAATAAATGAATTGCGTTTGTTTGATGGATTTGTGTTGTTCCTTGGCTAGACTCCGAGTTTCGACAATGGCGAGATTTGGCATAGACGACCGTTAGTCTACCACGAAAGATTCCGCATTCCGACTTTAGGGTATATGAGGGACTAAATAAAAAGCAAAACATAACCTGACCAGGAAAGGAGTGACTGAATGATTTTACTAGAGCTAGAGAGATTGGAAGCAAAGGAGCAAAGAGTAGAGGCATTCAAGGCGGACTTCTGTGGTAGATTATCTCAATATTTTTTATACAGTACAGTAGCACACACAAAAAAAGAATGGTGCTGAGAGAAGCTAACATACGCAGTTGCTTTACAATGAAGAAACTTGTTCCTTTTGCTGTTACATCTTCTGTGTTGTGTTTATTGCTGCTCTTCCTATATGTCTCCTCTTCCCTCTCTCTCACACACATGATGATGATGATCATCATCATCATCGTCATCATCATCTTCAGAATGCATTACCAAGAACTCGCTTCTGCAGATGCCTTTCAAAGCGTGGCTGGGGCTGCTGGGTTTTGTGCTGTTGGACATGGGCTTCGACAGTTCCCTCGCCTTCCAGCAGTCCTTCGTCATCTCCTGCAGTCCCCCAGAGGAGCAGCAGTCTGTGCTGGCTTTGGGGGTCATCATGGGGTCCTTGGGGGGCATGTTCATGGCCGCGATGGGCATGGTCGATTTCACCTCTCTCCTGCAAATGGCTGATGCCTGCGAAGGGTGAGTCTCTCTCTCCTCTCCTCTCTCTCTCTTCTCTCTCTCTCTCTCTCTCTCTCTCTCTCTCTCTCTCTCTCTCTCTCTCTCTCTCTCTGTCTCCACGTGTTGCTGTTTTGTTTAAAGTATGATCAGTCTTGGTGATGTTACACAAGAATTGAAATTTTTTGTTAAAAACAAACAAACCCCAAACCCATCCAAGAACAAGCAAAATGATTACACAATTCAATGCTGAATTAATATACGGCATAACGTTAATAAGCAATCCAAAAGCATCGTGGATCAAAATCAACGATTTATGGTCTGCCAGTGAGTGTACCTACAGATTCCCTCTTCCGAAAATACCCGATTCTTTACATAACGAGTTCAAAATAACAAGAAGAAATGTCCACTTCCATAATACCAGATTTTTTTAAATATGTGTTGAAAATAGTAACAAGAAATGTTCACTCTTTGACTGAGTCGACGATTCAATGACACTAGTTAGGTATATTTCATACTTTATTTGATAAAATACGACGACGCTAACTAAATATAATTGACATTACATTTCGTAAGATACAATGGCACTAGTTGAACATATTTGATAATAATATATTTGATAAGAGACGATGACACTAGTTAAATATATTTGATAATAATATATTTGATAAGAGACGATGACACAAGTTCAATATATTTGATAATAATATATTTGATAAGAGACGATGACACAAGTTCAATATATTTGATAATAATATGTTTGATAATAATATATTTGGTAAGAGATGATGACACCAGTTGAACATATTTGATAATAATATATTTGATAATAGACGATGACAGAAGTTGAACATATTTGATCATAATATATTTGATAATAGACAATGACACTTGTTAAATATATTTGCAGGGATGAGGTAGGAGATCTTTGAAATAGAAACGAGTCTCGCGGATGATTCAGTTAATACTATATGTGGCCCTGTATGCAAACAAACATACACGTGTAAAGCTTTGTTATCCATGCCAATATTGAGTTGTTGCGGAAACAGGTATGATGTGGTGTACCCTCTCTTAACCATGTTTTAAGAGTTCTGATCACATCTGAGACAGCCTGTTTGGTCAAGGGTTTATTATTTCTGAGTTTAGAGCCAAGATACTATAAACGAATAAAGACTGTGGCAACTGTATTGCCTTACTTGTCACTAGAGATGGGAAACGTCCCAACTGTTAAACCTCGAGGTATTATTGGCGAGCTTCAAACACACAACTTTATACGCCTTTGAATTGTACAGTGAATATCCTAGCTATTCAGCTGCTGTGCCCATCAATTGTTCAATGTTTGATTAGACACCAGCTGTAGAAGTCATACTTTGTTTCATGGGAGCTATAAACACACGCAAACACAGCGATAGTAATAAAGCCAATGTTTGTATCTGACAATGAAACTGTTTGGTTTCTTAATGCTGTGCATCGTGTCATAATGTAGTCTATAACTGCCTACTTTGTCGTATTGTATGTATGGCATTGCAGAACAGAATACCACAGCAGTTCATTGTTCTTTTGTAAAGTCGAATATCTTTATTCATGTTGTGCAGGAAAGCCGGAGTGTTTAGAGTCTAGTGCAGTCTAGCACATCCTAGTCATAAGAGGGAATGCACTGGCTGGAATGTGTGTATATAATTATGTCGTAGCTGTTTGTATTTTGCCCCCTTTCTTTTGTCAGCTTTGATATGATTCAGTTGAGCATTGGTGTTCACATCAGACTGCTTTTGTTTATATTATTTGAATTTTTTAAATAAAAAAAGTATCACATACCATACAAATATAACCGAGCAGAGTTTTGTTTTTAATAATCTTCTTTACACACTTATACTGTGTCAGATACAAAATGAGTCTTAAGCGACGGGGTAGCTTAGAAGTCAGAGCACTTGGTTTTCCCGAGCTAAGGTTAAGCAGCATCCAACGTGGTTACCACTTGGATGGGTAACTGTTTGCGCGCCTTGGCTTCAGTATAGTTCCCCCAGCTGTAAATAAGTACCTGCCCTCTTTAGGGTCAGGGAGGTAAAGCAGCGAGGGAGAGAAGATGGGCGCCACCCTCAATATGCTGGCCCCTAGAGAAGCTGAGGTCTCTGATGCCTCACTCCCCTACAACCACACAGGTTATGGAAACACCTTTACCGTCTTTAAAACTACGCTGGGCAGCAGATATTTTCCAGAGAATAGATTCCTCCTTGTATTAATTGTTCTGAACATTAACTTCGTATACTTTCCAGCAGGGGGAAGTTGGGGTGTCATCGAAAAATCTACAGATAATTACTTTTGGTTGTCCTGCTGATGACTGGTTCTGGTTTTCAATCACAGTCCCTTTAAAAAGTAGTGTAGTGTAATGTAATGTAATGTAGTGTAGTGTAGTGTAGTGTAGTGTAGCATATCCCAGCGTGGCATGGTGTGGTATGGTGAGTGGTGTAGTGTCATATGTCGTGTAGTGTAATGCAGTGTAGTGTAAAGGTCTTCCCATAACCTATGCAGTCGTTGGGGAGCGAGATGTAAGAGACCTCACTTCTCTAGGGCCAGCATATTGAGGGCAGCGCCCATCTCCCCTCCCTCGCTGCTTTACCTTCCCTGACCCTAAAGAGGTAGGTACCCATTTACAGCAGGGTGACCACCTGGAACTGTACTGAAACCAAGGCGCTCCAAGGGAGTACAATCTCTAAACCTTTGCTTAATTAAGCAAACAAAGGAGAATGATAGTAGGAAATGCGAAGGGAAGCTTTCATAAGTTAAACTTTGACATGAAGTCATAAATGTGCTTGGAAACCTCACAGTTACAAATATGCAAAACATTTCCTCAAATTGTTTAATGAGTGTGACAAAATATCTGTTTTCTATCTCTCTTTGTCTCTCTCTTTCTCTGTATGTGTTGCTCTGTGTCTGTCTGTCTGTCTGTCTCTCTTTGTTTGTGTGTGTGTGAGCGCGCGCATGCACCAGCGCAAATGTGTGTGTGTTTACTTTTTTATTTATTTATTTATACCACTTTAAGTCACGCAGATTTCTCTGCGTGAAATTCTGGCTGCTCTCCCTGGGGAGAGCACGTCGCCACAAGAGCAGCACCACCCTTTTTTTTCCTGTCTGCAACAGTATTTTTTTCGCTATCAGAGTGGCTTTTTTTTCTTCATAATTTTGCCAGGAACAACTCTCTTGTTGCCGTGGGTTCTTTTACGTGCGCTAAATAATTATGTGCAACACACGGAACCTCGGTTTATCGTCTCATCCGAAAGACTAGTGCCCAGACCACCACTCATGATCTAATGGATGGGGAAAAAGTTTCGGGTCCAAACGGGATACGAACCACCGCACACTTCCGACCCGGACCCGGACTTTTCGCTTTCTAGACAGGCGCGTTACCTCTAGACCACCGATCCACTGTGTGTGTGTGTGTGTGTGTGTGTGTGTGTGTGTGTGTGTGTGTGTGTGTGTGTGTGTGTGTGTGTGTGTGTGTGTATCAACATACGTGTGAGCAAGAGTGTATTCGTGTGTGTGTGAGTGTAGCACCACATACATTATTAAGATTTTCAAGTACCAAGTCTTGAGTATCTGTATCAATAGGAACAAAAATAATCACTCGTGCCAGGGGTCAACCACGGTAATAATTCAAGATTCATGACAAGACTTACCAACTTGTTGGAGATAGAACCTGGCAGGTGTAACACTACATAAAGAAAACACAATAAATCATTAAAAAAAAAAACAACAACAACCCAACCACAAACAAACATTAAACACAGCTTTTAGAACACTTACATCCATTTTCTGTCACATGCTGTAGCATGATATGAGGCATCTCACTCTTGCTTTCCAGGAGCGAAGTTGCTATGCAGACCAGCATCCTGGGCGCTACAGGCATTGTCGTCACTGTACTGGGACTGCTGCCCCCATTAGTCATCGCTCACCAGCACTTTCCCAGAACCAGCAAGACCAACACACCGCACCCCATAAAGAACGATGGAAACAGACTGGATAACCACACCGACTATGAGGAGACAGCATTGTTCAACACAGACGGCTGCCAAAATGACACAACGTCTATGACTGATGTTGTCCTAGAGGACAGATCACAGTCACAAGTCGACAAGGGAGAGCTCTGTGGACAGAAGGGTACCCGTGAGTTCGGTCCTGATGCAGTGAAGATTCATGAAGAATACACCCTGCTACATGAGACTCCCAATTCTCAGGAAGATGGTGACCGTAGAGGTGAAGAGCCTTATACCATGCGAGGATTAAAAATCAAGCTGTGGCTTGTGTACCTATCCCTACCACTGACTGGCTGTGCCTTGAGTTCTTATGACACTGTCTTCTCTGATTTCGTGGGCAAGATCATGTATGGAGGACATCCCAATGCTGCTCCCAGATCTGAGAAACTAGCGCGGTGGGTAGTCAGATTTATTTTTTGGGGATTTGCTTGCTAATTTTTGGTTCAGCTTCAATTGTCTTGAAGAGGAGTCAGTACCTGAGGAATATTCCCAATACACTACACTGTACTTGAGACACAAGTGTTCGCAGCAGATATGTCGTTAACTTTTCTGATGGTTTGCTTTTTGGTTGGTGAGGATTATAGATAAGGTGAAAAGATTCTGATAAGATGGTAAGTAGTAGAGAACAGTTAAAATATTTTTCAACAAGACACACAATCTTCAAACAAATCAGAACCACATAACTGATTAACTAGCTTACAGATCGCTGAAAGAAGCAGAAATTCATTCATGCATACTCAGTGCTTGTAATGTGTAAATATATGCGCTGGTGCATGCGCGCGCTTACACACACACACACACACACACACACACACACACACACACACACACACACACACACACAAACACACACACACACACATACACACAAACAAAGAGAGAGACAGACAGACAGACACAGAGCGACACATACAGAGAATGAGAGAGACAAAGAGAGATAGAAAACAGATATTTTATCACACTCATTAAACAATTTGAGGAAATGTTTTGCATGTGTGTAACTGTGAGGTTTCCAAGCACATTTATGACTTCATGTCAAAGTTTAACTTATGAAAGCTTCCCTTTGCATTTCCTACTAGCATCCTCCTTTGTTTGCTTAATTAAGCAAAGGTTTAGAGATTGTACTCCCTTGGAGCGCCTTGGTTTCAGTACAGTTCCAGGTGTTCACTCTGCTGTAAATGGGTGCCTGCCTCTTTAGGGTCAGGGAAGGTAAAGCGGCGGGGGAGAGGAGATTGGTGCTGCCCTCAATATGCTGGCCCCTAGAGAAGCTGAGGTTTCTAACATCTCCCTAGCAACCGTACATGTTATGGGGAAAAGCTGCTGAACGCCTATCACAAACCTCTGACAACAATAACCCCTCTAAACACTACAATGATGTTCTCAGCCAACTGCTTGATAAGCATGCATCTCCCACTGACCGTCTCCTGCCTGATAGGCCATGTGCGCCATGGTACACCCATGACATCCTGGTCGCAAAGCGCAAACGCAGGCAACTAGAGCGGCAGTGGCGAAAATCAAAATCGAAATTAATAAGCAGCTCTTTCGAAAACAAGTAAACAAAGTCAAATCTTAATTTTCAGAAAAAACAAAGTATTACTCTTCTCAAGTTCTTGATGCCACGTCTATGAAATCTCTCTTTTCCCTCACATCTACTCTTCTTGGATCTGTGAAGGCAAGCCCTCTGCCTTCCATCCACAACCACTCTGAACTTCCTTCTATATTTTCTGCATTCTTTTCTGAAAAAGTCCATAACATTAATTATAATAATAATAATAATAATATATGGAATTTATATAGCGCTGAATCTTGTAAAAAACAAACAAATCGAAGCGCTTGCACTCAATCATTTACAGGCATGCAACTCTCCTTAAACATAATGAGAAATCCATGCGCGCGCACTACGCACACACACGCACGCACACACATACACACACACACACACACACACACACACACACACACACACACACACACACACACACACACACACACACACACACACACACACACACACACACACACACGGAACAACACTTAGACGGTGAAAGATGCTGTTGAAAATTAGGGACAGATATGTGGGGGGAAAGTCTCAGGTAGGAAATAAGTGTGTTTTGAGGCTGGATTTGAAGGAATCAAGTGAAGGCTTTTGACGAAGTGAAGAGGGAGGTCATTCCAGGTGGATGGACCAGAAACAGAGAAGGAGCGACGGCCAACAGTGGTTTGTTTGAATCTGGGTGTTCGAAAGCACAAAGTATCTGCGGCTGAACGAAGGGAACGGGATGGAGTGTACAGGTGAAGACAGTTACAGAGATAAGAGGGTGCAGATTTGTGGAGACATTTGAAACAGAGGGTATTGATTTTATACTGCAGTCTTTGTGAGACAGACAACCAGTGAAGAGATCGCAGAAGAGGAGTGATGTGTTCAGATTTTTTCTTTCTTAGGACCAGTCGAGCTGCAGAGTTTTGTATACGTTGAAGAGAGTGGATAGATGATGCTGGTAGGCCAGCCAAAAGAGAATTACAGTAGTCTAAACGTGAAAGAATAAGAGATGTGACAAGCTTGGAAGTTGCATCAGTGGACAGATACTTGCGAATCGCGCTTACGCGCCGTAATTGATAGTAGCAAGACTGGCAGGTCTGGGTGATGAATTTTTTCATAGAGAGTGTGTTGTCAAGAACTACTCCTAAATACTTCACAGAGTTGGACAAAGGAACTGACGTATTGCCGAATTCTATTGAAGTTTTTGTGATAGAGGAAAGTTTATGTTGGGTCCCTATGAGCATGGCTTCGGTTTTATCGGCATTAAGTTGTAACTTGTTCTGAGTCATCCAGTTTTGAATGTCTTGAAGGCAGTAGGACATATTTGTCAAGAGGGAAGGCAAGTTTTCAACAGTATCGCTGCACTGAAGTTGAGTATCATCGGCATAGAAATGATGATCAATAGGGTGGTTGTTTATTATATGTGAGAGTGGAGCAGTGTATAGAGTAAAGAGAACAGGGCCCAGGACTGATCCCTGCGGGACTCCACATTCCATTTTGACAGGTTTTGATTGAATTTTGTTTACAATAACTTTCTGGAACCGGTCTGTGAGGTATGAAGTAAACCAGGTGAGGGCTGTGCCATTAATACCAAACGTATTTTGGAGGCGAGAAAGAAGAATTGAGTGATCTATGGTATCAAAGGCTGCAGATAAGTCAAGAAGAGTGAGGAGGGAGGGAGATAACATTCGCTCCAAACTGGATCAGACTCCTTTCCAGCCTGCACTTCCTGATCCCCAATTCTCTGGCACTCCTCTCCTTTTCTTTCATCCGACAAGTGAGAAAGAAATGACAATTCTGAAAGAAATGACTATGAAATCACGTGATCTTGATCCCATACCTGCTTCTCTTTTTGCACAGTGCCTACCACAACTTATACCCGCTATCACGATAATAGTAAACTCATCTCTTGTTTCAGGAAATGTTCCATCAACTCTCAAAACTGCTATAGTCACACCTCTACTCAAAAAGCATGACCTTGACCCTAACATTCTGAAGAATTATAGACCTGTTTCCAATCTACCTTTTATTTCTAAAGTCTTTGGAAAAAAAGTTCTCAAACAGCTCAACAATCACCTTCTGGCCAACAATTTTCTTCCTGAGTTTCAGTCTGCCTATCGCGTCAACAACGGCACTCAAACCATCCTAGTACACACTTTAAACACTCTTCTACTCGCTTCTGACTCAGGGAAAATCTCACTTCTCACTCTACTCGACTTATCAGCAGCCTTCGATACTATAGACCACTCAATTCTTCTCTCCCGTCTTCAAGAAACGTTCGATGTTACTGGCACAGCCCTCACCTGGTTTAATTCATACCTTACTGACCGATTCCAGACAGTTGCAGTAAACAAGATTCAATCAATATCTGCCAAACTGGAATGCGGAGTCCCACAGGGATCAGTTCTAGGTCATGTTCTTTTCACTCTTTACACTGCCCCACTGCCACATATAATAAACCGTCATCAAATCAACCCTCATTTTTACGCAGATGACTCTCAGATGCAAAGCAGTGTCACTCCTGAAAATCTGCCTTCTCTCCTGACAAATATGGCCCACTGCTTTGAAGATATTCAAAACTGGATGACACCGAACAAATTACAGCTAAATGCAGATAAAACCGAAGCCATGCTTGTAGGCACCAAACACAAATTCTCTTCCATTACAACAGCTTCAATAGAACTCGGCAATACATCAGTCCCTCTATCCACTGCTATGAAGTATCTAGGTGTTGTTATCGACAACACACTCCCTATGAAAAAATTCATCACCCAGACCTGTCAGGGCTATCAATTACAGCGTATTAGTGCTATTCGAAAGTACCTGTCCACAGATGCAACAGCCAAACTTGTCACTTCTCTCATTCTTTCACATCTGGACTATTGCAATTCTCTGTTGTCTGGTCTGCCAGCATCATCTATCCACCTCCTTCAACGTATACAAAACTCCGCAGCTCGACTAGATCTCAGAAAGAAAAAATCTGAGCACATTACCCATCTCTTGCGATCTCTCCACTGGCTGCCTGTGCTACAGAGAGTAAATTATACGATCAGTACCCTCTGTTACAAATGTCTCCACAAAACTGCACCCTCCTACCTCTGTGGACGTCTTAACCTGTACACTCCTTCACGCTCCCTCCGCTCTGCTGCAGATACCTTGTGCCTACGAATACCTAGTTTCAACCAATCCACCGTTGGCCGCCGCTCTTTCTCTATTTCGGGTCCATCGACCTGGAATGAGCTCCCTCTCTCTCTTCACCAGAAACCTAGTTATGACACTTTTAAATCCAGCCTCAAGATATATTTATTTCAAACCTAAGATTTCCCCCCTCCTGTTTCATATCAGAACTATCCCACCTTCACTAACCCATCTCCTATCACCCTGCTAAAGTATACGACCTGTGTGAGTGTGTGTGTGTACTTTTGAAAAACGTTTGACTATTGAAATTTTATTTAATAGATTTTGCCTGCAGCGCACCATGTTTGTAATATCTGTTTGTTTAAACTATTGATTATTTATCATTGATTGCATGGCTGTGTAAGATTAGGTTGAATGCATGCGCTTTGGTTTGTCTTTGCAAGATATAGCCCAATATAAGTTCCATTTATTATTATTATCATTATTATTATTATTATTATTATTATTATTATTATAACATCTTTACATTTATCAACATGACCTACCTTGTGTGTTTGTAGTTCATCTTTTATTTGTCCTAGATCTTTGAGTGTGTGATTTGTCTTTTATTTTGTTTTTGAGTGTTTGAGACTTATTTCTGATTGTTCTTGTGTATTTTGATTTCATTATGGTTTGTCATGAGTTTATGAGACTTAATTTTTTTAAAATTATTATTCTGCTGTATTCATTTCATGTCTTCAATATCAGATCAGATCAAAATGACCTTTGCTGGGGTGGAAAATTTAAACTTACACAGCCTTTTGGTTTTTCAACCTGTCTTCACTTGACTTATATTGATATTAATACGCCACCAAACTACTACTGTACACATGCACACATAACTACTGGAGCACACATAGGCTTACATGTACAAACGCACTCCACCATCTCCCCTTTCCTCCAAACACACATTTTTTCTCATCGGGATTTCCCTGCGTGCAAATGTCTTGGTCCTAAGTAAGACAGAATTCATCACCATGTTACATACTGCTTTTGACTGTTCTGCAGTCTTAACATGAAGTTTTTCGTAAACTAAAGTGAAGCCCTACTAAGAATCTGCAACAAGATCTGGCAGACAGGAAAATGGCCAACACCATGGACACAGTCACTCATCATCACCCTCCCCAAGAAAGGAAATCTACAACAATGCCATAATTACCGCACAATCAGCCTCATATGCCACCCAAGAAAGGTCATGCTGCAGATAATTTTGAATAGACTGAAGCCACAAGCAGAGACCATCATTGCTGAGGAACAAGCAGGTTTCAGAGCAGGGCGCAGCACAACAGAACAGATATTCAACCTCAGAATACTATGTGAGCGGTACCTTCAACATCAACAAGACCTTTACCACGTATTTATCGATTTTAAGAAGGCATTTGACAGGGTGTGGCATGCAGCTTTGTGGGCAACCATGAATTTGTACAGCATCAATGCAAACCTGATCAGAGTCATCAAACAGCTGTACAGCGAGGCCACCAGTGCAGTGTACTACAACAACAACAACATTGGAGAATGGTTTCGAACAACAGTTGGAATAAGGCAGGGCTGTCTACTCTCACCCACTCTTTTCAGCATCTTCCTTGAGAGAATCATGGCTGATGCACTGGAACATCATGAAGGATCAGTCAGCATTGGTGGCAGAACGATCAAAAACCTCCGCTTCGCAGATGACATTGATGTAATAGCAGGATCAGAAAAAGAGCTTGCCAGCCTAGCAGAACACTTGAATAAGGCCTCCAAAACATACGGCATGGAAATCAGTGCAGAGAAGACCAAACTGATGACTAATAACACCAACGGCATTAGCACTGATATCAGGGTTAATGACCAAAAGCTGGAAACAGTTCAAAGCTTCAAGTACCTGGGAGCCATTGTATCAGACCAGGGATCCAAGCCAGAAGTAGTATGCAGGACTGCACAGACAATAACAGCTTTGTCAAAACTAAACACCATCTGGAGAGAAAAAAATATCTCACTTATCTCCAAGATCAGACTAATGCGCTCCCTTGTCATATCCATATTTCTGTATGCCTGTGAATCATGGACCCTGACTGCAGATTTGAAGAGAAGAGTACAGGCGGTGGAGATGAGATGCTTTCGGAGACTCTTTGGCATCTCCTACAAAGACCACATAAGCAACGAAAGCGTGCATAACAGAATCCAGCAAACCATTGGACCCTATGAGAACCTTCTAACGATCGTGAAAAAACGTAAACTTAAATGGTATGGGCATGTCACAAGATCCAAAGGACTTGCAAAGACAGTTTTACAAGGCACTGTCCAAGGAGGAAGAAGAAGAGGCAGACCAAGGAAGAGCTGGGAGGATAACATCAGCGAATGGACAGGCCTAGAACTCAACAGAACCCAGAGAAAGGCAGAACAGAGAGAGGAATGGAGGGAACTGGTTGTTGAGTCTTTGAGGGTGCCCCCACGGTCGTCAGACTACAGGACAGATAGAAAGTGAAGATAAAATTTAATTACCTATAAAATAACTATTAGAAAGTAGCGGAGATACTTAAGCACTAGGACATATCTGGTCATGTAGTGGTGGGTATCTTTTCACAGTGATGTGTAGCTTCAGAAAGCAGATTTTTAGGAGGATGAAGCCATCTGGACCTCTGAGAGAAGCTGTGCAACAAGAGAGAGAGAGAGAGAGAGAGAGAGAGAGAGAGAGAGAGAGGAGAGAGAGAGAGAGAACTCTGAACTCTTAACAGTTTTAATATGTACATTGGCCTTAGGCCACACAATACATGGAGTTTGTGGGAAAGAGGAAAACCAATATATTGGTATGCAAATTGTGATCAAACATGAAAAACAACAACCAATCCTTTGTGGCTCATATCTCGAACAAGGTTAGCATTTGATACAATGTGATACTGCATCAATATTTTAGATAGTAGACATAAAAATCGGCATGGATCAAAATGCAACATTACGATTCAGGATCTGGATCAAACATGTAAATAAAAAGCTTTAACGCACCCATCATTAACTGATAGTTTGACACAGCAATTTCTTCCTTCTATTAATAGAATGAAACATATATCTGGATAGATAATGACTATGTTCTCTATTTGATGTTATAAGTAAAACTGATAATGGTAGATTAATACATTCGGCCAAACACTTATCCTTTAGATCTGAGTACATTGGACATTCGAACAAAAAATGGGCTTCGTTTTCGACTTTTGTTTTACAAAATGGACAGTACTTTTGGTGATCATTAATACTGTATCTATGAACATTATTCATAAGAGGCAGAACATTTAATCTAACCTGTGTAATAGCAACTCGAAAACAGTAAGTATCTATAAAGTCAATGTATTCCTAAATTCCAAAGATAGTTTGGAATGATCTATAATTTTCATACCTCTCTTTATCTCTTATGGTTCCATGACACTCTTGAATGAACATGTCTACTAATCTTTGCTTAAATACATGTAAAACAGCCTTTTCATCACCAACACCTTGTTGTAAACATACAATATTAAATCCTGTTCCACTCAAAACTTCTCTTATTTTTGATACCCAGCATTCTTTTCCATTTTTATCTAGTTCCAATAGCATTTGGTAGGCACTGTATGGCAATCTGTTTGAACACATTTGTAGTAGCTCAAACCAGCATTTAAGAAGATTAGTATAAGAATTAATATAAAGAGGATACCTACCCAATTCACCATACACCATTTTGTTGGGTGTTCTTATGGGTAAACTCCCCTAAAAACCCTCTTAACTGCTGACAATTTAACTTTTTCACAATATGGTCCCATTCTACTTAAAAAAAAACCCCATATTCTAGAATCATATAACTAATAGGCTGAACTTAAACATCAAAAACCTTTAAAAAAAAACGGGCTTGCATTCATTTCTTTATATACCTATCAAATGCTTTGTTTTAACTGGATGACTGCTTTTTTTAAAACCTTCTAATTACTAGTTTCCTCAGTGCCAAACTTTGTATTAAATCTTTGTTGTAAAAGTGAAACCTAAATAGCAATAGTTGATTAACTACGTCCAGCTAACACTCTTAAAAAACCGATTTTATCCATGTTTCTAAAAATCCCCCTTTTCCAAAATACCATGGACCTTAGTTATTAATCAATTAAAACATTTAAACTCTGCATGTTTAACTACGGATAAGTATTGCAGAATATTTCAGTTGCTGCTGTTAATCCAAATGGTGTTTTGCTAAAATAAAGCATACGGTCGGTCTGCCAAACAGTAACGTATAATAGTTAAAAAAATAATCATGCAGTATTTGGATTTCCATGCCTGCCCTTTCATTAAACATGATTAGCCAACTGTTTGATAAACAATTGTCAACGAATGTAGGGCTTTAGTACACAGCCTTATCCAACACCTACTGGGGGCACTTAAAAACTCTGGGGACCAATTCACACATCATAATACACTGATACATGCCACCAAACAACATATACATAGCTGATAATGACGCAAAAGACACTTACCCTTATACCCTTGGTTTGAGCAATCCATTTCAATAAGATTTTCATACCTGACTGAATCGAAGGCATTTCTATAGGTCTACAAAAGCAAAATAAAACAGCTTTTCTGCTTTCATCATTAGACATAACCAAATAGAACAACCTCACTGGCATAGAGGTTAAAAATCTGATCGAAGGTACGAGTATTTTTATTTTTCGCAAACCTGCCTTGATTATCACAACATGCTACTCATAAAAAACTAGCCAAACCATCCCGACATATGATATCCGAAAGGCTGTCACCCCCCACATAGCACGAATACAAAGCAGGGCCCCGGCCCGTTTACTAGACAGACCTAATCTACACACACCAAACAACGACAACATGTACTATCAACCCTGCCAAAGCCAAACATCAAACAAACGTCACCCCACCCCAGCAGCCAACAATACAATCCCCGCAATCTGCCCTCCGCACATCCCCTACCCAGCCTCCCCAAAAACCACCCCAATACAGCCCTCCAACCCCCACCAAACCCCATGTCATATACCCACCCAACCCCATACTAAACCCCTCACACCTACCAACTACCATCCTCACTCACACTGAATGAGATCCAAACACACACTACCGCCCCTACCCCATGACACTCAGAGCCATAGCTACCTGTGCCCTAAACATACCAAAGCCCCCCACAAAAACCCCATCAAACCCCCGACAGCCTAAAAAACACAACAAAAACGAAACACAAACAAACACCAAACAGCCCCTCCAACACCGAACAAACCCTCCCCGTATCTTGCGACTCCCACAAAAATACCAACCTCTCCACACCAAAACTCAAACCATCGCACATCAACTGAGCAAATGTCAAAGACCACCCTAAAACACAACCAAAAAAACTAGCTGATGCCCACACCCACCCACTTCTGTTATCTCGCACCATTATAATATAATTAATAGCCCAAACAATATATCCCCAGCAATTCCCCTAGTTTCCCTTTTTTACATGACAACTACCCAGAATCACACCATTCAGACTACCTTTCCTCACCATCTCTTGAGAAGTTTTTCACCTAAACAATTCCAGTGCTGGAATCCCTTTAACCACTGGACAAAAAATCTATAACCCTTTTCTACAAATCACTGTCGAGTAACAAATCTATGGCCATATTTAATATTTTCTATGACTATAATTGTCTACTACTACTTATGATCTCTAATGAAGTCCTACTTTCCTTAAGCAACTTTCCAGCACAGCGTTTTTCAGAGGTCAATATTTTTGTCTCTATGCTCTCTACTTATATTATTGATCATCAATAAAGACATCATATTTACCAGATAAGTCAGTCATCAACAATGAGTTAAGATATCCGCCACAGCTCCAACGAATAAATCTCCCTGTGCCACCAAACTTTACCAGTTCACAAAACACAAGGCACTGCACCACCCAAATAAACAACCGAACAGGTCCTCCTAGAAGATGAGATATTATCTATAAAAACAATCATCAACGAATCGTCAATCCCCCGGTGTCCCAACCGACACCCCAGCGCCCACGCCCCAAACCACATACCCGCCGAATGACCAGCCCCACTAACGTTAGACAAGAGAACTACCTTGAGAATTATCCACCCACCCCCCTCCGTTTCCGATTCAGTTTACCTAAACAACATCCCTCCCACCAAAAGAAACGTATAACACCCACTAAACAACACCAAGTACGAACGTTCACGCCCTTGGCACGTAAAACCCATATCCCCTCCGGAAGACCACTGACATATGCTACCAGAGGACAAAACTCAACCCAAGAACCCAACTTATCCCTCCCCAAACCAAACTGCATCAGCGATCAGCAACCAGACACCCATCGGTGGCATAACCGACCCACATCCCCGACAACGCTGCTAAGAACCAAAGCACCCATCTCTATATACCCACAACAAACCCCAATACAACCCTTCCCTCCCCCCCTCCCGCCCCTCCCCCCTCCCCCACCAATACCAGTTTCCAGTCCCACCGTCGGGGGCTTCGCAGACCTTCCTCACCACCACCCATCCCTGAAACACAATTCCCCCCCACTTCCACAAATTACTTTCACCACCAGCACTCAACCCCTCCCCCAAAAACTCTTTCCTTGGTTGGACTCATATTTTAAGCTATAGAAGATACATCATAAACACAAGCGCGCTCTCTGCCCCGAGCTCCACCAAAGTGACATGCCCAACACAAGTATACTGTATTTAGGCCAATAAACTCCATGCATCAAGAATAACATACCAACGACATCCAAATTCACGTATTTCTGGTAGACCCCCCTAAACAAAAACCATAAAGCCACCCGCCGGCAGATAATGCATCTAACCCAACATTCGCATCCCGACCCCCCACTCGTACAATCCCTGCAAATTCAAACTAATGTTACAACCGCCCCAAGCCCCATCCGTTCCAAATTCCACCCCACGCAAATGAACCCCAAACAATATTCCTTCCCGTCCTTTCCGCCTACACGCACATCAGCTAGGCGGCCCGGCATCATTCCAAAACGCCTTCGCAAACCCAAACCACGTAGGCCTACCCACCTATACCCACCTCTAAGTAGTGGTCCATACCCCTTGACACCACGAAGTGCTCTCGTGTCACGTCACAGGACATGCAGACCCGAACTGCGTGCGACCCAGCCCAGCGATCATATGTATATAGTAGTGCCTGTATGTTACTGAGAGTCAGCACGCCTAGTTTGCGCAGTCAAGCCTTATCCAGGGCCCGAATAAACAAACGTGGCAATGCGCTTAATTATACCCTGACTGCTTTGCCCTCGCTGATTCCCCTAAAAACAATAATACCAGAACAAAATGAGTGATCAAGATGTCGACGACAGGCAATCAGACCCAACAGAACAGCCATAACCTGCACCACAGGAGTCCATCTCTGGTTGCATTTCGCTCTCCTTTGCACTGCTTCGTTGAACTTATTAATGATTAGATAGCACACACTTCATCCAACTGAAATTCGCAGACTCAGCTGTATGTCAAAATCAAGTGTCAGTCACATCTGGTATTTCTTCATGATTTAGGTCAAAGTTGGTATCATCCACATTGTCTACAAAGTTCCTGGTCAGTTCTGACATGCTAATTTCGTCATCGTCAGTTACGTTCATCTTTATTATTCAATTGTCAAAGGTATTTTTTTGTTGTGTTGGGGTGGGGGGGTTTTTCTGTCATTGTCTTTGATCATCATTGTTTGCTTTAACTCAGGACCTGTCTTCATAGCTGAACGTCTTCGTTTGTTTTGCTGACCTGAACATAAAATTTTTGACTTAGACTTTGACATTGAACCTGCTCCTCTCTGTTAGTGTCCTGCCACAAGAAGAAGTGCTAGTGGTTGTGAACCACAGTGATGGTTCTGTTCTCTACGCACAGACTGTTCTCTGTCTTCTGTAATGTATTTTTCAGTCACTCTGTTACATGGGTTATTGTAAGACACCAGTCCTCTGGCGTCTGAGATCGATGGTTTTCTCACAACCTCACTGTAAAAGAAGTTACCAGGGCATGGGCTTCAAGATGCAATCACGCCTATGGAGTGCTTTGGCCTATCCAGATTAGAGTCTCTGGATACTTCTCTGATCTGGCTTCTGAGATCACCATAATTTCAGGCTGACTGACTCATTATGTAGGTCCATTCTTTTCATACACCTTCGATGCTGTTGGTGCGATGGCTTGTTGACCAGAAGACCTTGAATAATACCTGCTTGACTGGCCGTTGTTTTCACATCAGTAGTCAGTTGAAAGTGTCCTGTTACCTGTCCTGCCATTTCTGCGTGATGGGTGATGGGGCAAGTCCTCAGTGTCCAGCAACAGATTTCTGTATCCCATGCCTTCTGCTTCGTTGATCAAAATGCCATGACTTTGTGTGAGGTGCCTTTTCTTTCATTTCACCTGTAATTTTTCATTGAAAATGTAGGCTATCTTTTCCCTGGCTACAGTAAAGTCAACCAATACTTTTAGCGTGACGTAAGTTCAGCGGCAACACTGACCCCATTCCTCTGAGGTAGTCCCCCCCTATGAGATGAGAATATTTTTTTAATTTCTGAAATAAAATTAATATTTTTTCTACTTTAATAAATAAGTATTCTTAATAATTTTTATATATTTCATAATTTTTTCTTAAATATTATAATTTATTTCAATTTTTTTTTCTTATATTTAATTAATTTTATAAATTATTTTTTTTAATTATAGAATAAAATACAAATATTTCAACAAATATTAAAAAAATAATACTTATAATATTTATATCTTAGTTAATACCTAATTCCTTACAATATATTTTATAATTTACCTTCAACTACTATATAAATTATTTTAACTAAAACTCCCTATTAAAATCTACTTAATTACAATTTCCAACAGACTAAATCAAGAATCTATAATTAATTAATATACTATACTTAATATATTTTTTTTGCTTATAATATGTATCACGTTATTTTTATAACTCTAAATAAACTATTTTAATATCTTTTAATATCAACAAATAATTAAATCTATATACGGCGAAACATAAAAGCCATCAGATATAAACACCCGAGCGAACTGTTTATCCATAAATCATGTCAGACATATTCCAGAACAAAACCACAACAAACAAATTTCTCCACATCCACAAACTCCAAAACATACCAGATACACCAAAATCTACTAACCACAACCCGACCCACTCAGAAACCCCCTACATACACCCTAAAAAAATAAAAACAAGAAAAGACATACCACAACACCAAAAACACTCACACAACATAAGAACAAACACACAACGCAAAAACCACAACCCAAAACCAAACCCACAACAAAATCCACACACAAAAAAGACACCAGAACCACAAAAACCCTATCAAAACCACATCAAACATAACAACAAATCAGAAAACAAGCCACAAGAAACCACATAACCAAACAAATATTCACCTCTGCTCCCAAATCCTATCCCCGCCATAAAAATAAGACCCCCCTCCACCATGCCGGTCCCCCCGAAGGCCGCTGTACTTGTCAATCCTAGTTTCGAGGTTACCCCACCACACCTGCCCAGCCTAATCTATCCTGGAGCCCCATGTTCGAATACATCAAAAAGAAATTCAGAGTCTGTGATGACCACCGTACATAGCTCCCTTGCTGACCGTCTTCTTCACGTAAAAGAATCTCACGTAGCAGGATTTTGCATCTTGTTTCATATGTACAAGATTCTTTTCAAGATTGGTCAAAGTCCTGTCTGAAATTTATTGGCTGTCTTCACTTCAGATCATCAATGTCTTGTCTGTTTTTCTTCCACCAACCGTTTTCATCTCACTCATCTCTTTTAAAACCTGTGCCATATTGTTGTTTAGCTTTCTGAATCTTTCATCTAAGACAGTTTTGATATGGGTAGACTGATGCCTGAAGTTTTTGCTGAATTGAGCAAATGCCAGTCAAAATTTGCATGACATGGAAGTGGGGATGTGACAAATGTCCTGTTGTGACATATTCCAAAAGTTTTGTGCGTTCTTGCTCTAGGGAAAACAATCTCACTGCCTTACGTGTTCATCAAATTGTCAGTGTTTATTTGAGTTCAGTACCTTGGCCACAGGCCCAAGGTACGACATGCACCAAACTACTGTTTACACTTCTGCCCTGCCTGTCACAACTTCACAGCACATGTAGCATACACCATACCAAAAAGAAGAGGCAAGGCAAGGAGAATGGTGAATTATATTTAGAAATCACAGCAACAGTCAGTTTCTATATTTTTCCAGTAATATTTTATGTACTAATTACTAACTGCATACTGGTTAATTTGCAGAAATGTTGACATACAATCGATGAGAGCGTTATGATGATCAAGTTTCAAAATGCCAAAAATCACCAACTAAATATGCACTGTAGACATGACAGTTCATGAAATGGCAGAGCTTAACAACACACCTCTAGCTTGAGAAAATTCTCAGAGAGAGAGGAGAGAGAATAGAGAGAGAGTAGGAAGAGAGAGAGAGAAGAGAAGAGAGAGAATTTAGTGCAGTGAACTTCCTTCACAGGATTACCTGAAGATCACATCATGACCGAAGTATCAAAGGTCGCACTCTACACATATAAAATACCCCTTTCTCACAATGGAGTGGGCCACCCCAATAACAACAATCAAGCCATCATTCAATGCTTTGCAAAGAATATGGCAGCCAAAGCGGTATATATTCGTGCATGACTATGACTCAAAAGATTTTCGCTGAAAATTTCGTGTATTTGCATCGTTGAAAAAAAAATCCAGCAACAACACTGCGGGCCCAATTTCTGTTTATTTTGCTGGCCCACAACAAACATTTAGCCTAGGGGTGTCCACCAGCACAAGAAACACAGCATCCTTAGACGACAGACTATTTTTTTTCCTCTTATTCAATGGCCATCTAGCATCAGACTGGGTTTCTAAATCAAGGCCCGGGTGTGTATGATTGAGTCTGCTGTCAGGTGCTTAACTGCAGCTCAAGGCATTTCTGCTCAAATGACAGACAGCATCAGTTTTGCTGTCCTCAGTGGTTGAGGAAGAAGAAGCTTCATAATCCCCCAAAACCAGTACAATATATTTTACATATCTCCATAAGTTTGTTTTTTTAAATGGCAAGTCTTTCCTCGATAGCCTGTCTAATATAAAGAAAAACCTTCATTGTCTCTTTAAAAGAAAAAAATGCGGTGAAATGTGTGATGATGGTACCTATTGCTTTTTTTGTGTGGTGACAGATACGAAGAGGATTACGAAATGGCAGTACTGGTGAACTGAGTTACTTCGTGACTTACTCTTCAGCTTCATACCAGCCCTTGTTCTGTTTGCATCGGAATCGGTATTGTATTCCTGCTTTTTTTCTGCCAAACCTATGCGTTTTACTTAGACACAGCAAGACTTTCTAAAATGAACAGAGAAAACAGAAGGAGGAGTGTGGTCAAAGTGGTCATTCCTCTCTTCTTTCTGTCCTTTTTCTCAAAATGTAACGTAAAGTTGAATTCATCCAGTCCAGTAGTTTCCCTCCGTCTTGTCCATTGTCCCCCTAGGTGTTGCCTGGGGTGGATGTTCATGCATTCATCAAGTTGTCCATCGTAATATCCATATACCCCCCTTATCATTGTCCCGTGTCCTTTCCACATACCCGAGTGGAAAGCTTGTGGTTGTCCACATGCTGTGACTGGCAGTACCAAGTCCATACAATATTCTTAATAACACCTAGATGATGCGTAGAGTTTGAAGTTTGCTTGGCAATGTCGATGTCGTGATCTTCTCCTCATCTCTCTCTCAATCTCTCTCCTCTCTCTCTATCTCTCTCCAGTGCCCGAAAGAGTTTGTGTCATCCATTGTTGGTGGCAGTGGCTGTGACACTGCTGGTTCCTGACGCCACTCTGCCGGCCTTCGTCTGTCTCCATCACTGGCTGGCATACAGCGCGCCTGCGTGATCACCGTGGCTTACATCGTTGCCAACCAGATCCTGCAGGCCATGTGGATGAGGCAGTGAATTCCATGTCTGCTGTCCTTCAGAGATACAGTTATACTAGTCTTTCACCATGTTCAATAGTCAATCTGCAGCCCGGAATGATTTTGTGGTCTCCTCAATCAGACGTCCATTGAATAATGGTCAAGAAAAGTCTGGGTGAATTTTTTAGCTGGAAGGAGACTGAGAATTCGAGTCCCTCTATGCATTATTCATAAAGTATGCTCAAGACCTCCATAACAAAATATCCAGCACGTAACAATATGGAGTCTATTATGAAATTAATGTCACGAGACACAACATCTACAAGCAAACGGATTTATTCTATTGTAACAACCCTTTTACTTTTTTAACCACCACGACTCTCCAGCTGGCCAAAATGACACAGCAGAACCAAACTATCTACTAGACCCGGGCAATTAACAAACATAAATTGCTCAACTGCTGATGTTCATTTGTGTGTCCACAGGCCCAAAAGGCCGGGGACGGAAGACCAACCGTGGGCTTTCACCTTGTCGATGCGGGTTCTGCGCCTCTGTGGGCTACGCTCTGTCCCTTCCCCTCTTAGGCCTTGTAGAGGGGATGACCGGTGACCTCTCCATGACCCTGTGGCTGCCTGTGGGTCTGGCCTGCCTGGCTGCTGTCCTCTTTTTTAGTGTTGGCAAAGTGCAGAAGTGAACACTGCCCCCCTGCATTCCTGAGGACTTCTTTCCACGGAAAAGAAAAGTTACGTTATCAGAAAGCACACTGAAAAAACACCGACTGCCACCATCAACAACAACGAATACAAAGAACATGTGAACATGACGAGCAAAAACCAACACATCCCACTAGCCTGTCATCACCACCAACCACCACCCCACCACCTTTACTACCACTGCCACCCAACAACAACCACAAAAATAAAAAAAACAACAAAAACATGAACCAAGAGCTAGCGAAGAAAAGTCAGATAATACCTTGAGAACTTTTTGTAAATTTTAAAAAAAGTTTAAATTAGTAAATTGACAAGAATATAAAAACAGAAGTCACAGCTCAAAAGAAAAAATATTTTTGACAATGTTTAAATTAATTTATACCACTTTAAGTCACAAGATTTCTCTGTGTTGAAAACACGGCTACCTCCCCGGGAGAGCGCTAGTCGCACAACATAGCAGCGCCAACCCTTGTTTGGTTTTTTGTCTGCAACTGTATTTGTCAATATTCCAAGTCAACTTCACATCATCATTGTCGCTGTCATCGTCGTAGTCATCATAATCACCATTGTCTAAACCATGACCATCTCCACCACCTCCACAATAATAACAATTATGATGATAATGATAGTAATAATGATTGAAATAAATATAGTAATAATATGACAATATGATAACAATAATAATGATAACAGAAATGATAACAGGGGATATTTGCCTTAGCTATAGGTTGGATACTGCCTTACTGAGACAGTTGGAAGAGGAGAGACTACTACCACCACAGGTGAAAAAATAAACATTGTTCTGGAGCCTGCCATCAATCTTTGCAACAAGCATGTTTACTGTTGATCCCTTTTGCAGATTGAAAAATCACTTTAGTCTTGTTTATGTAACCTTAGGTCACAAGCGCATAGTAGCCGAAGACAAAAAATAATCTGCAAGTCCGTGAAAGTCATTCTTCGAGTGGAAAACGATAGAACAATACGGGAGGTCACGTTGAGTTTTGAAGATACCTCCATCTGCGTGCTATGTGATCTGAATACCTGGACCTTAGTCTTTAAAGGAAGAGAGAAGCATTATGTCGAAAAGGCAGCTGAGTGGTGTTGGAGCAAGAACGCATCCTTGCTTGACTCCACTAGCAACGGGGAATTTATCTTCCCCACTGCCCTTGACTCATCTTGTGTCACGGCCATCGTGATAGCCGCCTAATCATTTTCACAGTCATGGAAGATTTCAATTTTGGAGTGCATATTGGCACAATCCCTGGGCGTGACAGTGTGGTGAACGCTTTGTGGGAGTGTCACAAAATATCCCTATAATTTTTGTTCCTACATTCTATCGAACTGTTTTGCACTTGCACAGAAATGTCATACAATTGTCCATAAGAGAGGTGTTTTTGACGAAAACTTATACTGATTATCTGATACTGTATCATCAATAAGGTGAGTAGTCGGCTTGTTTAAGATGACTTTGGACAGGGTATTGCCTGCAAAGCTCAAAAAGGAGATCGCACAATGGTTGTCACAGCTAGACTTGTCAGCTTTGCCTTTGCTCAGGTGCACTATTTTGACATCTTTACGAAATTGGGATCAACAACAATTCTCCCAGCATGTAAAAAGGACCTTGGTAAACTTCGGTGTCAGTGGATGACTACCTGCTGTAAAATCGTCATGCCGATTTCCATCAGGGACTGCTAATTTACCACATTAAACTTCTGCTATTGCTTTTTAGATTGACACTTGTTTCTACATGGTTGCGCAATAGTTCCATCCATCCATCCATCCATCCATGGCGTGCGTGCATGCATGGGGCTGGATAGCCTGGGGGTCAAGAGCTAGTGCACTGTGCTGTGATACTGCTGACTCCGGTCAAACCCATGCAAGGGAATTTTTTCCCCTGGAGTTAACATCAGTTAACCGGACCCCACTCCCCCCAAAAGTCCTTAGGATGAGACTATGAACCAAGTCCCGGTGTTCAAACGCACAGCAAAAACATCCATGCTACAGGTTAAAACTTTCCGATTTTGGAAGAGTAGGCCATTGTCTGCCAGTGGGTACAGATGAAAACAGTTTACAAACCGGATACACACAGGGACTAGATGTCAAAAGCTCATTCGTGCTTATTCCCATTATCCTTGAAATAAAAAATTAAACAGACATAATTATATAACATACATACATAAATATATACATGCAAACACACACATACAATACCACGCACGCATGCACGCAACCACCACACACACACACAAAACCCTCTTTATCCCTCCACCTTTCCCCCCTTGTTTTTGGTTCATATTGTTTATTGCTGTTAGAAATCAAGCCATTTCATTTCTAGAGATCCTATCAATTGCCTCTTTTTTTTCCTTAGTTTTAATTTTATATACAATTTTTAGTGAGCTTTTCATGGTTAGATCTGTGTTTTTTCCTTGTTCATTCTGTTAACTTAACCAACAAACCTAACTCCCACCCATCTCCTCCTTCCATATCCTTCTAAAAAATCCCCAAAGAAAAACTAGGGATGAGTTTATTTCTTTACTCCTTACTGTTCTTGTTTATTTAAAGTGTTTTTTTTCTACTGCTCTTTTCCTATATCCTACTTAAACAATTGGACTCGAAGAAAAAGCAGGCTGTTAAAATCAGCAATGGAATCAAGATCTATTTTCCACAAACTGGCGTATTTGATCCACCACCTTTCAAAAAATGATTACCAGGCCCTTTGTTTTACAGTCCCTAAATGGTGAACAAAACTAAGTTTTTTTGATACACCAAATTGCCAGGGTTCTATTATCCACCTATACATCAAAAGTAAGGGTCTTAACAAAGGTTAGTGCAGCTTTTTACAGTAAAGAAAGAGAGAGTACAGTGTGAAATTTCCACCAAATACCTGTGTAACATCCCAGATTCTACATACATGTGCAGCACGAGTCAAATTTAATGAATCAGTTAATCTTAAAATTTTTTTCTTTGTATTACATTACCAAAAGACCAACCCACTTTAACACAGATTGGATCCATAATCTACAAAGTAAACGAAAATGGCACATTGGAGGAGAATTTCAACAGTCACACATGCACCATTTCAGGCTAAAGATTGCATATCAGATCACCAGCAACATGTTTGTATAAAACGTGGTTGATTCTGGTATAATGTATTATTGAATGACGCAGCATCACTAGAATTCCCGATGTCACAGAGCGCAAAGCAAAAGCTCCAACTTTAGTGTCACCTAACACTTGTTCCCTGGAATGCATTGTTAAACCCATAAAGATACTCTAGGCAGTGATCATTTACCTATTGTTATAACCTTTAATAACGAATTATGTCAATGGGATATCACAAAGGACAAAGTTCCAAACTATAATTAAGCGTGCTAACTTGTAAAACATATTCTTGCTTCTTACAATCTAGAGTGCATAGATACTCACGACATAGATCAAATGTATTCTGCCATAACAAGTATTATACTACAAACTGCCAATATGTCTATTCCTAGATGCCACTCAGGAAAATCTCTCAAACACTTGGGAAATGTCCTGAGGACACAAACAAGTGAGGCAGCTGTACTAAAAAACATTTGAGATGCATAAAGCTTTTCCCAAAAACAATATTGCCTAGTAAGCCAATGATGAGGCGAAAAAGGCCAAAACTGCACTAACTCCTGTAACATGTCATATGCACAAGCTAAAAGCAGTATTTAGGTCATCTTTGTGTAGAAGTGAAATTTCAAATTATAAAGACATTCAGAAAGTATGGACAAAATTTAATGAAATTACAACAGGTATAAACTTGCCATGATGTCCAATTATTCTAGAAAACAGTTTCCATCTAGTGCAGAAAAGGCTGAGGCATTTGCCACGATGTTTTCAAATACCAAGCGTAAGGAGAGTCTATCAGCTAATCACAGAACATTCAGAAGTGAGGAAGAAGTCAAAAATAAAAATGTGGATCCAGTGCCTCTCTGTATATTAATGCTCCAATTACACTCCAGGAAGTAAAAGATGCCATTCTGTCACTTCCTAGTAAGAAAACATCCTTGGACCTGATGCAATTTCCAATGATATAATCAAAAACTTACCAGAAAATTTTGTTATACTACTTAATAAACTTTTTTTGTAAATGCTGGGTCCAGGGTGTCATTCCAGTACAATGGAAAATGTCCATTGTGGTACCAATCCACAAGCAAGGAAAGCCCAAGACAGATAAAGCCAGTTACAGGCCCATAGCATTGACCTCACATACTGGTAAGCTCATGGAGAGAGTTGTTCTTGGAGGGTTATTATACTATTATCAGAAAAATAACATCATTGCAAGCAACCAAGCAGCTTTCAGCGACGTAGATCTACTATTGATAATTTAGGTAAACTAACAATACATGTAAAACAACAATTTGCACGTAGAAAAAATGTCCTTGCAATGTTGTTTGACATAAATAAAGCCTATGATCAAGTTTGGCATGCAAAGTTATTAAGAAAGTTGAAGACTATTGGCCTTTCCGGTAATATTTTTCATTACATCACGAGATTTCTTAGCAATAGATCTATTCAAGTAAAGGTAGAAAATAAATACTCAGATCCCAAATATTTTGACATGGGCTTGCCACAAGGCTTCCTTATAGCACCAGTTCTATTTAATATCCTGTTACATGATCTTCCTAAATATTTGTCTCAGAACGTTGTCTGAGTACAATATGCAGATAACATATGTATGTGGATGAATGTTACCATGAAACAAAACACACCGAAAAGGTCATTAAACTATATTTAAAAAATTATACCAAAACGACCTTGAAAATTTAAATAAGTATATGATTGAAAATGGCCTAAAGTTATCTACAGAAAAAAACCCGCATATGATGCTTTTAACAATGGTGGCAATCCAGAAAACTTGCCTGTGTTCAAAATTGAAAATGAGACAGTTGAATATAAACACCTAGTAAATTTTTTTAAGGTGTTTTTCTTTCTTCAAAGTTAACTTGGAATGCCCATATTTTAATATATCTTAGCTAAAGGAAGAAAATGCTTAAATCTGCTAAAAGTTGTACGAAAGCAGTATTGGGGATAGGACATTACAGTTCTGAAACATCTACTTCTTTAATTAGATCCAAATTATCGTATGGACAAGAAGTCTTTTTAGCGAACCTAAGTACTTTCTAAAGAAACTTCAAAGTGTAGACTGTAAGGCTCACAGATTCCTCTAGGTGTACCATTTCATGCCTCTGCACTTGATACATATAAAGAAATTGGAATGATACCACTTGATGAGTACCGACAACTTGTATGTGCCAAATATATTCTGAGAAGTTCATCAACTGAAAAATTTGCTTCAGAAGAAATGAAAATGAGGTCTAAAATAGATTTTCCCAAAAGGGCCCGAAACATAAGCTCTTTGATGACAATAAGCACCTGTACATCAGATCTTTTATGAGCGTTCTAAAAATTTTTAATATGATGTAGACCCACAAAGGGAAGTTCCAGTTTGTCCTGTTTGGGAAATGAAGCAAGCTTACTTTGATGTTGATTATATCAACATGAAAAAGAATGAGAGTCCAAATATAATGGGCAGTTAATGTTCATTCAAATATACGACATAATTAATGCCATTGTCTTAAAATTTATACAGATGGTTCACTTTTAGACAATCGTCAAGCAGGTTCAGCATTCGTCATACCGGCACTAAAAATAGAAAAGTCCTATCATGTTGGTAAAAATCGATATGTTTTTACAGCTGAACTGATCGCTATTGTCATGGCTTTGAATTTCATTTTAGATCATCCATACTCTTTCTGTCATGTATTACTTTGTGTGGATTCAAAATCAGTACTACATGCCTTAAAGTCTATAAGTTATAAGGAATCAGCTAAACTTATACTAGACGTCAAATACTTCATAAATCTTCCGCGTTTAAGAGGAATTCATGTTTCCTTTTGCTGGATACCTTCACATATAGGATTATTTTCTAATGAGTGGGCTGATCGGGCTGCGAAGAAAGGTGCACGTAATGAAAAGGGGTCTATAGAATTGCATGTCCCTCTATCCATTGGAGAGGCTTATCGGTTGTTAGAAGAAGCATCCTTAAACAAATTTATAGAAAAGCATCAGCAAAACAATCGGCTCTGAGTGGGAATAGTGTAGTTGAATACATTGATCACTTAGAGATTCATACAAATGCTGTAAAAGAAAGACAACTCAAGCTATTATTTTTCAGGATAAGATTAAATGCATTCATGACAAAATTCAGCGAGGATGTTAAATGCTTATGTGGTGAATATATTTCAAATACCCATATCATACTTGAATGTGAGAAGTTAAAACATCATCTCCCTGCCTTTTCTGAAAATGAGTTTGAAAGTGCTGCTCAAATTACCTGACCAACACTGCAGGTGTCTGTATCTCTCGGGCCCGGTTGTCGCCAGGATATATCATGATAGTAAGCGTATAATACAACCCTGTCATGTAGTCTCAAAGCATATGCACTTCCACAGCAGCATAATAACATCATCCTCGTTGTCATTGATCATTATACAATTTAAAAAATGCCTCTGATTCGGTGGTCACAGTTGCTCTGGTCTCATGGTGACCTCAGATGCGGTTTCCCCATACACTTCTGTGCCTGTGGTGAGTTTGTGTCAAAGCCTTCGGGGTTGGAGGTTCGCGGGGGACGGTCGTTGGAGGGACATTGTGGTGGTTGCTACCTCGGGTGGGCAACTCACTCAGTTTGGCTCCGCGACTGAACTAATACTGTCGTTAGTAGGGGGCTAGTAAGTGGTGTCCTGCGTATGTTAGCTCAGAACAGGCACCATGGTACACTGAACACCCCAAAGTGACCCAGCAGAAGTCCAGGGCCTCTCTGGCTGGTGGCCCCATGGTGACCTGATATTGATGGGCTCCCTGTGAACTTCCGACCCTGGGGATGAGACAACGAATCTGGGTGCGGCTGTAGCAGGGAGATTGGAATGAGCGGCGTGGAAACAGTCAGACGAGGGACGTCACAGAAGATGAGGCAGCAAAACAAAACAAAAAATTATCCCCCCCTCCCCACCCAAAAAAAAGCTACACACTGGTTGTTAAAACTGTATCATCTTTGAAATATTTTTGAGACTGATATGCGCTTTCTGAAGTTTGTCGGTCGTTAGGCCTAATAACGTTGTGTGATGTTGAATGCTGATGAAAAATCCATAAACGATGCAAATAAAAGAATCCATCTTGTTCAAGTATGCATTTACACGATTTCAAAGAGTAATACTGCGTCGTCTTTACTTCTGGTTAGTTTGTAAGCAAACCAGTAAGAATCAAATACGTCTCTGACATGAAAATTTAGAACAATATTCTCAAAGCGTTTCATAACAGTCAGTACAATGCAAGAGCCATGTTTGTGAAATCTTTTACATTGTTGGGACTCTTTGTTTGGGACACAGGGTAGAAAATAAAATCCTTCCACACAGGAGCAATAAAAGACAAAATAAACGACAGCTCAGTACAATAGCAAGAGCTCATTGCACCAAAACACAAAACAACACAGCCCACGCTTACCCAACCCAACCCATTCCAACCCAACCGCACTTCACCACATCACAGCATACCCCAACCCAACCCAACCACACTTCACCACATCACACCATACCCCAACCCAACCCAACCACACTTCACCACATCACACCATACCCCAACCCAACCACACTTCATCACATCACACCATACCCAAACCCAACCCAACCGCACTTCACCACATCACACCATACCCCAACCCAACCGCACTTCACCACATCACACCATAACCCCCACCTAACCCAACCACACTTCACCACATCACACCATACCCCCACCCAACCCAACCACACTTCACCACATCACACCATACCCCAACCCAACCACACTTCACCACATCACATCATACCACAACCCAACCACACTTCACCACATCACACCATACCCAAACCCAACCACACTTCACCACATCACACCATACCCCAACCCAACCACACTTCACCACATCACACCATACCCCAACCCAACCCAACCACACTTCACCACATCAAACCATACCCCAACCCAACCACACTTCACCACATCACACCATACCCCAACCCAACCACACTTCACCACATCACACCATACCCCAACCCAACCCAACCCAACCACACTTCACCACATCACACCATACCCCAACCCAACCACACTTCACCACATCACACCAAACCCCCAACCCAACCACACTTCACCACATCACACCATACCCCCACCTAACCAACCCAACCACACTTCACCACATCACACCATACCCCCACCCAACCCAACCATACTTCACCACATCACACCATACCCAACCCAACCCAACCCAACCACACTTCACCACATCACACCATACCCCAACCCAACCCAACCCAACCCAACCACACTTCACCACATCACACCATACCCCAACCCAACCCAACCACAGCACACTACACTGCGCCACACCCCACATCAACCCACCCCAATGAACACAACAGTAACATCGCCCTCAATTGAAATTTTGCTTTCAACAACTACTCTCGGATGAGAATTTTTTTTTTGCTCTTTGTTTTAGAACGTTCAGACAGGCCTAGCAGACGCATACTCGCATCAATATTTACAAAATTTATTTATCCGGAAGTAACACTTCAAAGCCATTGAGTTGCCAGAGGCAATGAAAACAAAGAGGCAAAGACTCCCTTTTTTTTTAACAAGAAAAACGAAATGCCCATTAGAAGTCACAGACATCGCTCAAGAGCAAATTCGATATGCCATTTGCCTGGTCAGCCGGTGTCTTGTCTGATTCTAAATGCTCCTTCTTGTACCGTGTCCGAAATAAACATCAACCTTAACACTCGTTAAACACCCGTTAAAAGTGCATCAAAACATTCCCTTACATAAGCACTCTCTCTCTCACCCTCCCCCGTCGCTCTCTCTCTCTCTCTCTCTCTCCTCCTCTCTACAGCTCTCTCGCTCTCTCTCTCTCTCTCTCTCATGTGCTCAGTGACATAAATAGCATCACAGAGCCTGAAAAGGAAACTTTCAAATAACCAATCATCTATCAGGCTTAAAAGAAACAGATATGCAGTGAAGGATCTATGAACTCGGGGTCAGGCACAAACACATCACACAGACAGACAAAATGTAAAAGAGAGCTATAGAGATGAGAACAGACATGACTGATACAGTAATAAAAACAATAAGATAAAGATATTCCTGCTGCTAGATATCAAGACCAGTGAACATGCATAGTGATAATCAAGAAAATGCCTTGCAAATGATACACAAAACATAGAACATCATGTGTGCGACAAGACATGAACATACATGTGAATAAACAACAAGGCACATGCATGCACTGACCATGATCAAGAGAAGGGATCAGACTCCTACAAACTTGTATGCACTACGCATGCCGTCCTAAAGGGCTGCTCTAGTTCCGACTAACCAAGCAAACAGGCCAAAAAACAGCCATCGATCCAGCAGTCATAGCAATATTGTCGAGTCATAATTAAAAAGCAATCCTGTGAATCAGACAGAGGCCAAAAACAAAACCACAACACAAAAAAAAAGAGTGCTTCAAACACCAAGCAAATAGGGATTGTTCGCCGGCCACTTTAATCCAAAGCTTGTCTCAAGAAAAGTGGGAACCTTTTTCAATTCATGTTTTCAAATGAAACAACCTGTGTACAAATGTAAATAATAGCTCAATTAAATGTCTTAATTACAATGTAAATGTCTCCTTCCTAAATTAGAAAATGTTGATTTCATTAATATTTTTACTATCAGTATGATTTCATTTGTTTAACTGAAACATTTGTTGGTTCTGATTTGGAATCAGATCTTGTAAGAATATGTAAACAATTCACCTCAAAGGCAAAGAAATTATCCCATCAAAGATACCAGGTGTGGATTGTATTAAGGTGAGTAACAATACAATGCAAAGTTTATAGAATGTTATCCAGGTGGAACATGAAAACTTGTTGTGTTAAAAATGATAAATGACTGTTTTGCAACAGTTAAAAAAGATTATGTTTATGAGCTGTATAGTTCCTTCCGTATGATCTCCTTTCTGGAAATGGTCAAAGAGATGTATTTTGGGTAGAGGTAATAGAGCAATGTTTACATAGCTGTATGATATGCAAGTGATTTTTATATTCTGTGTATAAAGTGAGATTGAATGCCAAAAGCACATGAGAATTAGTTTTTCAATGGGGATAAGCACGAATTGAAAGAAATGTTTGTTCAGTAATGACCAAATTCCGAAGAAAACCACAGGATACGTACTAGGTAAACAATTTTGGTGCACAAACTATTGTATTTTGTAAACATGTATGATTGTCTTATAAGAATGGGCTGAGTGAAACAAATTTGATGAAGTTGTACATAAATGTTTGGGGCTACACAGGGGAAAGCACTGTCGATTATTTTGTTCATCTATTGGAAAAACTTTTTCTCACTTCAAATATGATCCTTAGTTGTTGAAAAATCATCACACGTCCTGATCATTTACCCTTGTCCCGAAAGGATAAGGACAACGGAGATGGCAATGACTGTCCTGATAACAGAAAAGTAAATAAAAATGCGTGTTGAGAAATTTATCTGGAAGAAGGCACAAGAAAATGAATTTCAAGAAATTGTGGGGAGAGCACACATGTTCAAAATAGATTAAGAAGGCCATACATAAGTTAGATGAGACGTAGATAAAGCATTAGATATATTTGTAAAATGAATATAAAAGAGTCTGCGAATATATGCTTAAAAGGTGGTCGTATTCATAAGGACTAAAAGATCAGAGTGGTTGACAGTGAATGGTGAAAGAAACAAAAAAAGAATTAGAAAAAAATTAAAATGTTTTAGAGCAAGTCGAAAAGAATAGATAGTCAAATATATGTTACAACAAGGATACAATACAGACATCTGTTGAAATCCAAAAGACAAACTTTTTAGAAAACAAAAAGACTGAAGCATTAGCAAAAGAAAGTAACAATGGTCATACTTTTTGAATGAGCTAAAAAAATGGGTTGTACAAACAAGAAAAAAGTAGTAAATAATGTTTTACAGATGAGATGTTTTAGACATTTCAAAAACTGTTTATCCCAAGGTAATAATGAAGAAACTTGAAGGGATGACAGTATTGGAACTTGAACCTTCAGAGGACATAGAGAATACATTGATACAGTAAATATTAAGAAGTAGAAGGTTGCTCAGAGCAACTCGGTAATCTTAAAAAGGTAAACTAGTGGGATAGATGAACTTTTTAGCTGAATGTTACAGACTGGTGGTTATAATATTTAATGTTTCTAACAAAATTTATTAAGTTATTTTTTTTGAACGGAGTATTTAACCCAAGAATGGTCAAAGCCATATACTATACCATTGCATAAAAAAAGGAAACCTAATGATGTAGATAACTACAGGGGAATATTTCCTAAGTATTAAAATAAAATAAAAAAAAAATTTTATATCCCAAATGCTATACTTCCAATACGTAATACACGACCCCGTACACGTTGGTTAGAGATCAACAACTTAATTTCAGAATGTCAAACAGGATTTCGAAGAAAATATTCAACAGTTGATCAATATGTACACTATAATGGCAGTTATTCAGAAGCCAAATAAACAAAAAAGGAAGAAACTCTATGTTGCGTTTGTGGATTTCAGAAAGCCTTGATGCTGGTTCAGCATAACAAACTCATGCAGTGCATTCAAGATCAGGTGACAGGGTAAATTATTTGCTGCTCTACAAGCTATGTACAGTTCATTAAAATCATGCTTCAAGCACATTTTGACTTAACCGAAATGTTGATTGTCCCAATTGGGGTAGGCAAGGCTAGTGTTTCTTAGCCGCAAACCACGTTTTTCAATAGTTGTAAATCAGTTAGCAGATCAAATTACGGAAAAAGGGTAAACATGGGGTACAGTTTTGTCCAGATATTATTGATTATTCATCTTGTTATTTGAGACGATGTGGCATTGAATAGCAACAAACACCGATGGTCTTCAGAATCAGTTTAAATGTTGTGAAAACTTGCTGTAAAGTAAAAATAAAGTTAGAGTAAACATAGATAAAACAAAAGGTGATGGTATTGAGAAGGGGGGCTTTTTGGGGGGGGGGGGTAAACATGAGGAAATGGTTTCTAAGATGGTAAGTGCTTAGAGGGTCGAAACAATTATTGCTATTTTATGGTTCAGGTCACTAACTATGACATTGCAAAAAACGGTACACAGCATCTCGTAACAAAAGGGAAAAAGTCATAGTTCAGCTGTAATCGAGTTTTCGGAATATAAAGGAGATGACAAGTAAAAACTTTTTTAAAAAACATTTATGATAATAAAAAATACAGGACAACCATTGCTATATGCTGCGGAAGTATGGGGAACAAACCAGTGTTAGCACATATAGAAAAAGACCACATGATGGCATGCAAATGGTGTTTAGTGTACCAACCAAAACTCCAAACAAAATGATATATGGAGATGTGCGTAGAATATCCCTCTTTATGTAAATTCAAACACGGCCTGTATAAGATATTGGGCTTAAATTACTACAAAAAAATATGAACCGTTTACCATATTAAAGGCGTATCAAATGCGGTTGCAGCGTAGATAATTCCGAAAAAAAAAAAAAAAGAAAACAGTGCGGGGTTTCGAAAATAAAGAAATCTTAGACTTAACTGGATTTAACATTGTTTTGTTGCAGCAGGGTGTTGGGGATGTGAAAAAGTTTCCAAGCATATTAAACAGAGGCTCATCGATATGTTTATTCAAGAATGTCAGGAACTATGAAGAGATCGAGATAGATTATGAACCATTAGAGATCAATTAAGATATATCGTAAAAGAAAGTTATGTTCTAAAATATGGAAAAGTATTGTTTTCGTGTTGCCATCACGCAGTTGAGGTTAAATGTACTTCCACTAATAACCATGTACTCGCATATAGCGAACTATTCATGATAACTTCTGTCAATTTTGTAAAAATCAGATCGAAATGAAAACATTAGTGGTTTAATTGTGCTAACGTTTGATAAGATTTAAGGGACAATTTCTAAAAGAGTCAAAGAACATCCTCTACCCAGGTTACTTAGAGCCACTGAGTCCTATCCACAGATACAATTTACCCTAGATTTGTGTTTTCATGCAAGCAATTGGCCGGAAAGAAATACTTTAAGTCTCAAGGTAATCAATCCTATGATGAACGTCTGTTAAACCATCACGTACACATTTCCCCCCTTTGTTTATATCGCGTTATATCAAGAATCGTGGCATAAACATGATCATGATTTGCTGTATCTCCCTTTTATACTAATGTCTAAGACTGATCATTCAGTAATATGGGAAATGAAAACTGTGATTTGACAACTATCCTAAAAAATTGAACCGTAGTAGATGTATAAGTTTTTCAGGTAACCAATGATTGTGAAATATAGATAGGTCTGCTAAATAAGATATTTTCCTAGTTTCTATTTCATATTGTATTGTGGCCTATAGGCCAATGTGCAATAAACATTTCAGAGTTTCAGAAGAGAGTTTCTCACTCCTCTCTCTCAAACCTTATTGAAAGCGGATACGATTGATATACTCAATATGGATGATTTTCTGAGATAGCATCTTCTCTCGAGATTCGGTTATTGTTGATTTAAAAGGTTTATACCTCATGAATTTTCTTCTGTATTCAGTCATAAAGTGTTACTGGACATCATCTTTTTGTATGAGTTTTCCGCTATCTATATTTGGTGATTTCTTCTTTAATCAGATCCATAAAGCATTACGTGTTTGTGCATTTGTTTTGCCAGTGATATAAATGAACTCACTGTTCCAGTTCCTGAGCCCAACAAAATTTAATTAGTGGTCCAAGGCCAATGTAACATTAAAAAATCTTTCAAGTTCAGAGTTCAGAGTCTCTCTCTCAATCCTCTGTCACTCTCTCTCTCGTCCTGTCTCTCTGTCTCTCTCTGTCTCTCTGTCTCTCACACACACACACACACACCCACACACACACACACACTCACACACACACACAAAAGTCACACACACACACACACACACACACGTACGTTTTTAACAATGATAAATTCTCTTCGTGGAGTGATGCCATTGTACAGTGCCATTGTATATTCTGTCAGAGATAATCGTTTAGCTTTGTGGGTTTCTTTACATACTGTTTTCCTTTGAGAGTGGTGTTTTTTTTTTAAATGCGGCTTTTTCTAGAAAATTCAGCCAGAGACTTTGTTTTCAGTTGCTGTAGGTTCTTTTACGCGGTGTTTTTTATGAGGGAAAACTTTCTCCTATAAAATGTTGCCAATTTTTTTAAAAGTCACCTTGCCCTTGGGTTCTTTTTCGTGTTGTTTATGAGGCAACTTAAAAAAAAAAAAGAATGGCGTCACTAGAACAACTTCATTTGAGTTCCATGGTTCTCTTATCGTTTGGTTTTTCCTATGAGGGTAGCTTTCTTCCATAGAATTTGGGCATAGACAGCTTATGTTGGTTGTCATGTTCTTTTACGTGTTTGTTCCTTACAGGGTATCTTTCTTAGTAATAGAAATATAAGCAGATACAATTGTTTAGTTGGCCATGGTTCCTGATTGGTACGTGTTGCCACTGAATCTGATCGATTTGTACCTACCCGAAAGACTAGCCTCGTAAGTCATCATTTTGGACTCAATAATGGGGTGAAAATTCCGGCCTTACATAGTCTTTGAATCCCAGAATTCTTTTCTCTACACGCAAGCTCTACTACAAGATAACTGATGCATGTATTGCTTTGATCTTCTTCTCGCTAACTCTCTGCAAAAATAATAGGGATGTTGCGCTTAAGATCTGGCTGTTCATCAGTTTCTTCATCTATGACGGTTGCATGGGTCTTCGCAAATGGTTTGTTAGTTTGATTTATAGTTTTGATGGCCCATGTTGTTGTTGATTTTTTTTAACCTCTCTGAACTATTCTCTTCACATGGGGAACTGGTTTAGCGCTGTTTCATCTTACCTGACTGATGATATCTGAGAGAAATTATCATAGACAGGTGTACTGCCTGATGGCTTGAAGTCTCTATTCTGCGTAGTAATGCTTGACAATCTGAATTTTTACATATCATGACATCCAGTTTTACGAGTTAGATTCAGGCTTTAAGATACTATGGCAGGTACATAATCGTATTGTGTTGTTAAGTCCTACGGATGAGACTATCAACCGAGGCCCCGTGTGCGAACGCATGCAGAACATCTTGTGCACACGTTAAATCTTGTTCCGCTTTTCGAAAGAGTAGGCCATTGTGTGCCGGTGGGGGCAGATGACAAAATTTACAAAACCGCATACACAAGGGGACTAAATGTAAAAAAAAAAAAGCACATGACTGCTTATTCCGTTATCCTTGATATAAAATATATTTTAAAAAAAAAGTCATCTGAGCGCTTTGATTTGTTGCTTTACAAGATTCAGCGCTATATAAATTCCATACATTATTATTATCATTATTATTATTATTATTATTTTTATTATTAAGTTGCCCTGTCGTGAAGTGGACTGGTTCGATGGAGACCGTGATTTCTCCCCCCTGGCCAGGATACTTTCTTTCCTTCACTGGGTGGGCTGTTAATATACAGACTGCCAACTGGAAGCCACAGATTCTAAGTCAGACATTTCCCAATTGTCTACGTGAGCGTGGGAATCGAGTAAAGCAACATACGTCCCCCAGAAAGGGAGTACACGTTTTGTAATCCCAGTCTCCACTGAGTGGTTTGTTGTTGTTTTTTAAAATGTATGCAATGTACTACTACTAACTACTACTACTACTACTACTACTACTACTACTACTACTACTACTACTACTACTACTAATATTGTATGGAATTTATATAGCGCTGAATCTTGTAAAGCAACAAATCAAAGCGCTCAGATGACATTTTTTATAATACCGAGGACAATGGAATAAGCACTCGTGTGCTTTTTTACATCCAGTGCCCATGTGTGCGGTTTTGTAAATTTTGTCATCTGTTCCCACCGGCACACAATGGCCTATTCTTTCGAAAAGCGGAAGAGGATTTAACGTGGGGGCAAGATGTTCTGCATGCGTTTGCACACGGGGCCTCGGTTTATAGTCTTATCCGAAGGACTTATACTGACATTATTGTGGGTTATGTTTTTATGTGTATTAATAAAACATATTGTGCTAAGCATTTTAAATATAATTTTCAGTTACGTTTAGGACAGGATTCGTGCAGATGAATGCTTCATACCAGTTGGCAATAAAAAGTCCTTTTAACAAACACAGCATACATATCTCAAAATGCATTATAGAAGATGCAATATTATAGTTTGGTCAGGAATTATTATGCTTACTAGTTGTATATAAATCACATGTGAGAAAGGTTGATACTGTAAGCGCTGGACAAAGAAAAATGCCACTTCCCCCACCCTGCTTTTCATGACCACCACCACTTCCACTACCACCACCATCATCATCACCACCATCACCATCATCATCATCATCATCATCAACATTTAGGGGGAGGGGTTGTTTGGTTGGTTTTCTCCCAAAAGTTGATATGAATAGAGCGTCTAAATCACTTTGCAGTAAACAAGAGGAGAAGAACAAGGCGCTTTGTTCTGTATTTCAAGATCGATGTTGTGGTCCTCCATACAGGGTTCTTTCTTTCTGTGTGGGCAGTGCTAAGTTATCTCTGCTGCCCTTAAGAGCATTACGTTTTCTGACTGGCAGGCAGCCTCCGTGTTGATGATGGTATCTGCCCAGCTAAAGCCAGATGCTATCGAAGATCCTGTTAGTCATGATGTTTGAAACTGGACTGCTTAACATCAACACTGTCAGCTCGGAAATGATTTCCGTGCCTTATCTTTTAGTTGTTTTTGTTTAGTCTTTTGACATGCTATTGTTCCACTGCCTGCCAGATCTTCAATGTCATTATTTTCCAAAGCGAAGCATTGCAATGTTTGTTCATCATGCAGTGCTTTGTGCTGCTGGTGTACTTTTATTTTACTGCATCAGTCATGGTATATTCCAGGAATAAGTTAGGAGATGTAGGTGGATAGAAGGCAACCTTAGCCAACTTCACTCAAGGTAAGGAAGTACTTTCCAATAAGGTCACTGTTTTATGAGCTCAGCGATGAAAGAGACAAGCCACATCAGCTTAATCTGATGCGCAGCTGTTCCTGCCTTTGTGAAATAGAGATAACATGTCATACAGACTGATGATCCAGAGTAAAGGCGCTTTCCTGAAAAACAAGAAGTCACGGCTCGATCCCTGTTTGAGCCCATTTGAGTCGCAGGTCTGTGTATTAGTTTTTTCGATGAGACAACAAACCGAGGTCTCGTGTAAACTATACATCTAATGCATGCAAAATAACCCACCCCACGGCAACACCAGAGTTGTCTCTGGCAAAATATTGCAGAACAAAGTTACTCTCATGGGGAAATGAACAGCACACTTACAAACAGAAAAATATAAAGGATGGCGCTGCTCTATTTGACCATGTGCTATCCCCAGGGAGTGCACTCAAATTTTATGCAGATAAATTATCTGTGACTTAAGCTGCATACACAACAAAACAACACAACGTAATACAATACAATACAATACAATACAATACAATACAATACAGCACAATACAGTACAATGCAATGCAATAAAATGCAATGCATGAATGTAAACTGATGTCACAGATGGTAGCTGAACGTCTCTCAGGTCAAAATGGAAATCATGAACTTTGGTACATTCTACAAGGAAAAAAAAATTCTGCAAGCTCTCACTGCTGGTTTCTGGTACATAAAGTACTGACACCATGTTTCATTCCTGATGGTCGATCTCTCTATACCATGTCTAGGATCAGCATTAAAGCGATAAATAAAGCCACACAACATGTTGAAGCAGAGACTTCTCTGTTCAATCCCACCCAGCAGTAGTCTCAGCTCTTCATAGCCAGCTCATCAATCTAAGAAACACCTTCCTATGTGTGAGTGATACCCGCTTCAAGGAATAAAAACCAGATTTTGGTCAGTTTTTGGTTGGATCGATCGTATTGTATTACGGTCCCAGCAGAGCCATCGTATTGAGAGAATGCGCCATCAACCAACCATCACTACACTAACAATAACTTTAGCCAGAAGTCGGTCTCCTATGATCAGATCAAGGATTTCTGTATTGGTTTCTGCGTTCTCATGGTCGAATGGCATTCCAGGACTGTCGTGATTGTCAGACTTCTTTCTGTCCAGTTTTAGTTCCAGAGCTCACGTCTTTACCATTGCAGGGGTAGAAGCAAACTCGGGACTAATTTTTGCCATGGCCTTATGAATGGGTTAACGAGAGAAACCCCTTTTTTGAAGAGGCATTGTCTGAACACGTTTCTGCTTTGTAGATCTCCAATTTTTTAACGAGATGCTGGATTGGTTATTATTTTAATTTTAATGTTATTTATTTTATTCTTTTATATCGACGATAATGGAATGACGGGATAACTCAGTGGTCGGAGCACTCGCTTTCCCTCAGCCAAGTTAAGCAGCGTCGAGCGTGGTTACCAGTTGGATGGGTGACCGTTTGCGCGCCTTGGCTTCAGTACAGTTCCCCCAGTTCACCCAGCTGTAAATGGGTACCTGCCCTCTTTAGGGTAAGGGAAGGTAAAACAGCGAGGGAGAGGAGATGGACGCCGCCCTCAATATGCTGGCCCTAGAGAAGTGAGGTCTCTGACGCCTCGCTCCCCTACGACCTTATAGGTTATGGGACTCCTTTACCTTTACCTTTTCCTACCCCGTTATTCTGATAGTGTGCCGTGTTCTACCAACAGTGACTGTAGAATCTTGGTTTTAGCGTGTCGTTCTTTTAAATGGTGCACGCAGCTATACCCAAATTAGGTTTTCTTGGTGTAGCTCCTTTCATATTGTAGCACTGGGTATATTTTCTATTCCAACTATATAAATCTAGAGTCCAAATACCAAGCGCTCGACATGGCAAGGATATAGGCTACTTGCATGAGCTTGGAGTGAATGCAAGCATAGTAAAGGTAAAGGTGTCCCCATAACCTATACCATCGTTGGGAAGCGAAAAGTCAGAGACTTCAGCTTCCAGCATATTGAGGGCGGCGCCCATCTCCTCTTCACCGCTGCTTTAAGCCTTTCCTAACCCTAAAGAGGGTAGGTACCCATTTACAGCTGGGAACTGTGCTGAAAAACCAGGGGGACGGGATAGCTCAGTGGTCGGAACACTCGATTTCCCCAAGCCAAGTTAAGCAGCGTCGAGCGTGGTTACCTGTTGGTTGGGTGACCGTTTGCGTGCCTTGGCTTCAGTACAGTCCCCCAGTTCACCCAGATGTAAATGGGTACCTGCCCTCTTTAGGAACAGGGAAGGTAAAGTATCGAGGGAGAGGAGATGGGCACCGCCCTCAATATGCTAGCCCCTGGAGCTGAGGTGTCTGATGGCTCGCTCCCCTATTGCAACACCTTTACCTTTGGGAAAAAAATGAGTGCTCTGACCACTGTGCTATCCTGTCGCCATAGACACGACCGATCATAATCCCCCATTAATTAAACCTTGGCTGTGGACCAGCCAACGACTACGTCGTGAGAGTGTTGTCAGGGGATCGGTGTTTGTCGCCCCCTCAGTCACTGACCAAATCGATTATCCCTTTCGCTGCAGTTCCCCTGTACAGTGTTTACTAGTTATACCACACACTGGAGGAACTGCCAACCGTTCGTCTCTCAATCAGAAAAGCCGGAATGCGTTCCACAGCTGACCAAAGTGTCAGGAAATGAAAGGTAGGCTCAATTATTCATAATTATAGGAGGGTGATCCTTCAGGCTTGTTTGTTAAAGATATGCTGTAAGAGTGTCAACGCGACCCAAAGATGGTGGCTCTGCTTATCTTAGTAACTGTGTTTGTTGGGGGTGATTACGTATTGGTGTTGCTGTTGTTGTGGATGTTGTTCGTGGTGGTGGTGGTGGTGGAAATGGTGTGGGGTTGTTATTTTAAGTTACTTCGTTTTAAATGCTTCAGAAGTCTGTTGTATCAACAGCAAGTTTTGTTTAGGCTTGGGTTTTTTGTGTGTTTGTTTTGGTTTTGTTTTCTTCTCTCATTTTTTGAGGAGGTAGGAGGATGTTTTGCTTACTTTTTTTTAAAAAGCTTATATTTGTTTTTGTTTTCTTTCAGAAAAAAACTAATCATTTTCTTTGAGCACTATACCTTCTAAAGAAGTGATGCTGTGTTTTCTGTTGGTTTATTCTTATAACAATTTTTGCATAGTGCCAATATTTTAATAAAGTGGACGTCTATCTGGTGTGTGTGTGTGTGTGTGGGTTGTGTGTGTGTGTGATGTGTGTGTGTGTGGTGTGCCTTCAGTTTGTCCATCTCTCTGCTGTGACCTCCCCCCCCCCCCTCTCCCCTCTCCTCCCCCTCTCTCTCTCTCTCTCGTCAGACAATAAATAATTGATTGTCATCCTTCGAATAAGACTATAAACCGAGGCCCCGTGTGCTAACGTATGCAGAGCATCTTGCGCACACGTTAAATCCTGTTCCGCTTTTCGAAAGAGTAGGCCAATGTGTGCCGGTGGGAACAGATGACAAAATGTACAAAACCGCATACACACGGGGACTCGATGTAAAAAAGCACACGAGTGCTTATTCCGTTATCCTCGATCTAAAAAAAAAAAGTAATCTGAGCGCTTTGATTTGTTGCTTTACAAGATTCAGCGCCACATAAATTCCATACATGAAGATGATGATGATGATGATGATGATGATGATGATGATGATGGACATAAAACATAACTATTGACAAATTAAAAGTTTACATAATGTCAAACCATTTTCAACGGCTCAACATGGAAATGCATTTCTAACAAATAATGACTACATTCAGACCGGGTGTGTCGAATACAAATGCTCATAATCCTACCTACATAATGCGTGGTGAATGTGACACAACATGGCTTGTATGTCATAAACTGAAGCATGAAGTGTATTTTATTTCATACTGTCTAGCATTCCACGATATTATCCCAGCGAGATATTCCAGCGAGATATCCCAGCGAGATAATAATAATAATAATAATAATAATAAATAATAATTAATAATAATAATAATAATAATAATAATAATAATAATAATAATAATAATGGTGATGATGATGATGATAATAATAATAATAATATGGTATTTATATAGCGCTGGATCTTGTAAAGCAAAACAAATCTAAGCGCTAATACATTTAGACTCTGTTCATTCCGTGATTGTTGTAGTCCTAACATTATTCCCAATTTGACGTAATATTTATTAGGAAACCTCTGACATATGAGATAGGGCGTAGATTCAGATTGTTGTTGTTGTTTTCTAGTAGTTCTTAGTTTCTGGTTGTAGGTCTGTTTTGTAATACCATGCGCGCTTTAGTATTACTCATAACTGTGTTCAGTTATCCCGTTGTAGCTTTCATGTGGGGGCCAGTTACCTCTGTATGAATAAATCATTTCAGAGTTCAGAGTTCTCTGCCTCTGTCTGTCTGTCTGTCTGTCTGTCTATCTATCCGTCCATCTGTCGGTCAGTCTGTCGGTCAGTC
>CM054144.1:49131117-49141117 GCA_028751875.1 Rapana venosa
TACAGTCCCCCAGTTCACCTATCTGTAAATGGGTACTTGCCTTTCAGGGAAGGTACAGCAGCGAGGTTGAGGAGATGGGCGCCGCCCTCTATAATTATGCTGGTCCATGGAGAAGCGGAGATTATCTGATGCCTCGCTCCCCTACTACCACATAGGTTACAGGACACCTTTACTTTGAGTACACGTAAGATTGCCTTGGCAGATAAACAGCATGATGAATATATGTGGTATTTCCAAATGCTTTTGACACCTCTGAGGGAAAATCGAAAACTGACGTGGAGTGTGTACAAAAGGTGTTTGTGCTTCTGCTGTGGAGTGTGTAAGCTCACAAATGAACGGTTCTCTCTCTCTCTCTCTCTCTCTCTCTCTCTCTCTCTCTCTCTCTCTCTCTCTCTCTCTCTCTCTCTCTCTCTTCTCTCTCTCTCTCTCTCTCTCTCCCTCTCTCCCCCCTCTCTCTCTCTCCCCTCTCTCTCTCCCCCTCTCTCTCTCTCCCTCTCTCCCCCCCCCCCCCCCTCTCTCTCTCTCTCTCTCTCTCTCTCTCTCTCTCTCTCTCTCTCTCTCTCTCTCTCTCTCTCCTGTATGCGTATGCTTATTCTGTTACCCTTGAACAATAAAGAAAACGAATAAAAGATACACACACACACACACACACACACACACACACACACACACACACACACACACACACACACACACACACAACACACACAACACACACACACACACACACACACACACACACACACACACACACACACACACACACACACACACTCCAGAATCAATGTGGACTATAGTACCATTTCTAGTAGGAGCAGCGGTCCTTATATTTGTCAGCGCTGTGTCTGCTGATGCCAGTATGTGGGAACTGAGCAGGTGATGGTGAGATCGTTTTTACCTGGTCCATTGGCAGTTCAGTATGACTCTGTTCTTTTGTTCTAGTGAATGGTCTGTTCCGTTTCTCAAGGTTTCTTTTTCGTCCGGTTTTGTATGGAGGTTTGATTGTTGTGTTTTTGTGTGTTTGTTGTTAATGTTGTTATGATTAGTCATTTATTTCACCTATTTTTTGGTTTTAAGAAATCAAGTCATTCATGTAAAGAAAAAGAAGTTCTTGTCTTGTTTTGTGTTTCTTTAATGGGTGGCTGGATAATAAGAAAATAACTTGCTTATTCAATGTACCCACTGGATATAACATTTCGACTCTCTCTCTCTCTCTCTCTCTCTCTCTCTCTCTCTCTCTCTAGCGCCGTTAAACAAAAGATGCTTCTAATCACAAAGCAAGGATGAAATGCTTTATGTAGAGGTTCAGTTATGCTGTTCTTGAAATTCATCAATGCACGAATACAGCCTAGAGGCAACATTGTTCAGAAATTTGGTGGACTTAACATGCCAACAGATGTCTCCGGCAGATCCTTCATCTCAGATGGTTCGACAGAGTGCCAAGTACCGACCTGTGGATGAGGGAGAACCAACAGCCTATGGAAGTCCAAGTAAGGCGGCGAAAGTGGCGTTGGGTCGGCCACACCCTACGGAAGGAGCCTTGCAATATCACCAGACATGCGCTCGAGTGGAACCCGCAGGGGAAAAGGAAGAGAGAGCGCCCCAAACAGACCTGGAGGAGAAGCCTGCATAGTGAGCTGAGAGACTCCAGCCTGACATGGGAAGAGGCCAAGACCCTTGCCAGAGACAGGAGAAGGTGGAGGGACACTGTTGAGGCCCTATGCTCCGTTAGGAGCTATAAGGAATAAGAAGAAGAAGAAGAAAAAAAGAAGAACAATGCTGAATGGAGGGAACTGGTTGTTGAGTCTTTGAGGGTGCCCCCACGGTCGTCAGACTACGGGACAGATAGATAGAACAATGCTGCAGAATACTGTGAAAACATTCCTTTGCTTTAAAAAAGAAAAGGTTTTGGGACTGGACAGACAAACAACTAACGACTAAGTGCGAGAGAATAAACAGATACCACGTCACAATAAATGTTGTCTCCAGTGGTATAGCCAATCGCTACTGGTTAAAATTAACAAGAATTGAGGCACAAAGATTACTGAGGAAAGCTCGTGGGATAGTATCTGAGCTGGACAATCCTGGGAAAAACAACGCGGGTAACAAAAGTAAGAAACATGCCTTTTTGTCGGTCTGGATGAGACTTTCTGTTGTTGGTTCTTCAAGATGTAGAGGGTGTAAATGAATCGTTACCTGCATTTTAAAGACGTTCGAATGATTGCAGGTGGAAAAGAGTGGGAGAAACATGTTCAAAATAGTGAGCGATTGAGCATGTATTGTATAATTTCTCGTCTTAAATATTGGATGCAAACTCATTTCTCGTCTTATATATTGGATGCAAACTCATTTGCTAGCAAATATTGACAAACAAATGGTTGACATTCACAATGACTAGCTTTCGTTTTTGGTATTTCTCATATAGCAGCTCACTGATTTCGATAAAAGTCCCATAATGACAACAACAACAATGATAATTGATTTGATCAGCCATTATGTAAAAAAAGAACTCAAGGATAAAATTCTTTTCCTTTTATGTTATTTATTTTGAGCGAATATCAGAGAGTTTAATGCTTTGGAGTTCCTCAGAGAGCCAAATATGTTCTGCTTTAGATGAATGGCATCTGCTGCTAATGCTGACACTTAAAAAAATCTGTCTATAGACCTATAGATTTATCAAGCATTTCATATAAGATAGATAGAAGAATCTTAATTTCATTATTTTCCTAAGAATCAATAAATTTCATTTCTAACATGTTTTCACACATGCACGCACGCACACACACGCACACACACACACACACACACACACACACACACACACACACACACACACACACACACACACACACACACACACACACACATACACACACACAACACACACACAACACACACACACACACACACACACACACACACACACACACACACACACACACACACACACACACACGCACGCAAAATAAAAAAAACCAAGGCACTGTTTATTCAATGTACCATCTGAAAATCTGAAAATACAAGTTTGACTTTGACTTTGACACACGCATGCATGCACGCACGCACAACACACACACACACACACACACACACACACACACACACACACACACACACACACACACACACACACACACACACACACACAACACCCACCACATCACCCACTCTCTCTCTCTCTCTCTCTCTCTCTCTCTCTCTCTCTCTCTCTCTCTCTCTCTCTCTCTGTGCTATTTTGTTAATCATGGGGCAAATATCACCATCACATTGTAAATATGAAACAGACGATGCGATCAAGAAATTACATAATATAATCATCAAAAAGTAAAAATAATCCGTAAAAACGTGTTGAAGAGGGAGGGAAGGAGGGAGGGGGATTAGAATACAAGCAGAAAAGATGAAAAGTAAACCCCCCTTAGTCTCCCTTGAGACCAATTGCGCAACTAATGTCACGTGACCTTTATTATCCAATCACCAAACAAGTCGACAATCGGTGTTGGCGCATCTCTTTTTCTCTCAAATGTGGGTTTTATCTTGGCCAGAATAGTGCAAGAGTTATTCATTGTTTGTCCCTGGTGTAATGTTGTGTAGCATTAGAGAAATTGACTCATGCTCTGGATAACAATCTGTGTGAAGCAGGCAAAGGGAATGGATGGAAAGGTTCTATTTCTATAGTAGGTCTTTGCCATGCATTGAGCTACCAGGGGGCAGAGGTAGGTATGCACCAAACAAATGCATGCTGTGAGACTGTTGTTGTTGTTCCATTGTTATTTCTATTGTTGTTGTTGCTGCTGCTGCTGCTATTGTTGTTGTTGCGGTTGCTATTGTTGTTGATGGTGTTGCTGTGGCTATTGCTACTGTTGCAGTGGCTATCATTGTTTTTTTGTGTTTGTTAATGCTGTTGTTGCTGTGGCTGTTGTTGCAGTGGCTATTTTTGTTGTTGCTGTGCTGCTGTTGTTTGCTATTTTTGTTGGTGTTGTTGTTGCTGTGGATGTGGATGTAGTTATTTTAAACATGGTGGTTGTTCAGTTGCTTTATTTTGTTCCTCAAAAAGCTGTTTTTGTTCTTGTGAAATTGCTACTTTTAGTCTTTATCTATCTATCCTTATGTTTTTATGAGGCAATTATATTTTTTTTCAGTGTCTACAGTTTTCCAGTTCCTTGAACAGAGTTCTAAGACTCACCAGTGGTAACGCTTTGTGTATGCACCGCTTATCCACCATTAAGGTACCCACATTCTGACTTCAGGGCAATGTCTTTACACGACACCGGTGTGTATGCAATGATTCTTTTGTTGTTTGTCTGGGTTGGGTTTTTTTGGTTCTAAATTTTGAGAAGCGTTCCTTTCCTGCATGCATTGTTCTACTTTCAGATTTCAGCGACTTCGGGGTCCTTCAGCTTTTCCATGTTGAACCGCAAACGGGGATTTCTCTTCTGGTTCTTGGTCTTCAGCTTGATCTGTAGGGTCATGAGTACCATGTCGTGGTCACTACCAATATCAGCGCCAGGGAAACTTCTTGTCTGGGCTTTGTTGATGCTCGACTTAAATCGTTTGGGGGCCAAGATGTAGTCAATTGGTTATGTGTCTTTCCATTTGGTGAGTGCCACGTCGTTCTTCTTGATGTCTTGTGGGGTATAAGGTGTTGGCGACAGTAAGATTGTGGCTGCTTGCGAATTCCAAAAGTCTGAGACCTCTATCATTAGTTTCGTCCACGCCAAAACGGCCTACTGTCCCTGGCCATAAGCGTCAGGTCCGATCTTGGCATTCCAGTCGCCCTGGATCACGAGAAAGTCCTTCTTTGGAGTTGATTTGATGGCGCTCTCCAAATCTTCGTAGAAACACTCGATTGCTTCATCATCGTAGTCTGATGTTGGTGCATAGACTTGTATGATGGTCATGTTGTGTGGTTTTGCTGCGACACGCATGGAGATCAGTCAGCTTGAAATTGGGTACAGCTGATGACACTGTTAGTCCTCTTCTTGTTGACAAGAAATCCTACTCCGTGTTGGTGTTTGGAGTCGTCGCCACTATACCATAGTTTGTGATCCTCCTCTGTAGTTGCTTCGCCGAATCCGACCCAACGGACTTCGGCCAGTCCCAGTATGTCCCATTCATATCTTCGAAGTTCGTGGGTTAGCTCTTGGAGCTTCCCACATGCGTGTAAGGTACGGATGTTCCATGTACCAATGATGGTCCTTTCAGCCTGGAGTTTGATAGCTGTTGTTTGCGTCCCAGTCGCATATTTTCCACCTCCATCCTGGAACGCTCCAATGGAAGGCGCGGTTGTTGGTATTCCGGGCCTCAACCGATCCGGCATGTCTTTCCTTGCAGTGTTGTCCATGTAGGTATTTCTGTGGGCGTGGATTGCTTGGCGGCGCCCATCTCCTCTCCAAGCTGCTATTTGCCCATAGCTGGGGATTTTTGGGTCGGGTTATCTCCCCACTGAGACAGGTAGTACTGGGTTACAGGTTACCAGTAGCAGAGGAACACCTCTGACTCTGACTCACTAGTGAACAGTACCACACCGACCACTCCCACCAGCATCAAGATGAGTGGCGAGACACTAGAGGAGGTGGAAACTTTCAAGTACCTTGGAGCAGTCATCACCAAAGAAGGCACGAGCACACAAGAGGTGAAGATCAGACTTGCTGTGGCACTCTCCTCCATGACTAAGCTGGCGAAAGTGTGGAGAAACCACAACATCAGAACCCACACTAAGGTCAGACTCTACAAGGCACTCGTCACATCATTGCCTTGTCAGCTGTGAAGCATGGACACTTACTGCCGATTTAGAAACGTCGCATTCAAGCTTTGAGATGAAGTGCCTCAGGCGGATCCGGGAACATCACCTACAGAGCCCGCAAAACCAATGATACGTCTGGCAGCAAGATCGAGGCACTGGCGGGCAAACAAGAACCATTGCTAGATAAGTCAAACGGGGGAAACTGAAGGGGTTTTGGGCCACACAAAAAAGGCATAACACCCTGTCAAAGACAGTCCTGCAGGGAATGGTGGAAGGAGCAAGGAGGCAGGGACGACCACGCAAAAGCTGGATATCCAACATCAAGGAGTGGACCGGCCTCACTGTACCAAGCCTCCTGAAAACAGCCCAGGACAGAACCATTTGGCGGTCCACTTGCAGCGTCCGTGCGGGTATCCCAACGGTTGTCCCGACCAAGGGATGAGTGAGTGAATGAGTGAGTGATTGTTCTACTCTTCCGAAAGGTGGAGTAGGTTTTAATGTGTCCACGGAATGTTCTCTGCGTGGTCGTACATAGGACCTCAGTTTATTGTTTCCTCCGAAGGAATCTCGAGCGAGTGGAGTTGGTACTGATGTCGGGAAGTTTGGGGTTGTTTTTTCTTTCTCTCTCTTTGCTGTCTCATCTTCTATGACGTTCCTGTCCTGCTGCTCACACGCCGTTCATTTCAATCTTTCGACGACAGCGTTACAAAGGTTTGTTATGTCCCATCCTCAGGGTCGGAAGATCACAGGGAGCCCATCAATGTCAAGGCACCATGGGGATACCAACCAGAAGGGCCCTGCATTGCTACTGGATCATTTTTGGCGGTGCTCAGTGGTGCCTGTTCTAAGCTAACATAGGCAGGACATCACATACTTAGCCCCCTGCTGACGACAGGATATGCTCAGTCACGGAGCCAGACTGAGTGAGTCGCCCAAGTAAGGTAGTGACCACCACAACGTCCCTCCAACGACCCTCCCCGTGAACCTCCAACCCCAAAGGCTTTCACAGAAGCTCACCACAGGCACAGAGGATAGGAAAACCGAAGCTGAGGTAACCACGAGGCCAGAGTAATAGGGACCACCGAATCAGATACTTTTTTTAATTGCATGATGGTCAGTGGTGATGAGGATGATGTCATGCTGCTGCTATGGAAATGCTCGTGCTTTGAGACTATTTGACATAGCTGTACTCTACCCTTCTTATCTTAATAATGTGTCATGGCGTCAACCGGGCCTGAGAGATATAGACACGCGCATGCTGGTTTGGTAATTTGAGCAACACTCTCAAAATCGTATCCCTAAAGTAGATGACAACTAACGAGCAGGCAAGCAAACGAACAAACAAATAGACGAAGAAAAAAAGAAGAAAAAGAAAAAGAAAAAAGTTCTTGAGAAATGAAGAACTCGAAAGCAAATAAATGTAGAGGCAATAAGTAGTTTTCAGCTACTGATGGAAATAATTGATTCTATGGTACTTGGGGCTATAAAGTCGTTTCGACTTTTATTTCTAACAAAATAGACTACTTTTGGCTTCGGTGAAACAAATTGATGCAAAGTGTTCTTTAGTCAGAATTTCTTCGCACAATTATTCATCTTTGTTTAGAAATGTTTGTCTGATTTTAAACACAATGTGGCACCACTTAACAGTGGTGAATAGCAAAGTCCAAACGGGCTTATTAACTGAACTAACGCAGCACCAGCTTAAAAAAAAAGTTTTAGTCCTGAAGGTTTTGAAGTAGTTGAATGAATCATGGCAGCACTGGTAGATCAAAACTTGCTTGTTGTTGGGTTTTGGTGGGTTGTTTTTAAAAAAATCAATACCGCAAGTTGACTTTTATCCAAACCTGTCTGAATTTTTATTCCGTTTAAGCGTGTTTGCAACCAAAATGAAGTATAAGTTTAATGCCCGGAAGGAGTGGCCGATGCATTTAGGACAGGGGAGAATACAGAAGCCCCGTCAGCCTCATTAACCTTCTGCTGGTCAGGAAATTCTTCTTCTTCTTCTTCTTCTTCTTCTTCTTCTTTTCTTTCTTCTTCTTCTTCTTCTTCTTCTTCTTCTTCTTCTTCTTCTTCGTCTTCTTCTTCGTCTTCTTTGTCGTCGTCGTCGTCGTCGTCGTCGTCGTCTCCAAAGGCATTAACTAGTTCTGTGTCTCATCATATGAGCGAACATGTGTTGTGCTGCCATTAAGCACCTGACAAGTCAGGCCCAGCGCATCCGAGTTCGGCATGGAACTGGACAATACGTTGCTTTTGCTCAATGCTGTTTGGGTTTTATTTTTCAGTTAGAAAAAAGAAGGAATCCAAATGTCCCCATATTGTCATAACTTATTGAAAAGTAATCATCATTTTATCTCAGATCAGACATACCTTATTCAAGAGGATTTTTTTCTCTGGAGTTAACAACATCAGTGCCGACTCCACTCCCCCAAAAGTCCTTCGGATGAGACTATATACCGCGGTCCAGAGAGCGAACGCACGCAGAACATCTTGTGCACACGTAAAAACCAATTCCGCGTTTTTAAAGAGTAGGCAATTATGTGCCGGTGGGAACGTATGACATTTACAAAACTGCATACACACGGGTACTGATTGTAAAAAAGAGCATGAGCGCTTATTTCATTATTAGAATAATAATAGTAATAATAATAATAATAATAATAATAATAATAATAAAACATTGTACATTTTATCATTATGACTGACCTTTAGATAAATCAGCCATCATTTTATCCTACCCTGCTCATTTAGGATCTGAAACTCATTTATTTTCTTATAAATGGGCAATAAATAAACCAGCTGCGTCATTTTCCTGTCCTCCAAATGCCTCCTTTCATGACACAAATTGTCATATGAGCTCTTGAGCTATTTTGCGTGGCTGAGGGAATGACTAAATGGATAATGAAGGATTTATGGACTAGAATTGCTCTAATATTCCTATTGCATAAGATCTTTAAGCATGTCGGCATCCCCATTGCAATAAACTGACGCCTCTAGCATGTCTGACTGGCTCTGCGTCCTCTCTCACCCCCAACCGTTACTTATTAATCTGGTCTTATTGTGTTAGCTACATATAAAATAGGGGACGGGCTAGCTTCGTGGTCAGAGCACTTGCTTTCCCCAAGCCAATGTTAAGCAGCATTGAGCGAGGTTACCAAGTGGATGGGTAAAAGTTTGAGCGTCTTGACTTCAGTGCAGTCCCCTAGTTCATCCAGCTGTAAATGGGTACCTTCCTTCTTGAGGGTCAGGGAAGGTAAAGCAGCGAGGGAGAGGAGATGGGCGCCGCCCTCAATATGCTGGCCCTAGAGAAGTGAGGTCTCTGATGGCTCGCTCCACAACGACTTAATAGGTTATGGGACACCTTTCCCTTTTACCTTTTTACATATAAAATGCCATTAGATGCTAATCCTTACCCAAAGAGTAGCGGGTTAACGATAGACTGAAATCTTGTTGACTGGCATTGTGAGTAAGGTGAATGGTATCAGCAGCTCAGACTTTTGAAGTTTTTGTGAAGATGAGTATTTTTATTGTTAAAAGAGTCAGTTTTTGTAAATGACAGTTTTGTATCAAAGGTAAATATCTACCTCAAATTACTCACAGTTTTCTTTTAAAATCGAAAACAAACTTTTGAGAACTCAATGCAAATTAAGATTTATAAAGATAGAATGAAATAATGATGAAAAAAACTTGTTATGAATATTTTTTTCAACCTATGTTCGTCTCCACATCTTGATTTCTGCTAAAAACAAAACAAAACCACAAATCCCTGTTAGACTTTACTTCCTTATTTCTATACATCCGACATTTTGATTTTACATAACATAACCCATTAAATTTATACACGTTGGGAAAAAAGGAGGTCTTACTTTGTGTGTACATGTTTTAGGTTGATTTTCCGTGTTTGTTTACTTAAGCCGATTTTGTTTTCCTTTTCATTTTAATACACTCCCACATGTATGATAGATGCAACCTATCAGTTTACATTTTCTTCCTGGTCCCTATTTCTAAGAGTGTCAGAGTTGTCAAGAAATTGCTGTTAACACTAACACTGTAAACCTTATGTTCCTGGTCTTCATCTACCTTGTCCTTGAAACATTTAAATTCGAATTATCGTATCCTCTGATTTCCATTTTATGAGGAAAGGCTTTCAACCTGTAGCCCTACCTTAAGTTTTATTTGTCTGTGATCCTTCAAAGATTTCTTTCAGAATGTTTGAATCCCTTCCTCTTTGAGAGTTCTTCGCACTCCACAAGTTTCTTT
>CM054144.1:49148617-49151117 GCA_028751875.1 Rapana venosa
TATCTACAGGGACGACGTGTACCTGGCCTGGGATCCAGGGAACCACCAGAACATCAGCAGCATCCTCAAGAAGCAGGAGGACCTCTGGCTGCCTGACCTGGTGGTCAGCAACACCGTGTCCTCCCAGAAACGGATGGGCTATGACGATCTGAAGGTACTGGATTGGATTGGATTGCGTTGTGGGTTGGGCTGGATTGATTGGATTGCGTTTGGGGATTGGATTGGATTGGATTACGTTGGGTTGGATTGGATTGGATTGGATTGCGTTGGGGTTGGATTGGATTGGATTACGTTGGGGTTGGATTGGATTGGATTGGTTTGTGTTGTTTATTTATTCATATTTTTATTTATTTATTTATTTATTATTTTATTCTTTTCTTTATTTGTTCTTTTACTTCGAGGATAATGGAATAAGCATTCATGTGCTTTCTTTTTTTTAAAAATCCAGTCCCCCGTGTGTATGCAGTTTTGTCAATTTTTTCATCCGTTTCCCACCGGCACGAAATGGCCTACTCTTTCGAAAAGCGGAACGGGTTTTAACGTGTGCGCAAGATGTTCTGCGTGCGTTCGCACACGGGACCTCGGTTTATAGTTTCATCCGAAGGACTTTTGGGAAGAGTGGTGTCTGCGCTGATGTTAACTCCAGAGGAAAAATTCCTCTTGAACGAGATTCGAACCCGGGTCAGTAGATCATGAATACATCACTCTAACCACCAGGCCATCCTTTTGTTGAGTTGTATTGTGTGTTGTGTTGTACTGTGTTGCATTGAATTGTGTTGGATTATATTGTGTTGGACTGCATTGAATTGTGTTGTATTGGATTGTAGCGTGTTGTGTTGTATTGTGTGGTATTGTGTGGGGTTGTACTGCATTGAATTGTGTTAGATTATATGTGTTGTGTTATATTGCATTGAATTGTGTTCTATTGTGTTGTATTGTGTTGTGTTGTATTGTGTTGTGTTGTTTTGTATTGAATTTTGTTGTGTTGTGTTGTATTATGTTGTATCTTAATGTGTTGCATTATGTTGTATTGTGTTGCAGTGTTTTGTGATGTATTGCATTGTATTACCTTTTATTGTAGAGTGTTTGTTGTATTGTGCTGTGTTGTGTTGTGTTGTACTGTGCTGTACTGATTTATGTTGTGTTGTATTGTATTATATTATGTTATGTTGTATTGATTTGAATTGTATTGGACTTGATTCTCTCTCTCTCTCTCTCTCTCTCTCTCTCTCTCTCTCTCTCTCTCTCTCTCTCTCTCTCTCTCTCTCTCTCTCTCTCTCCTCTCTCTCTCTCTCTCTCTCTCTCTACAGTTTAGTCTAAATCGTAAACTATATGTTGCCTTTATTGATTTCGAAAAGGCATTTGACTCTATCAACAGAAGTTTACTGTGGCCTGTATTGTTTAAAAACGGTATTCGTGGGAAAATGTATAAGTGCATATTAAGTATGTATGATTCTGTAAAAGCAAGAGTGCGATCTGGGGCTTTGTTAACTGATTATATTAATTGTACAAATGGCGTGAAGCAAGGTGACATCTGTAGTCCTCTTCTGTTTTCTATCTTCATAAATGAATTAACACAAGAAGTCGTAACTTCCGGTCGTCATGGTGCCACTTTTACAAATGAATTCATAGAGATTTTCATTCTTTTGCTTGCTGACGATGTTGTTTTGATGTCAGAAACAGTGGTTGGGTTGCAAACGCAGCTGAACAGTCTACAGAAAGCTGCTGTCTCTCTGCAATTAAAAGTCAACATGGCAAAAAGTAACATTGTAGTATTTAGAAAAGGAGGTTATCTTTCTGAAAGAGAAAAATGGAAATATGAAGATGTTCTGATGCCTGTAGTAAATGTGTACAAATATTTGGGTATTTATTTTTTTACTCGTCTTAGTTTTAATTGTGCTTGCAGGGATCTTGCCAGTAGAGCAAAATGTACGTTATTGTGTATAATGAAGAAATTAGCGTCATTAAACAATGAGTCTCTTACTTTGCTTTTGAAAATATTTGATACTCAAATTCAGCCTGCTCTTTTATATGGATCTGAAATTTGGGGGCTTGATGCTGCTGCTGTACACTGTGAAAAAGTGCATTTGTTTGCATTAAAGAAATTTCTTGGAGTATCTCCACAAACACCCAATGACCTTGTATATGGTGAAACAGCTAGATATCCATTAAAGATTCTTTCTGCAGTTAAATGTATTAGCTATTGGTTAAAATTAACTCAGATGGATACACAGAGATTACCTTTTAAGGCTTACAAGATGCTATTAGACTTGGATAATAGGGGCAAAAGAAACTGGTTATCAATTGTAAGAATGAAATTGTTTGAATGGCTTTGGCTTTGTTTGGATTAATCAAGGTGTGGAAGATATAAAAGAATTTATTTGTACATTTAGAGAGAGGCTGGTAGAATGTCGATGGCAGGACTGGAATTCTCATGTTCAAAATAGTGATAGATTTGATTTTTATAGACTGTTCACACATTTGAATCGGGTACCAACCT
>CM054144.1:49156117-49158617 GCA_028751875.1 Rapana venosa
TTTTGCACTAACGTTTAAACATGTTCCACATTTTGGAAGAGTTGGCCATTTGTGCTGGTGGGAACGGATGACAACATTTACAAAGACTGCATGCACACGGGGACTAGAGGTTAAAAAAAGAATATATGGGTGCTTATTTCATTATCCTCGAAAATTAGAAGGGAAAAAAGTATTTTTTTAAAAAGAATGAAACAAGATTCAGGGCAGTACCCCAAAAAACTCTTCAAGAAATAATGGTAGAAGTCAGTTAAGTCAAGTCAAGCCAAGCCAAGTTATGCCATGTCATGTTAGATCATGTCATGTGAAGACATGTCATTCTGTCAAGTCAGGTCATGACATGTGAAGACATGCCATTCTATGTCAAGTCATGTCATGTCATGTGAAGACATGCCATTCTGTCAAGTCATGTCATGTGAAGACATGCCATTCTGTCAAGTCAGGTCATGACATGTGAAGACATTCCATTCTGTCAAGTCATGTCATGACATGTGAAGACATTCCATTCTGTCAAGTCAGGTCATGTCATGTGAAGACATGCCATTCTGTCAAGTCAGGTCATGTCATGTGAAGACATGCCATTCTATGTCAAGTCAGGTCATGACATGTGAAGACATTCCATTCTGTCAAGTCAGGTCATGACATGTGAAGACATGCCATTCTGTCAAGTCAGGTCATGACATGTGAAGACATTCCATTCTGTCAAGTCAGGTCATGACATGTGAAGACATGCCATTCTGTCAAGTCATGTGAAGACATGCCATTCTGTCAAGTCACGTCAAGTCATGTGAAGACATGCCATTCTAGGTCAAGTCATGTGATTTTGTGTCATTCTATATCAAGTCATGTAATTCTATGTCAAGCCATGTCATTCTATGTCAAGTCGTGTCATTCTATGCTAAGTCATGTCATTCTTTTTCAAGTCATGTCATTCTGGGTCAAGTCATGTCATTCTATGTTAAGTTACGTCATTCTTTGTCAAGTCATGCCATTATGTCAAGTCATGTCAAGTCAAGTAATATCAAATAAAGTCAAGTCAATCAAGTCAAGTCATTTGTTATGGGTCTTGCACCATGTTTGCGAACGATTTGTGCAAATCCCCACCCATTCAGATGCACTAGAACTCTGTTCTCATAAACCTTACATTATGTGCAGGCACATCGACATTACGCACGTTTACTGGCATTGTTGGCAGAAAAAAACAAGGCACATTCACACATACATGTAGGCACATATGCACAAAAGCGCACATGCACGCACACACACAGAAGACACGTTAAATCCTGTTCCGCTTTTCGTAAGAGTAGGCCATTGTGTGCCAGTGGGAACAGGTGACAGAGTTAACAAAACCGCATACCCACGGGGACTGGATGTAAAAAAAAGCAAAACGTGCTTATTCCATTATCCTCGATATAAAAGAATAAATAAATAAAGACACCAAGCTATAAAACTTCATTCGTTTGGTTGTTTTTTTTTTCTTTACATTAATTTCTTTTTTTTCTTTTTTGTTTGTTTATTCTTTTCTTCGTTTTTTTCTTTTCTTTTCTATTTTTAAAATTTGTCCTTTGTTCCTTTGTACTTTAACCGTTTTTCCTTCCCTCACTTAAACTCACCTAGTATTTTACCTGTGGTATGTCTTCTCAGGGAACGGGATGGCTCAGTGGTCAAAGCACTTGCTTTCCCCCTAGCTAAGGTTAAGCAGCATGATGGGTGACCGTTTGCGCGCCTTGGCTTTAGTACAGTCCTCCCCCCCTCCCCCCCCATTCACCCAGCTGTAAATGCGTACCTGCCCTATTTAGGGTCAGGGAAGGTAAAGCAGCGAGGGAGAGGAGATGGGCGCCACCCTCAACATGCTGGCCCCTAGAGAAGCTGAGATATCTCACACCTCGCTCCCCAACGACCACATAGGTTATGGGACACCTTCTATTGTATACCGCTTTATGTAACAGCAGATTTCTCTGCATGACATTCGGGTTGCTTTCCCCCGGAGAGACCGCGTCGCCACAAGAGCAGCGCCACCAATATTTCTTTTCCTGTCTGCATATGCATTTTATCTCCTATCAGAGTGGCTTTTGTCTACAGAATTTTGGCAGGGACAACTCTCTTATTGCCGTGGGTTCCTTTACGTACACTCAGTACATATTGCACACGGGACCTCAGTTTATCGTCTCATCCGAAAATACTAGCACCCAGACCACTACTCACGGTCTAGTGGATGGTGGAAAAGTTTTGAGCACAAACGGGGATCGAACCACCACACGCTTTAAACCCGGACTTTTCGCTTTCTAGGCAGGTGCGTTACCTCTGGACCATCGACCCGCTTTTACCTTTACCTTACTTTTGTGTCTTTCTCCAGGTCTGCAACATAGAGTTCCAGACTGCCATGTCAGTGAAAAGTGAGGTCTACGCCATCATTGACGAAAAAGACCCCATCGATCTCTCCAGCTACTCGGAAAACGGATTATGGCTGCTCACGTCCTCCTCTGCTGAAAATGTTGCAATG
>CM054144.1:49163617-49166117 GCA_028751875.1 Rapana venosa
TTCAGGTAAGACTACCACGTCTGTTCAGGTAAGCCTGTCACGTCTGTTCAGGTAAGACTACCACCTCTGTTCAGGTAAGCCTACCACGTCTGTTCAGGTTGGTAAGCCTATCACGTCTGTTCAGGTGAAAAGCCTACCACGTCTGTTCAGGTGAAAAGCCTACCACGTCTGTTCAGGTAGGTAATACTACCACGTCTCTTCAGGTAAAAAGCCTACCCCGTCTGTTCAGGTAAGCCTTTCACGTCTGTTCAGGTGAAAAGCCTACCACGTCTGTTCAGGTAAGCCTTTCACGCCTGTTCAGGTAAACCTATCACGTCTGTCCAGGTGAAAAGCCTACCACGTCTGTTCAGGTAAGACTGCCACGTCTGTTCAGATAAAAAGCCTACCACGTCAGTTCAGGTGAAAAGCCTACCACGTCAGTTCAGGTGAAAAGCCTACCACGTCTGTTCAGGTGAAAAGCCTACCACGTCTGTTCAGGTAAGCCTACCACGTCTGTTCGGGTGAAAAGCCTACCACGTTTGTTCAGGTAAGCCTATCACATCTGTTCAGGTAAGCCTGCCACGTTTGTTCAGGTGAAAAGCCTACCACCTCTGTTCAGGTGAAAAGCCTACCACGTCTGTTCAGGTAAGCCTATCACATCTGTTCAGGTAAGCCTGCCACGTCTGTTCAGGTGAAAAGCCTACCACGTCTGTTCAGGTAAGCCTATCACGTCTGTTCAGGTAAGCCTACCACGTCTGTTCAGGTGAAAAGCCTACCACGTCTGTTCAGGTGAAAAGCCTACTATGTCTGTTCAGGTGAAAAGCCTACCACGTCTGTTCAGGTGAAAAGACTACCACGTCTGTTTAGGTAAGCCTACCACGTCTGTTTAGGTAAGCCTACCACGTGTGTTCGAGTGTAAAGCCTACCACGCGCGTCTGTTCGGGTAAGAAAGAGCACTGAAAACCTTGGGCGGGAAGGAAGAGGGGGAGAAAGGCAATGATGGCTATGAATTGCAGAATGTAAGGTAATGATGGCTATGGATTGCAGAATGTAAGGTAATGATGGCTATGACCTGAAGAATGTAAGGTGAAAAGCCTACTATGTCTGTTCAGGTGAAAAGCCTACCACGTCTGTTCAGGTGAAAAGACTACCACGTCTGTTTAGGTAAGCCTACCACGTCTGTTTAGGTAAGCCTACCACGTGTGTTCGAGTGTAAAGCCTACCACGCGCGTCTGTTCGGGTAAGAAAGAGCACTGAAAACCTTGGGCGGGAAGGAAGAGGGGGAGAAAGGCAATGATGGCTATGAATTGCAGAATGTAAGGTAATGATGGCTATGGATTGCAGAATGTAAGGTAATGATGGCTATGACCTGAAGAATGTAAGGTAATGATGGCTATGAATTGCAGAATGTAAGGTAATGATGGCTATGAATTGCAGAATGTAAGGTAATGATGGGTGTGAATTGCAGAATGTAAGGTAATGATGGCTATCACTTGAAGAATGTTTTCAATCTGGAATTACTTCTACAGCGTGTATACAGGTCGCTGCTCGCTGCATCCTAGGGTGGAAAATCGGTTTGGTACTCCAACTAACTTAATACTCCCCTCCTGTAGGGGATGCTGGGAAGGTTCTGTCAGGGTGAATACCATCACCTGCCCCCCCCCCCCCCCCCCCAATCTCCCCTCCCCATCCCCCTTCTGGAAATTCTGTGCTGGGAATTCCTTCTTTCGTATCCCTCTCTTTGTTTTTCTGCTGGTTCCTTTTTCTTCCTGTCGCTTCGTTTCCCGCTTGTTTTTTCTTGCCTTCTTGGCCCATACCCTTGCCTTTTGTTTTCCCAAAAAGACTTTAAAAGTGACAATTCTCTCTCTCTCTCCCCTCTCTCTCTCTCTCTCTCTCCTCTCTCTCTCTCTCTCTCTCTCTCTCCTCTCTCTCTCTCTCTCTCTCTCTCTCTCTTCTCTCTAAGGGGGGGGACTGGATGTAAAAAAGCCCCATGGGTGCTTATTCATTATCCCCCAATTAAAGAATTTGTCATTTGTCATTTGTCTCTCTCCCCCTCCATCCCTCTCTCCCTCCCTCTCTCTCTCCTCTCTCTCTCTCTCTCTCTCTTTTTCCCCTAAGGGCGGGGGACTGGATGTAAAAAAGCACATGGGTGCTTATTCATTATCCTCGAAATAAAAGAATTTGGTCATTTGTCTCTCTCCCCCCCTCTCTCCCACCCCCCTCTCTCTCTCTCTCTCTCTCCCCTTCTCTCTCTCTCTCTCTCTCTCTTCTCTCTTTTCTCTCTCTTTTCTCTCTTTCTCTCTTTCTCTCTCTTTCCCTAAGGGGGGGGATGGATATAAAAAACCAGGGGGTGCTTATTCATTATCCTCGAAATATAAGAATTTGTCATTTGTCATCTCTCTCTCTCTCTCTCTCTCTCTCTCTCTCTCTCTCTCTCTCTCTCTCTCTCTCTCTCTCTCCCATTGAAGACATTGCGTGACATGGAAACTTTGTCACAAATCAAATCATGTCAATGACTGTT
>CM054144.1:49168617-49213617 GCA_028751875.1 Rapana venosa
GTTTAAACGGCAATAGAGGAAACCACAGGGTTTTTATTACAGAGCTTCGATAGTTTTAGTTTCAGCTGTATCTACCCCCCTTCACCCCCCCCCCCCCCACCCCCTCCCCACCCCACCCCCAAATTAGACTTTGTTTGGTTGCCTTTAGTAACCTGGAGTTTTCTTTTAAGGAAATTTCCCATGTAACTCACTATGCAATCATTGTGTACTGTTAGGAGTAAGTCTTTATCACGTTTTGCACCAATTGACTTTTCTCGTGTTTTTGCCAACCATTTTGTTTAAGACAGAAGATAAAAACATATCTCTACTGTCCTCTCTGGTCGTTTGAATTTATAATTTTTTAAACTGTTTTTCATCAGTTATCTACGTTTCTTTGGTTGATTTGTGAAAATTCCCGTGAGCTTTTCTTCAGTTATCTACTTGTTCATCAGTTGACTTTGTACAAAGTTCGCATGTGCTTTTCATCAGTTATCTACTTTTTCATCAGTTGACTTTGTACAAAGTTCGCTTGTGCTTTTCATCACTTATCTGCTTTTTAATCAGTTGACTTTGTACAAAGTTCGGATGTGTTTTTCATCAATTATCTGCTTTTTCATCAGTTGATTTTGTAAAAGTTCACATGTCTCTAAATATTTTTGCTAGGTACATAGATATACGTTGGACAGACTATTCAGATTCAAATTTGTCGTTGTTCAATGATTATGTCACAAAGATCAGTTAAACTGAGTTTTCTTCAAGATGTGCAGCAGGTTAATTATGACAATGTTTATGCTGAACTTGGCTTATATGTAGAGACTGTGCTTCGTTTCTTACAAGAATTGAAGAAAGCATGTCATCAGTTCTACATTTCTGTTACCAAACAGGCTACTGTTTTCTGTTGCTAACAATCAAAATCTTGACTTTCATATTTAAGACAAATACCTCTTCCTGTATGATAGTTTTTCAGGACAAAATTCTGGAATAAAACTGTTTTGTGTTATCTGTTTGTTCATCAAGTCTCCTCAAACGAAGCTTAGACACACCATTCCAAGCATTTTCATAACCAAAACCATAGCACGAAAACTGTTCAGCTTGATCTTTATTTCCTTTGGCAGTGATGTGTGTTCTGTATTGTATGTCATGATTAGATCTTTTGGCAGCTTTTGATTCTCAATTCTGTCACTTCTAAATGATCATTTGCGAGTGTAAACAACGAAAAAACAAACATTAGGGACCTGATTGATTTATTTTGGTGACTATGCACAGTCTGTTGCTAAAAACGGCAAGTCATCTAGACAAGTTTTTAAAAATATGGAGTACAACAAGGTTCAGTTCTGGAATCTGTTTTCTTTAGGTTTGGGCAGCCACTGAGCAATACAGATATAATTATACAGAGCAGAATGCACAGATGATAATGCAGTCACAAAACAGTTTGACAAATGAATGTAATATATTTTCACTAAGGACTACTTTTTTTAAAAAGATTTTTTCTGCTGATAGCGTCTTCTTCAATGTCTTATGGTTAGTAGCAACAGAAATATATGAAGTGCAGTGAAATAAGGATGTGTTGATTTACTTGTAGCTTTTTTTTATTTTTAGTTTAGTTTGTGTGTGTGTGTGTGTGTGTGTGTGTGTGTGTGTGTGTGTGTGTGTGTGTGTGTGTGTGTGTGTGTGTGTGTGTTTGTGTGTGCAGTTGTTAGTATGTAGGACTTTGGTTATTGCTGTTGTTATTGTCACGCTTGTTGTTTGTGGTGGTGGCATGTGAGTGTGCGTGCGAGTGCGGCACGAGCGTGAGAGAGAGAGAGAGAGAGAGAGAGAGAGAGAGAGAGAGAGAGAGAGAGAGAGAGAAGACAGACAGACAGACAGACAGACAGACAGACAAGAGGCAGAACAGAGAAACAGAGAGACAGACACAGACAGATAGCAGACAGACAGAAACATTTGCACTAACAGGAAAAAAAAACCAATAAAATCCTACAGCAAAAGAAACTCCCAACTCATCCATCCTGTTTACATGCTTTCACAACAACAACAACAACAACAGCAACAACAACAACAACAACAACAACAACAGACGTAGACAACATGTGCAAAACACAATACTTTCAATCACTGAACGTGGAGAAGGACACAGATGTAGCTGCATCAGTGAAGACAGCAGCAAGGGATCCCTGCCTCACTCACCATGGCCTGCAGGATCTGGTTGGCAACGATGTAAGGCACGGTGAAGACGCAGGCTCGCTGTATGCCAGCAGTGATGGAGGACAGGACGAAGGCCGGCAGAGTGGCCGTCAGAACCAGCAGTGTCACAGCCACTGCCACCAACAACTGGATGGACACAAACTCTATCCGGGCACCTGGAGAGAGAGAGAGAGAGAGAGAGAGAGAGTAGCATTGACAGTGACACGAGATGAATCTACCCAACATCTGAAGAGACATGAAGGGTTGCAATGACCTTCATGCTAGGTAAAGGTAAAGTGTAAACTGTAAAGGTGCTCCCATAACCTATGTGGTCGTTGGAGAGCGTTGATGTCAGAGATCTTAGCTTCTCCAGGGGCCAGCATATTGAGGGCATCCCATCGAAACTGGTACACCTTATCAAGAGCTTCTACGACAACTTCAGATGCTCTGTGGGCCATAGCAACACTGTCTTCGAAGTCAAGACTGGAGTAAGACTAGGATGTGTGACCCTCGAACAATAGCAAAAAGGTACAGGGGGAAGCAAACAGAGTAGAGCGCAATTACTGCGTAACTAAAAACGAGTCCACCAGATACCATGCAAAACCATTATCTAAAAAATTCACATAAAGAGGATGGGTTAAATACACGTTGTAAGGCACGTCCTTCAGGTTATTATGATCAAGAAACGATGCAGGCAACAAGCTACACACATAATTATATTATCTACTTCGGTCCTTCGATGAGACTATAAACAGAGGCCCCGTGTGCGGACACATGCAGAACATCTTGCCCACACGTTAAATCCTGTTCCGCTTTTCGAAAGAGTAGGCCATTGTGTTCCGGTGGGAACAGATGACAAAATTAACAAAACCGCATACACACGGGGACTAGATATTAAAAAAAGCACATGAGTGTTATTCCATTATCCTCGATATAAAAAAAATCTGAGCGCTTTGATTTGTTGCTTTACAAGATTCAGCCCTATATAAATTCCATACAGTATTATTATTACTTGAAGGTGAAAAATGTGGGCATTGCTTCGAATGGTTAAATGCAACTAAACCAATTACACCACTGCCCAGACAAAGCTGAGAAATTCGAAGCTTCCAAAATAAATATTAAAAACATCAAAAACAACAACAAAAAACATTACTGAACGTGTAAATCTAAAAGCATCATGTAATTCATTTTTTTTTAAAAAAGGGGGCAATGCTATATTTGGAAGATAATAAAGAGTTTTACTGGGTCACACTTTGCAGTATTGCTATGCTTGTTTATTGAGAAGAAGAAGAAAGAAAATGAAGTCAAGCAACTTAATGGTGGAAGAGAAACCACACAACAATTGCATGTCCCTTACAACAGAGAAGAGACAAACCAACCACACGCAATTTCTTCAGGAGCTAAACAATAAAGCCACCACAAACTTTTACAACAGCACTGTCAGGCTATGTTGGAATAATGGTCTATAGGTATAGTGGGTAACACAGCAGTTCACAAAACCCAAACTATCACTACACAATGAAAAGAAAAAGGACATCAGTGATAAACTGCTTTACTCTGCTATGAGTACTTCAAATTGAGTATATAAAAAAGAAAGTGATAAATGGAAAACGGCATTTAAGTCCAAGGAAACTATGCAAACTGTTTACAAACACACATGTCCAAGATGTGATTGACAAGAAAAAATATATTATTATTTATTATTATATTATTATTATTATTATTATTATTATTATTATTATTATTATTATTATTATTATTATTATTCTCTTCTTCAAGTGTCCGGTCTGGTCCTGCAGACATCGACGAGCATGGCTCTCCATTCTTCCCTGTTCTCGTCCCTCTCATGAGCTCATTGTTGGTGCCCTCTTTATTCGTTGCGAATTTGTTTAAGCTGTCTGTGAATTTTGTGCGTTGTCTTCCTCTGCTCTTGTTTCCATATATTTTGCCACTCCATAACAGTTTCTCTAGTCCGTCAGCCCTAATTATATGGCCGAAAAAAAATTGAGCTGTCTTTCTCTGATGGTGTTGAGAAGGGATCTCTTGTATCCAGCCATTTCCATTACTTCTGCATTTGTTTTTCTTTTTGTCCATGAGACTTTCATGATTCTCTGGATGAACCACATCTCCACTGCTTCTAGTCGCTGTTCTGTGTCCTTGGCTAGGGTCCAGCACTCACATCCGTACAGAAGAATGGACCATACGTAGGCCCTCACAACATGGATCTTTGTCTTGAGGCTTATCTATTATTATTATTATTATTATTATCATTATTATTTCGAGGATAATGGAATAAGCACTCATGTGCTTTTTTTCATCCAATCCCCGAATGTCTGCAGTTTTGTACATTTTGCCATCCCTTCCCACCGGCACACAATGGCCTACTCTTCCGAAAAGCGGAACGGGTTTTAACGTGTGCGCAAGATGTTCTGCGTGCGTTCGCACATGGGACTTCGGTTTATAGTCTCATCCGAAGGACTTTTGGGGAGAGTGGAGTCGGCACTGATGTTAACTCCAGAGGAAAAATCCTCTTGAACGAGAATCGAACCCCGGTCAGCAGATGTTAAAAAATCACTCTAACCACCAGGCAAGCGCTTTAAATACAAGACTAACTGTCTACCAGCACCTCTTGCTGAAATGTTCGTTTTACTTATACTTGAACAAAGGGATAGCAAAAAAACCCTCAAACAAACAAACACCCCCCCCCAAAAAAAAACAACAAAACCCCAAACAAACAACAACAACACCAAAAACATCACCCCCCCAAAAAAAAACAACCCCAACCCCCCCCCCCCCCCCCCCCCCAAAGAAAACCCAAAACAAAGCAAAAACAAAACAAAATACAGCCAAGTGTTTCGTACAACTGCTTATAAACAGTTTAGGACCAGTCACTATCACCCCCCACTCCCCCCCCCCCCCCATCCTCCCCCCCCCCCCAAAAAAAAAATAACCCACAAAAACAACCAAACCCCCAAAACAACACACACACACACGCTAAACCGTTTTCTAATTTTACACAGCCAAGGTTTATATGAGAGCACAAGTAAAAGCAAGAAGATAGGCTGAACAAAACATCGCAACAGGTCTGACACTGTATTGTTGAAGGGATCTGCTAGCATACAATTATTTCGCAACTTTTGCTGTGCTGCAGTTTAAGAATAAGCACATATGAAATAAAGTTTAGTCTTGTCAATACAACTGTTTTTTGTTTGTTTGTTTTGGTAGGGCCTCTGACTTTTCTTATTCATTTCTTCTTTCCTTTTTCTAATTTTTTTTCATACTTCCATTGTTCTGTTTTCGTTTACATTTTAAAAAGTTATATTGTTGGGGCTCCAACTTTTCTCCAGATTTTTCAGATTTGGAAAGGCAAAACAAACCCAAAAGTAAAAGGCTCTTAAAAAGAGGCAAACACATTTTATATTTAAAAATCGAAGAGATCATTTATCGTACAGATCTGTGCATTACATGAAACAAGCGAATCGTGTCGCAAGCATCGTGCCTACAAAAAAACCAAAAAACAAACAAAAACACACCCAAAAAACCCAAAAGGCAAACATTCGTGCTTTTGGTTTGTTTTTCTTACTTTCTTTCTTTTTGCTTTTAAGGTTTGAAAGGTGGCGAAGGGAATAAAAATGCTGTATGGTTGTACTGAAAGTCTTTGAGAGGGAGGATCACAAAATAGGAGAGGAGGGGGGGGGGGGGGGGGGGGGGGTCAGGGGGAAGGGGGGGGGGGGGGTAATTTGGCCTACATATGAAACTACATATGTCACTGATAAAGACAAAATAACTTTTGCATTCCCCGTTCTTTGTTGCTTATTTCAAACCTTAAAGATGTTAAAACAAGGTCTCTTCCAACTAACGATGTGCTTAAAGAAGAAGAAAAAGAAGAATGAATGAACACGTTTCGTAAACAGCGAAGTTTTTCAGTACACAAACATTAATTTCTAATTGGAGGGAGTCTCAGTTAGCACACATTCTAAGATTGTTGCAGTTTCGTTTTCTCAAGGTGTTTCCGGTGTAGCGGCCTGAGTTGACCTCCGATTGAGATGCGACACAAATAATTTTTTTTGAACTGAAATTTTGCATCACAGGTAAGCATACTAGTTATGATTGTAGACATGATGGTAGAAACAAGCCACAGCTGATCGGACATAAGCATGTTAAATGAAAATAAACGTGTCATAGGCAAATGCAGCGGCACAGTCCGATGCCTCCCGAACAGCTAGGCTAAATTATACAAGTTACATCCACTCACATGACAGTGTTGTCTTGAATAAAGTTGGTTTAAATAACCAGGTTGGTTGATAATACAGTCCCTAAATCGGATAACTCCGCTGGGACTCTTAATACAATCAAGCCAAAGTAAAATAGAAGTTCGTTAGGTTTGAGACGTCGCAGTCGGAAATCTCCACTGGGATGTATACAATCACCAAGTTGTGTGTGGTGTGGTGTGGTGTGTGTGTGTGTGTGTTCGTGCGCGCGTGTGAATCGAAGTCTCTGCTGCGATCTAATTCATTATAATCACAACAAATGTGTAAGTAAGTCTTCAATTTTAACAAATGTGTGTGTGTGTGTGTGTGTGTGTGTGTGTGTGTTGTGTGTGTGTGTGTGTGTGTGTGCACGCGCATCTGCTTGTGTGCTTGTGTGTGTGAAGGTAGTAATCAAGTATACAAGAGTTGGTGTAACTGTAAATATAGTAAGTCTTTCAGAATGAATTTACAATGTTTGACCTGAATAATAATTTGATTCATTGTGTTTCACTTTCAGTTTCAAGGAAGCATGTATCATTACAAGTATGTGATGTACTAGAGCTTCAACTTTAGCAATCTGGTTGAGCTTAAACAAAAGAAAAAATAAAGACCAAAAAGAAACAACCATCCTAAATCCCAAACACAAATTTTGCACATAAAATATATTTTGCCTTGTGGGGGTCATTTAGTGAATGCTAAGACAGTAAGAGAAAAAGCCTACCAACACATATGTCTCACTGCCTGGCACCATCCCATTTGTCTTCCTTTGTCCGCAGATACTTTGTGCTTTCGAACACCCAGATTCAAACAAACCACTGTTGGCCGTCGCTCCTTCTCTGTTTCTGGTCCATCCACCTGGAATGACCTCCCTCTTTCACTTCGTCAAAAGCCTTCACTTGATTCCTTCAAATCCAGCCTCAAAACACACTTATTTCCTACCTGAGACTTTCCCCCCACATATCTGTCCCTAATTTTCAACAGCATCTTTCACCGTCTAAGTGTTGTTCCGTGTGTGTGTGTGTGTGTGTGTGTGTGTGTGTGTGTATGTGTGTGCGTGCGTGTGCGTGCGTAGTGCGCGCGCATGGATTTCTCATTATGTTTAAGGAGAGTTGCATGCCTGTAAATGATTGAGTGCAAGCGCTTCGATTTGTTTGTTTTTTACAAGATTCAGCGCTATATAAATTCCATATATTATTATTATTATTATTATTTGTACTTCAGCTGAAGGGTGTGATTGGTCAATCTAGTTGAAGCTTGAAGTCTTTATGCCCATTTGGTTGAGCAAAAACCCCCAAAGAAACAACAACCCCCTCCAAACAAAATCCAAAAAACAACAAACCCAACAACCTATCTTCTGATATTTATAGACAAAATTAACATTTCAGTCAGTATTCTAAATTACTGAATCACTATTGACTATTGTTTAAAAAATAATAAAGGAAGGTAATAAAAACAAATATGAGTATTTTGTGTAGCTAACTAAAGTATCTGAGATGTGAGATTTATAATATAATTTACAAGTAATTTTTTTAAACACCTGTTACTGATTAAACATTATGACTTAGCTGTTTATTAAATTTTATTTTAAACAATAAAACATCATATTAGCCATAAAATTACTACTTATTTAGCCTGTTAAGTTTTGATATCAATGAAGTCAAACATTAATATCATAATGATATTTTGTTGTGATAGAGAGCGAAATTTCTCTAATTTGTAATTTGATCATTGAAACCAAGCATAATTTACTAATGTTTTGTAAATCATTCAAGTTTCTCTCTCTCTCTCTCTCTCTCTCTCTCTCTCTCTCTCTCTCTCTCTCTCTCTCTCTCTCTCTCTCCTCTCTCTCTCTCTCTCTCTCTCTCTCCTGATGCAGAGGACAATGAAGTTGATGAGGACCATGAACAGGCTTTTGCTGACCCAGTGGGGCCTGAAGCAGACCACCAGATGCAGGCTATTGCACACCGTCTTGCTACCAGCGTTGGGTCACAGCTGCCCCGTAAAGTCACAGAGAACAAAGATCTCCCCCACCCCCAGCTCCCCTTGCCCAGCTCTTGTGCGGTGGTTTGGTCAGCCGGTGGCTCACACACACCCCCACCTCATGAACAGCGGGGAGGTGACGCCAAACATCACCAAAGAGGAATACAGAGACCGCAGGAACAGGCTGGTGGACATGGCCCGCAGTGTGTGTAAAAACCTCCATCCCAACACCGACCATATCTTCGTCTTCCCCTCAGCGTGTCGAGTATACATGACCAACGACATACCTTACCCTTTCCGTCAAAACTCGGACTTTTTGTACCTGTGTGGGTTCCAGGAGCCTAACAGTGTGTTGGTGATACAGTCTACACACAAAGACTCTAGCTCAGCGGGCAGAAATCATACAGCTACTCTGTTTGTGCCTAAAAAAGACCCCCATAAAGAACTGTGGGAAGGGCCTTGCTCAGGTAAAGAAGGGGCTGTGGAGCTGACTGGGGTGGACTGTGCCTACAATTACAGTGACCTGGAAGGCTTCCTGTATGACCTCTGTAACAAGCGTTACAGGTTCATGCTGTGGTATGATTTCATCTCGCCTGTGCAGGATCACTTCCACAAAAACGTCATGTCGCAGATGATAGGTCAGGAGCGACACACTGCAGTGGACAGTACCAAGAAACTGATGCATAGCTTGAGGGTGAAGAAGTCATTAGCGGAAGCGGAGCTGATGAAGCAGAGCGTGAGCATCGCGTCACGCGCGTTTGTGGATGTGATGACGTTTTCTCGACCTGAGGTAAACTTTCTTGTTGTAACACTTGTGATGGTGTGGTAAGTAGATTACTTCCCATGCGATCAGAGCGACGTGTTACTATTTTGGGACACACCTGCAAATTGTGCAGCGCTCTGTTTCCTTGGGTGGTTGTTGAAAACTATCCGTTGCATACACTTTGCCTTCACGGTAAAATGTAATATTTATGCAGCCTCTTTCTTAGAGGCCATACCCTCCCTTTTCATACTGTACTGCCGTAGCTGAGAAGTTGTACAGAGTTGTGGCAGATCAAATATCTCCACTCTGTTACACACTTGTCTGCATATTTTTTTTAGTGGGTGTTTGTGGATAACTGAACCATGGTACTACATCAGTATTCAGATCATGCATTGTAACGTAAAAGAACAAAACAACAATAAGAGCAGTAACAGCAACTGAAAACCATCAATTGGGAAAACAAAGAAAGAAAAATCATTTTACTTTGTTTCTTTCTTTTTATGAAAAATCTTTCTCTTAGCAGTATGAGTACTGAAAGCAGTTTTGATTAGAAGCTAAGTTTATATTCAAACTATTGATTGTCCGGTTTTTCTCCTGTTTATTTTCGTTCAGTTTCAAGACCCTGACAGAGAAGACTGTTTATTTGTATGTTTGTCCATCGTGTCCGACGATGACCTCCAAAACAGCAGAGGAGGCAGCTGCTGTTTCGGAAACTGGGCAGAAATTTGATTATAGTGGAGATGCCTTGCCCACAGTACATCCCCACTCTCTCAGCCAAGTGGGCATAAGGACAGTCAGCGTTGGAGATGTTCTCCAAAGGCCAACCAGCATCCAGGGCTGCAGCACATAAGGACTGTGCGAGTCAAGCCTCCTAGTCAGAGAGTCATAGTCGATCACTAAAGACTAAGCTGTAAAGTGGAATTCCATGAGTGGGAAAGCCACTGGTCATACAGCCTCTCACTTTGCTGTTGCCCCCAGCGTCAATAGTTTAATCAAGAACTGTGATAAAGCCCAGGCGCTGATGGCTATAGACTGTTTATAAGATTTCATTAAGTACTGTGAGATCTATAAGCAACTGTTTCTGGTCAAGTGGATCGGTGGTCTAGAGGTAACACGTCTGTCTAGAAAGTGAAAAGTCGGGGTCGGAAGTGTGCGGTGGTTCGAATCCCGTTTGGGCCCGAAACTTTCCCCCCATCCATTAGACCATGAGTGGTGGTCTGGGTGCTAGTCTTTCAGATGAGATGATAAACTGAGGTCCCGTGTGTTACACATAATTATTTAGTGCACGTAAAAGAACCCACGGCAACAAGAGAGTTGTCCCTGGCAAAATTCTGTAGAAAAAAGCCACTCTGATAGGGAAACAAATACAGTTGCAGACTGGAAAAAGAAAAAAAAAAGGTGGCGCTGCTCTAGTGGTGATGCGCTCTCCCTGGGGAGAGCAGTCCGAATTTCATGGAGAGAAGTCTACCGTGACTTAAAGTGGTATAAAATACAACAACAACAACAACAAAAATACTTGAAGCATCTAATCATCCTATTATGAGATATGAATATCAGTATGATGTGATGTTGTGAAGAAATGTTCAATTATCAAAATATGTCTGTGTGCATGAAGAAAAAAAAAAATTTAACAAAATTATGTAGTGTGTGTGTGTGTGTGTGTGTGTGTGCTCTGACAGATCCAGGAAGCACACCTGTGGGCAAAGATGGACTTTGAATGTCGTACACGAGGAGCCCAGTTCCTTGCCTATCCCCCAGTAGTGGCTGGTAAATAGCTGTCTTTATTTATTTATTTAATATTTATGTGTCTGTCTACCTCTGTTTTTTTAATTTTGTTTATTTATTTCTTTTATATCGAGGATAATGGAATAAGCACTTAAATGCTTTTTTACATCAAGTCCTGCAAGTCAAGCAATGTTCTGACCACTAGGCTATCCTCTCTCTGTTCATCAGTCTGTGACCCTGTCTGTCCTTCAGTTCTTAAATCTGTTGGTCCATCTGTTTGTCTGCCAGTTGGTGGGCAATCGGTCGGTCAGACAGTCTGTCTGTCCATCTGCCCACTGTTTACCCATCTGCCTACCAGTCAGTTCATCCATCCATCCCTCTAACCATTTGCCTCTCTGTTTGTCTTTTTATTTATTTGTTTCTTTTGGGGCAGCTGATTTTTTTGTTCACATTTTCTTTTCTCCTGAGACAGTAACACTTAACACAGAAAATTCATACCCTCCCCTCCCTTCCACAACTCTTAAAATAATAATACAGAGAGAACTAGCATTCTCTTTCTGTGAACATTTCTGTCTATAGGTCTATGGAAGTTCATCATTAACCAGAAACTGATTTTGTTAATGGATCATGACAGGTTATTTATTTTTGAAAAAATTTGATATAATTTGGATTTTGATATAAATTTATATAAATGCATGTGACGTAAGTTACTTTCTGTTCCTCTCTGTTCAGTATTATTTCTCTTCCTCACTTTCCTTTCTGTTCAGAACTAAGGGAGACCAGTATGTTTGTGTCATGGTTGTGTAATATTTCATTGATTCTCCCTCTTTGTGTATGTGTTGGGGTGAAACACCAGGGGGTACTCGGGCCAACACCATCCACTACACGGCAAACAATCAGGTCATTGCTGACGGTGATCTCGTTTTGATGGACGCGGGGTGTGAGTTGCATGGATATACGTCAGACCTGACACGTACTTGGCCTGTCAATGGTGAGGTTAGATAATAAGGCTGTACATGTATAGGGTGTGACTGTTCAGTGTGTGTGTGTGTGTGTGTGTGTGTGTGTGTGAGCATGTGTGTGTGTTGTTGTTGCCTTTGATTTAACGTCTGTTCATTATTGACGATATCAGGTGAGGAGAGTGTTAGGGAAGTAAAAGTAGTGAGAAGAAGGGGTGTGGGAGTGTGTGTGTGCATATATATGTGTGTGTGTGTACTTTGAGTTTGATTTTATTTGTTAATATTACTATTCAAATTCATTTTACAGTGTGTAAATAAACTGAATACATACATGTGATATTTTGAAATGTTCTCAATAACTGACCTCAAAAAAACATAAGCACTGAAGCAGTGAGTTAGGACTTGTTTTATTTCATTTTTGTTTTTCATTCCTTGGCTGGAGCTCCAGAGTTCACCAGTGGTGAGGTTTTGCGTATGCCACCATTTTTCCTCCATCAATGTAGCGGCATTTTCACTATGGGGATGATGTCTTTTCATGACACCTGTGTGCATGCGTTTTTTTTGTAAATTTTGTTATCCGTTCTTACTGCCACACACTGGCCTACTCTTCTGAAAGGTGGAATGGGTTTAAATGTGTGCGCAAGATGTTCTCCATATGCTCACATACAGTGCCTCAATTTATAGTCTATTCTTTCGGGGGAGTGGAGTCGGTACTGATGCTAACTTCAGGGGGAAAATTCCCTCAAACGGGTGTCTTGGTGGTGGCTCGCACCGACACTATCAGAGCATGAGTTCAATGCTCTAGCCACCAGGCAATCCCACCCTAACCCTTCAATGATATGATCAAAGACGCTCTGCTTTGCTAGAAAATTCACCGTTCGGGGTTCGCTTACTGAACATAGCCGTTTAACAAGTAAGTTTACTGGTTTTTTTACTATGGAAAAAATGCTGAACACCCACATCCTTCATTGCCAACACCACTGATATCAGTGGTCTGGAAGGGCTATAGGAGATCGTAGAACAGTGCAAAGAGAGAGACAGACAGACAGACAGATAGAGAGAGAGAGATGGGGAGCCCTGTGGTAGCATTGTGTGGAGCTCCTACCAACAACAGCTGCGATTGAGGCAGTAGAGTCAAGTTGAGGTTTTGACTATGTACATGTATTATGTTTCAGGCAAATTCAGCCCAGCCCAGCGAGCACTGTACAATGCCACCCTGGCAGTGCAGATAGCCTGCATAGCGCTGTGCACCCCTAAGAACACCCTGGATGATATCTACCGCCAGATGCTGGTCTTGCTGGGTATGGAGCTGCAGGCACTGGGCATTGTATCCAAGACTGCTCCCGCCACTGACATTATTAAGGTAAGGATGGGTGAGTGTGTGTGTGTTTATGTGTGTGTGTGTGTGTGTGTGTGAATGTGCGTGTGTGTGAATGTGCGTGCGAGTGTGTGTGCGAGTGTGTGTGTGAGTGTGTGTGTGTGTGTGCGAGTGTGCGTGCAAGTGTGTGTGTGTGTGTGCGAGTGTGTGTGCAAGTGTGTGCGAGTGTGCATGCAACTGTGTGTTGTGTGTGCAATGCCGCAATGACTCCTCACTCTGAAAGTGGAGGGCAAAGTCAGGCCTTACAAGTGAAGTTTCTGTTGCTCATGGGTGATAAAGTTTTTAGTACAGTCCATTCTGGTACAGTCCATTCTGGTACTGTCCATTCTGGCACAGTCCATTCAAGTACAGTAAATTCAAGTACAGTCCATTCTGGTACAGTCCATTCAAGTACAGTCCATTCAAGTACAGACCATTCTGGTACAGTCCATTCAAGTACAGTCCATTCAAGTACAGTCCATTCTGGTACTGTCCATTCTGGTACTGTTCATTTTCCATTCTGGCACAGTCCATTCTGGTACTGGTACAGTCCATTTTGGTACAGTCCACTCTGATACAACCCATTCTGGTACTGTCCAATCTGGTACTGGTACAGTCCATTCTGGTACTGGTACAGTCCATTCTGGTACAGTCCAACCTGGTATACTGATGACCACGCCTCTGTGTTGAGCAGAAGGCGAGGGAGCTGTGTCCACACCACGTGGGTCACTACCTGGGGATGGACGTCCACGACACAGAGGACATTTCCCGCAGCATGAAGCTGGAGCCTGGCATGATCATCACTATTGAGCCAGGTGAGTCCGCCTGCTTTTGAATTCTCCTTTTGGGAGCACCACACGGGTGCTTGCATGCACACGCAAGGTTTATTCTTCAATATTTTTTGTTGTTGTTTGTTTATTTTTTTAAAGCTTTGTTTATCGTTTTTTTTGTGCTTTACAGGTGGAAGAAGGAGATGACAGTATAGGATGAGAAGGAGGGGGATCAGTTGATTTCATTTTCTTTGAGGTATCTTTAATTACTTTTTTGGTGTGTGTGTGTGTGCGTGCTTGCGTGATCTTGCACACGCACACACACACACACACACACCAAAAAAGCAATTAAAGATACCTCAAAGAAAATGAAATCGACACCCCCCCTCCCCCCTATCTTCATCCAGTATTGTCATTTCCCCCTTACACCTTGAAAGAAAAAAAAAAAAAAAACAAACCATGACAAAAATAATGAAGAATATAAACCCTGCCTTTGATTTGTTTTCTATTATACTTCAGTGTGAAGCAGGTACAAACAATTTTTTATTTAAAATTTTTTTTTATTTTTATTCTTTTATATCGAGGATAATGGAATAAGCACTTATGTGCTTTTTTTACATCCAGTCCCCGTGTGTATGCGGTTTTGTAAATGTTGTTATCTGTTCCCACTGGCACACAATGGCCTACTCTTACGAAAAGCAGAACAGGATTTAACGTGTGCGTAAGATGTTCTGCGTGCGTTCACACATGGGGCCTCGGGTTATAGTCTCAGCTGAAGGACTTTCATCACCTAAGAATGAACCTGCCCTCCCCAGATTTTATCCCAGGTTCATAACGATATCAGCCACACCTGAGTGAGGTGAACTGGTGATGATAAGTATGGCACCAAACTTTAAACATGTTTTTTCTCTTTCTCATATTGTGTGTCTGTTTTGGTTGTCTGCAGGAATATACATACAGAAAGACGACGCCTCTGTGGAGGAGAAGTTCCGTGGCATTGGCATCAGGATAGAGGACAACATCCTCGTCACCGAAACGCAGCCCGTTAACCTCTCTGCCGAGTGTCCCAAAACAGTGGAAGACATTGAAAGAATTATGAGCGGGGCACCGCTGCGATGATATTTGTAACATATGTAAGAGCAAGTTGTTTTGGGAAGGAAAGGGATGGCGTAGGGGGGGAGGAAGAAGAGAGGGGATGGAGGGTAGTGTGTGCATTGTTGAATTACAGTCTGTGAGTGTCACAGGATCTTGCTGATTTCACTGCTGAAGATGCGAGGATTGATAATTATTTTCTCAAAGAAAGGAGTAGGTGCGTGTTCTCAGCATCATGGACAAATTGCACAAGTTGATTAAGATTTCAGGGGACTTGCACTGATTTTCTCCTCCTGTCTGTTGTGTGTAAAAACGGAAAATAAGGACTCTGATACTTTCTTCTAACTCCCCCCCCTATCCCCAGCATTTTTTTTTCTCTTTTTTTGGTGGCCTTATCTTTTGCAGATTTGTTGTGTATGAAAATTCTTCATTTATAGGGGTTTTTTGTTTTTGTTTTTACCTTTTCTTAAGTGTTTTTACTCTCTTACTGCTCATCTTCGCCAGACCTGCCTACCTCGGTAAAAACTGTTTAGTTTTTGTCAACGGCCCAAAAATATAACTATTCTGGTAGCAAAATTGATACTCAGCTTTTAGTAATTGTCTTCATGTTTCCATACAAGTTTGAGGCACATATTGGGAAACTTGCAGTTTGCTTGAAGATCATCTTGTGAGGGCTTTCATTGCTGTTAAAGTGTTGATAGTGTTTCCAGTAGAATTTATTTTATTTTATTTTATTTTATTAAAAAAAAATTCTGTTATATCAAGGATAATTAAATAGGCACTTATTGCTTTTTTACATCCAGTCCCCTTGTGTATGCAGTATTTGTAAATTCTGTCATCTGTTCCCACTGGCACACAATGGCCTACTCTTACAAAAAGCGGAACAGGAATTAACGTGTGCGCAATATGTTCTTCGTGCGTTCGCACATGGGCCCTCGGTTTATAGTCTCATCTGAAGGACTTTTGGGGAGAGTGGAGTCTGCACTGATATTAACTCCAGGGGAAAATATCCCCTTCAATGGGAATCGAACCTGGGTCGTCAGATTGCGAGCGCAGTGTTCTAACCACTAGGCTATCCCGTCCCCTAGAAGGAAGTCTGTGTAGCTTTGTTTAAATAAAGCATCATGTTTCTGTCTGATTTTCATCCACAGAGATCCTTAGAAGATGAGAGAGACAGTGCATGTTGTGAGCGACCCTCAGGGTGTTGAGCTGGGGAACACCCAACAACAATCCATCATCAATAAGCACATGAATGCTTATTCTATTATCCTCGATATAAAAGAATAAATAAATAAATAAAAATCCGTGAAGTGCTCAGCAGGGATTGAGTCTGCATGTTCATATTACTGTAGATCACGAGTTCCACTCTCTTTAACTGCTAAACAAGGCCTACTCTTATAACTTATGTACTTTGTAGAAAATCTGACCTGTATCCTTTAACATAGCATTGTCTTGTTTTTTGTTAAGACACAATAATCTTTGGAAGGTCACTGGGGTTTTGCTTTCTCCTCCTTCTTCTTCTTGTACAGTGAACTAGGGGACAGGATGGCCTCGTGGTTAGAACATTGCGCTCGCAATCTGATGACCCGGGATCGATTCCTGTTCAAGGGGATATTTTACCCTGGAGTTAACATCAGTGCAGACTCCACTCTCCCCAAAAGTCCTTCGGATGAGACTATAAACCGAGGCCCCATGTGCGAACACATGCAGAACATCTTGCGCACACGTTAAATCCTGTTCCGCTTTTCGTAAGAATAGGCCATTGTGTGCCGGTAGGAACAGATGACAAAATTGACAAAACCGCATACAGACGGGGACTGGATGTAAAAAAGCACATAAGTGCTTATTCCATTATCCTCGATGTAAAAGAATAAAAAATAAATAAAAAAACCACTCGGGAAGCAACTATTGTTGTCTGTCATATGAGCGAAAATGGGATATTGCTTCTATATCGTGAACGAATCTGCACTACCCCAATCCTGAATCCTGACTAAACAGATGCATGATATGGAAGGATCGATCACCTCACTTTTAATTGTTTGGGACCAACTGTTTCCCTCCCTCCTATCTGTCTCTCTCTTTTTTTTTTTTCTCTTGTCAGTTTTATAACTTTGTGCTGTTATTTGTCAAACTACAGGTCATGTTTCTTGAACAAGAGAAAAAAAGAAAGGGGCATAAGTAGGTCTGGTGTACTCTATTGTTTCTTATGCTGTCTCTACAGTTTCTTGTCAATAGGAAACCACAACTGGTAGCTTCCATAATGGTGCTTCTTTTACCTCTGGTTTGAGAATTTGTGGAAAGGGGGAGAAGGGGGACTAATGGGAGAGAGCGAGGAATGAAGAGGGAGGGTTTGTTTTCTGAAAATATAGATGCTTGATATGCTCTCAATTAGTGAACTGACCATGTAGACCCCTTCATTTAACTTGCAGCAGATGTTTGATTTTGATTTTTTTAATTTTATTTTTTTTAGATTTTAAATCTGATTTTCTACTTGTTTGATTTTCATGGTTCTTTTTGAGCAGAATTTTTGTGATGCTGTGAGTGATAAAATTGTGATGGGATTTTTTTTTTCTATTTCCTGTTGAATCCATTTTTTCCCTCAAAGAAAATAGTCACTTAGACAGCATGTACCTTCAGTGATTATTTACTGTAGGCTTGTCATCTAGAAGTGTGTGACACTGTCAGAACCTTTTTAACCCCTCAGTACCAAAGAATCGGCCTCGTTGTTCTTATCTTTCCTATCAGTATATCCTTTGCCTTTTTTGTCAGCGTGTCACATTATCTTGTCGGTGTCATGTATGAGTTCTTTTATTTTCTTAACAAACGAATAATATAGTATTCTGAAAATAAGTAAACAGATTTTACTGGGAAGCACATTTTGAATTAATGGAGAGTATCTGCAAGCACATGAATTATCTACAGGAAACATACTCGATATGTTTCTTCTTCAAAGGCGTCTGTGTGGTATATTCAATATAAAAACTAAGATTTTACTGGGCAACACATTTTGATTTAAAGAGAATAGTATCTGCAAGCACATACATTATCTCCTGTAGAGATGCTTGGTGTATCGCTTCTTTAAATGTGTCTGCATGGTATACTCAGTATAAGATGATGTTAAATAGTTTATTACAACTAGATATTGTACTGCCTTGTTTTGATTTGAAAAAAAAAATGCCTGACAACCGAACAATAATTTGTTCCAGTGGACTAGGTATATTCAAAGTCATTCCAGGGAAAAAGCAATATGTTATTTTCTGCTGTGGAAACTTACGATTTTTGATAATGTGTTGGAAAACATCCATATTAGTAAGGATTGAATGTTTATCACAACACCCATTATCCAATGGGACTAAGTCATAGGTCTGACTTGAAACATTGACTCGTTTATGTGAATGTCATTTCATTTGTTGTTATCATTTCTGTGATTGTAAATATATGATTGTCAACTTAAGCATTTCTGTTCAGTTTCTGTTGTGTATACTTGGTAAATATTACCTCGAGTCTGAGCTATTGATTCACAATGTTTCACAATACCTGTGTCTGTGAAACATTAAATTCTGCAGATTGATTTGTTACCCCCCCCTCCTATCCCCCCCCCCCCCCCAACACACACAGATGTCAGTTTTCCCCACTTTCAGCTACTCTTAGAGCTCTGTTATCTGATCCATCCCATCCCAGCCCAACTGGGGCCAGCCTGAGCTAATTATAGCAGGAGCTGACTGCACTTGGTAAAAGGAAGGGGCATGCTGATTTTAGCACTGGGCCATGGACCTTTGATTGAGTTATGCTGGAGTTGGGTGCTGTGAGCCTCCTCCCCTCACCCCCATAACCTCACCCCCATAACCTCCCCCTCTCACCCCCATAACCCCCCCGCCCCCCCCCACCAAAACACCCCCTCACACAGAATCATCCCCAGAGAAGGTTAGGAGGGGGACTGTGGGGCCGGGTGTGGGGAAGAGGAACAGATTTGGAGATGTCTCAATGTCTACCTCTTTGCTGAATCAGATGTAATTGTTTGAAGATTGTTTATATATATATATATATATATATTTTTTTTTTTTTTCACGGTTTTACATGCAGAAATTGTCTTCTCTGTTTGCATTGATTGATCTCATTAATTTTGTTGTTGTTGTAGCGATCGTGAGATATTTCTGTATCTCTGTGTTTTTTGTGTGTGTGTTTTTTTGTATGTGTGTTTTTCTTGAAGAATCTTTTTTTGGCTTTACTTTTTTGTACTGTAAATATGTATATATGTATGCGTGTGTGTGTGTTGTTAGTGTTTTGAGTGCATGCTATGTGTATATAATATGCATACAAATCACAGCAATATCAAAAATGTACATCCCTGTATGAACAAACAATTTAACACAGTGTGCCTTTTGTGTTGTGCAGCATAATTTATTTAACAAACCATGCCAACAATTTTTTGGCTGAGTTTCGTCAGCTGTTGGGACTTTTTGTTTGAATCTGTTTTAAATTAGATTTCCATTTAAATGAGTATCAAACACCCCTATAACATCTCTGCTGTTTGGGTATGCACACACATTTTCATGTATACACATGCTTACACAAACACACACACAAACAGGGCCAACTATGCTGAGACTACATACATGTTGATACTTTGCTGTTTAATTCCTCTGCTGGCCAGGTGTTCCATAATTATACCTTTTTTTTCATTGAACAATTTCAGTGTGTTGCACCTGCGTTCTTCAGCCATGGTTAATTTTCAAGGTGATTCTGTTAAGCAGAAGATATGAGTCTGTATAACCTATTGACTGTGATCAACAGTGGCTTCTTCCTTTTGAACATATAAAGTATGGGCTTGTATAGATTGAAAACTGTGTATAAGCAAACATGCAGAGTATTATTTAGGACTGACCTTTATTGTAATTAGGAGGCACCGTGGTCGAGTGGTTTAGGCGGTCAACTCGTGATCCAGAGGTCGCGGGTTCGATCCCCGCTCGGCTCGGTGTTGTGTCCTTGGGAAAGACACTTTACTCCTATTTTCCTCACTCCACCCAGGTGTACAAGTGGGTACCAGCTCTGCTGGGGAAGTATCTGGCGACAGACTAGTGTCCTGTCACAGGGGTGGTGAAAAACCATCAGTTCGCTTAACGCTACAGAAACCGGGATAAGCTCCGGCTCTATGGGCCTTCTGGCTCGAAAGAACATACTTTTTTTTATTGTAATTAGTCACTTAAAAACTACTGATTGGCAATTTTATTTTTCTAGCCATGTATGATTTTTTGTTTCTGATTAAAAACATGAGTCACAATTTTTGTTTCTAAAAGCAGTACAGAAGGTATTTAAAGTAGCTGTTTCTGTAAAAATAGCAGGTTATTAAAAGCAAAAAAACCAAAAAAACCCCACCAACACCAAAGTGTTTGGTTTTATTTGGAACTGGAAATTTATCATCAAAATTTGAAACTATCCTTATAAGATTTTTTCCCTGCATATAATTTGAATCCCAGATCATGTAATTCGATATGAATGCTGTTCGGGGCTTTTTGTCTGTGGAATTTGTAACAGGTTTTGTTTGCTTTTTAATTGAACTTTGCATTATTGTCAATCTCTAGATCTGTCATTTCTTCCTACAACTTTTTCATGGCACTTCACAAAAATTGATGAGTAGATAATAATTCTTGTTTGAATGATTCATAACTGAGCATGTTCAAACTCTATGCGCTAGTAAGCATACATAAAAATATATATTTATGGAACCTGCTGGAGTATTTTTATTTCTTGAAATCATGTTGTGTGTGTGTGTGTGCATGCGTGCAAGTGTGATGTTATAAAAACGTTGTGCCATCATGACCTGCAAATGACTTGTAACGACCATACTCTGAGCATATGACAACACTAGGTTTTAGCTTTTCACATGACTACAACAAAAGTAGGAAACTGTTGCAGTTTGATCAGAGCACTGTGAGATCACAATTACATAATTATGTACTGTTGCCAAATGATTCCAGAGGCATTTGGCTCATGCTGTATGTAACTGTTTAGGCAGGGAGAATGTCTGTGCAGCAGGATACCAACTGCTAACAGATCCAGCTTTATTCTGGAGTCAGGTTGTATAAGTGGTCACCCTTTGCTATATTTCATTTGGAGGAGAGAACTCCCCACCCCCACCTTCTCCGTCAAACTTTTAAGGAATCTGTCAGCCACAGAGCTTGAAGTTTTACAATTTTACTTTGGTTTCTTTTGATCTGTGCTTAAAGAATTTTAGTTGAAAAAATGTGAACAATACTCGTAACACGTTTCCAAAAAGAAAATCATACAGTGAGTCATTCAATTAATAACCATAATGAATGGAATTTAGACAGGTTGCTGACTTTGAAAATAATGTCAACTTATTGCATACATAAGAATCAGCGCATGTCGATTTCCTCCGTAAATTGACTGTCTTGGGGAGGCTATGGTGAACAGGTCTACATAAGGTGACACATTTTTTTTCTGCCTGACTTACTTCCATCAATGTTTACACAAGATTCACACACGCGACAACACACTTTCCATTACACTGCACAAAACACACACACACAATGAGATATGAAAAGTAAATGTTTATTATATCAGTTGGTTGATATTTACATGAATAATTCAAGGTAAAAAGGTCAGTTAACAAGATCAAACCAAACACTTGTATTCATGAGACAGTGCACTCATGGTAATTTACAGCATGATTCACAACTGGCTTACATACATTTTTATTTAAAAAATGTGAAACATTTTGTGAAAAAGTTAAACGGGTATGAATGTCAAGCAGTTTTTGAAACTGTTAAGCAGTTAAGAATCACAGTGTGTATCATACCAAAACATACGTGCAACCGATACATTAAATTCCCATGTTACATGGAAATTAAGTTACACATTGTAAATTTGTTCTCATCATCAAACTAATTTGAAAAAAAAAAGGCGATAAAAATGGAACACAAATAGTCCATCTCTTTCTTCACTTCCACGCGTAACTCACAGCATGCACATGTAGAGCACCAAATGTTAAATACATACATGCGCAGAAAATTAATAACGTGAATGGCCAGTGCGTAAGCACTTGGCTACGATTTCAAACAACTATCTGTAGGGTTTGAAAAAGCTAGGTTTTAACCCTTTTACTACCACGCTCTCCCTCGCTGCTTTACCTTACCTGACCCTAAAGACGCAGGGAAAGCAGCGAGGGAGAGGAGATGGGCGCCGCCCTCAATATGCTGGCCCCTAGAGAAGTTGAGGTCTCTGATGCCTCCCTCCCCTACAACTACATAGGTTATGGGAGCACCTTTACCTTTACATACTACCATGCCTGTTAAACATTCACAAAATGTGATTTACCAAGAAGATTTCATACAGAGACTGGAGGTGGAATGATGATAAAATAAAACCAGAAAACACGGACATTTGGGCAGTGAATCTTTCTGTTCACAAGCACCCCAATGCAGATCAGATATCACTGGGTTTATTGAGAAAAAAATCCCAGTACAAAAAAAATTCCTTTATGATGACAGCTTTTTTCTGTCATGGCACCTCTAGACATGCAGAAACATGAAGGCAAAAGCCATCACAAGGCACTAAAAATGTTAATATCTATGCACCGAGTATTCTGTCATTTCAAAGTCCCTGCAAAACATGGCTTTGATATCACCCAAAAGTATAGTCTCTGAATATTTTTGTGCTTTCACCTCTCTCTCTTCCTCCCCCCCCCTTCTCTCTCTCTTTCCCCTCAGAGAAAGGTAAGAGACAGAGAGAAAGAGTGTGTGTGTGTATGTGTGTGTGTTTCTCTCTCTCCCATATACAATTATATGCTTTGTTTATAGGAGCTTTTGTTGTTGTTGCTTGTGCTTACAGGTTACTGAGCCTGAAAATGTGGGTAATCATTATTTCATTTCTGGTTTATAGCCCTATCGACCACTAAGGAGGCCATATCAGGGCTGTAATCTCGATCAATTTCAGCAACAATAACATTTCCCCCAAGTTCAACAACACCATCCAATCCCTGAAAACATCCAACACTATCAATCTGGTGGGAAAAAATCATTAAATGATGAAATACTTTTAACCATTTCATTCCTTGAGTCAATCTGAGGATGCCAGTCATTCTGATGAATTTGTCATTCCCTGGTTACAAAAGAGTGTTAAAAAAAAAAATAATGAAAACTTTGAAATACAAAAACAACAGATAAGAAAAATGCAATAATATGGGCAAATAACACTGCAGAGAGGATATCCTGTGTCATGCTTCAATGTATATTTGTGCTCACTGGAGAAAGAGACCAACTTCATTTACCTTTAATAAAAAACAAAAAACCACTCCCTGGAAAACAAAAGCCCCCCCCGCCCAACCTAAAGTCAGTCCCGTCAAACAGGAATACAGATGTCTTTTAACACTCTGTGTGTGTGTGTGAACATGGCATTGCGTATATACATCCTGTATGGGCAATACAAAATCTGATACATGTAAAGTAATGTATAGAAAAAAACACCAAAATGCCAAAAGTTGAAACGACCAAAAAGTAATCTCTCATTTCTTAGAGAACAGACCAGCAACAGTATGAAAGCTGACATCATTTGCTGCCAGGGCGAGAGACGTATACAGAAACAGAAATAGAGATCTAAATGTGCACATGCTTGCGCACACAAACATACACACACTCTCGCATGAACGCACGCACACACCAAATGGAAGCACTTCATAGTTTCTAGAAAAAGGGGGAAGAAAAACAACATTATTTCCAGAAGACATGGAATCACAACACACCACTTCAGCTTTAAACACGAACCCAACATTTTCCATTCATGAACACATTTTCAATGTAAAATATTTCTTCTTTTTCATTTGTTTAAATGCAAGTTTTTCTGTTTTTGATTATTTTTCTCACATTATGTTTACTAGAGAATCAACAATAGCTGAAATTATAATTCTGATCCCTTATTTATGGAAACCCATTTTTGCTGCCTGTGTATATTTTCGAGTATTTTGTGTCACCAATTTAGTACCTTGTCAAACTACACAATAATAAAACACATTCATACCCTCTTTCTGTTTTAAATGTTTAATAACTCTATTCCGCAATTTTCTTGTTAAACCAATCATCTAATCTGAAGTTAATGATCTATAAACTGTCTTAATATGGTAAACTAAAGACAATAAATTTTGCTGAACACAGCAATAATCATCAACTATTATGTGAACAGTTTCACAACAAATTATACGTTCAGTAAACAGAATTCAAATGACTATGGTTTTTAAATGCTTGCAGTTTACCCATTTGTTCCGGCAGTGTTGACACTAATCTCAACATGGCACATGGACAAAAAGATGCTGATTATGCCTTTGGTTGTGCATCCCTATGAGGAAGATTGTGCATTTCAGTTCCCATCCAGCACTCGCAAAAATACCCAGATTACACATACTACTGCAGGCGCGTGCTGTTCAAGGCACTTTAACGCATACATGATGCAATATTGCAAAATCACGATGCAATATTGCAAAAATCACCCTGCAGAGTACTCCACACAAAAAAAGACTGAAGTATGGAGGTATATTCTATGAAAAAGAGAGTACATAACAATGAAAATGAAATCGTGTCATGATCATGATAGATAGGCAGCTTGACGTACACTGCCTGTTCAAAAATACACTGTGTTGATTTGAGAAGGAAAAACTGCTGTAACAGCAAATGCACACACTGTATTGAACAGGCTGATTATATATATATATATATATACATATATATATATATATAAATAATTATAATTATATATATATATTTAAAAAAATATATATATATAATATATATATATATATATATAAGAGATTCTTACTACACAGAATCCACTGAACATAAACAGAGAGGGGAAAGAAAGACTCCCACTGTCTTTTGTTCTGGAAAAAGTCATGTAATAGGTAGGTTTCATATTCAACATTGTACACACTTCAAACATCTACAAGGGAATAAAAATGTGATCATGGTTTCAATCACAAAAACAGATATTAGCTATACTTTAACCACAACTCCCCCACCCTACTATATATGAATTCACAAGTCCTTGGCCCTTTAGCTTCTGTGTTTGTTTCTTGCTTGCTTTTAGTGCAGGAAAGGATGGAGAAGAAAAGCACCTACCAAAAGAACACCGCAACCACACTTTGCTTCCTTATGCCGCAGCTGCTCACGATCACCATCTTTCACCGGGTTAGGTGATCCTTTCTCCTTTTCCAGCTGGTTGTTGCACACCTGAAGTATCAGTCAGAGGCCAACAGGAGTGAGGAGAGGTGGTACCACCATCCCACAGTCACAAACAGGATACTGATCTTTTATACAGGCAGTGCGGGCGCATCAAAGAAGATGAGGCAGCAAATTTTTTCTTTTTTGTTTTTTGAATGCATGATGATCAATGTTGAATTCTTTTCTTTTTTTTTGAATGCATGATGATCAATGTTGAATTCTTTACTTTTTTTTTGGAATGCATGATGATCAATGTTGAATTCTTTTCTTTTTTTTTGAATGCATGATGATCAATGTTGAATCTACCATTCGCTTTCTTTAAAAAACAACAACTAACCAATACACTGACGTGACCGTTATCAACACAAAACAACAGTACCCGAGCTCTGATTAGCAGCAAAACGATCATCGTCGCCCAGTAGCTCGCAGAATGAACACAGAGCCTTTTGTCTGTCCAGTCTGGGCTCAAAGAACGTGGTCTCGATGATCACCACTCAGGCACAACAGGGTACTGGCCGTTCAGACAGGCGGTGCAGTGTCCATAGGGCCGGCTCTTGTCCACCCCCTCCTGAATAGCTTCCAACATGCCCTCAATGCTCAGGTAATGCAGGCTGTCCGCACCTGCACACACGCATCATGACCACGCTCTTGGTTCTGTGGCTTTCTTCGGCTTAGTTTGTTACAGGAACAAGACACATTTTCGAGAAGTTTTGGATACGTCTCAAAAATGAATATTGCGCAGCTACATTTTTTTTTGTTTTTCAGTCATTTGATTTTTAAATTGTATTGTATTGTATTGCACTGTATTGTATTGTACTGTATTGTGTTGTGTTAAGTTGTGTTGTATTGGGTTGCATTTTATTGTATTGTGGGTTGTTTTCTACTCTTCAGATTAGGACAACCATTCAAGTTAAACACAAGATACATAAGACATTACTCATATTTTTGGCTGATAATGCACATTGTCAAGATCTGCTTAACTCTTTGAAGGTTTAATCTTATCAAATAAAAGAAAAAGTGATTAAGCAGAACATTTGGCAAAGTTCAGTCAAAAATACATAAGAACTCTTCTATGTCTCCACAGTTCCATACATCCAACATATTTGTGGTGTGACAAATGTAAAACTCTAAATCAAGCTAAGATTTTTCAGGTCAAATTTCACATTATTTCCATAAAAAAACAACTGACCAGCTAAAAATCCTTTTCCAATTAAAAATTCCAGCAGTCTTAGAACAAGGTTGCAATTTGTAAGATCCTTCTATGTATCCTGACACAAAAGTAAAAGCATGGACACCTTGACAGTCTGCCAAGGTTACTCAGCATACAAGTTTAGCCATACCACACCAGACATTTCTTTCTTCATTTCTTCCCAGTTTGACAAAAAAATCGAAATGAATGTCAAAGTCCTTCGGATGAGACTATAAACCGAGGCCTCATGCAGAACATCTTGCGCACATGTTAAATCCTGTTCCGCTTTTCGGAAGAATAGGCCATTGTGTGCCGGTGGAAACAGATGAAAAAAATTTACTAAACCGCATACACACGGGGACTGGATGTAAAAAAGCACATGAGTGCTTATTCCATTATCCTCGATATAAAAGAATAAATAAATAAATAAATGAATAATACATAAAAATAAATGACACAAGCAATACTGGCTCACAAAATCAACCCATTTTTTAAAGGGGTACAAAAAGACAACCCCTCCTTCAACTTACCAATGAACTCCCGGATCTCTTCAATGGTCTTGGTGTTGGCAATGAGCTCCTGTCGGGTAGGGATGTTGATACCCATACAGCAGGGGTGCTTGACAGGGGGAGAGGCAATGCGCAGGTGCACCTGAGAAAATATAGCGACAACTCAGAGTTACTCAACGCTGCCTACTTTGCACTCGCTGACACTGTTAAGAAAAGTGTGTGCTAGAATTTCCATCATATGCGCAAGAGCTAACTGCAAGAAGAAGAGCAGCAACAAATCACTGTTGTATGACACACTACCCCAACAATATTATAGGGTGAAAATATCCCTCACACACACACCAGTGTGCCAAAGGGAACAGACAACAAAATTTACAAAACCACAAGTACACAGGGTCTGGATGCAAAAAAAACCACCCACACAAGCGCTCATTATTCTCAAAATTAAAGAATTAACATTTTTTATTAAAATAAAAATACACACACACATAATGAAACTCTATGAATACATTCATAGATTATCTTGTGCTTTCTACCTAAAGTTTGATAGGCTAATATTATAGCATTCTCAAAAACAAAACAAAAGATTTAAGATTATGGTTTGCAAGCACGGTGAAAAAAATTAATTAAAATTAAAATTTTTTTTTAAAGTGTTTTCTTGTCTTCAGGCTTTACTATGGAGAGATTACAGAAACTGTTTCCACCTCTCTCTCTCTCTTCTCTCTCAATGAACAGCTGAAAACAAATTCTTCAGTTTGCTTTTCTTTGCATCCCACCACCACCACCATTATACACTCCCTTTTTGTCTTACCTTACCCACACAACTTGTAGACACACGTGCGTGCATGTGTGCATGACATCAAGTGCTGTCAATTTTTATGACGTGTGTTATATTTTAAGTACAAATATTGCTTAAAGCATGTTGTATAATCTTAAAATGCCACTCTTAATTGCTCTATTGAGATAATCAAGCATTCTTGAGTCCTGAGTCTTTAGATAGCTCACCTCTTTAGCACCAAATCTTTTCAGGAGTCGAACTATGGACCCCATAGTGTTGCCCCGGACGATGGAGTCATCAATCAGGACGACCCTTTTGCCAGCAAAGTTCTCCGACAAGGGACCAAACTTTTTGGCCACCCCCAGTTTCCGTAAGCGCATGGTTGGCTGGATGAAGGTGCGCCCTACGTACGTGTTCTTGCAGAGCACCTCTTTGTATGGAATATTGAGCTGTGAGCAGAAAACATGACTGGCGTCACACACAGAGGAAAAAGAAAAAAGGATACTTGGTTTCCACAATTCAACAGTTTAAAAATAAAAACAACAACATGCATGCACACACACACACAAAAACAGAACATTACATAGAGAGACAAAGAGAGAGGGAGGAAGGGAGGAGGAAAGGAGGGAGGGGAGGGAGGGAGAGGGAGGGAGAGAGAGAGAGAGAAGAGAGAGAGAGAGAGAGAGAGAGAGAGGCAGATAGAGAGACAGAGACAGGGAGGGAGGGAGAGGGAGAGAGAGAGAGAGAGAGAGAGAGAGAGAGAGAGAGAGAGAGTAACACTGACTATTGCAACAGATGCAGATATTCAGCCGAGACCAGACTATGCAATGATTATATGTCAGACAGAAACAAACAATAATGAAAAATCCAGCCTCAGTACTTCTGCACATAAAGAACTGATGAACCAAAACAAAACACGATATAAAAACAACAACCGAGCATTCACAAACAATAAAGATGATAGTTAACATCATCATGAATGGTCATCAACTTGAAATAGAAGATTCCTTCAGACATCTTCACTGCACACTGACCACAGATGGCCACTCTGCAGCTGGAGTAAAGATCAGACTGGCCAGCCCTTGCAACCTTGGCCATGGCAAAGTCTGATAGGATTCGAAAAAGAGATCAGCTTCCCCACAAATTTGAACTTGTTTAGAGCGTTGGTCATTTCCATACCACTGTACGGGTGTGAAAGCTGGACCTTGACTACAGAACTGGAAAAGAACATCTGAGCCTTCGAAATGAAAATGCTCTGAAGGATTCCACACATTTCCTGGCAGGACCACAGAACTAATGTCAGTTGGCAAAAAGTGATCATGAAAGCTGGGCCATAGGAACAAACCCCCTTCTGGCTGCTGTGAAAAGGAGGAAGCTGGTGTGGTTTGGTCACGTCATGCGTCATTAACTCTCTTGCCAAGACTATCCTACAGGGAACACTTGAGGAAGGAAGATGCAGGGGAAGACAGGTGTAGAAAGTAAAGAACATCAAAGACTGGACCAGCCTTGACATAGCACTGTTGCTGCAAAAGGCTGAAGACTGATCAGCTCAGAGTAAAGAGTTGATTGAGTTGATCTTGGTCAAAGGACTGCTGATGCTGATGATTACCATATGATTCACCCAACTTCACAAGTACTAGAGTTCTGTGTGAAAATACTCTCATGCCACCATTTTCCCTTCTCCCTCACCTGCCCTCCATCCCATTCCCCTCTTCTTCACAATCACCTTTCCCCCATCCCCTAAACAAAGAGAGAAATCCCCCAAATTTCTGGGTACATAAGCATAGTGTCAGATATATGAAATATACAACAACAAAAGATTGTTACACTTACAACACGGGAAAATTCCATAGCAGCTGGTGTGGCAGAGTCGGGCACAGTGCTGACAATGTCGGCCTCCACCGGCGCTTCTTTCGCAAGCTGGATTCCACAGCGCTTGCGTACAGAGTGCACTGTCTGCCCTGTTGTTTTTCAACATACACTTTGATTAATTTATGGGTAAAAATACAACCCTAACAAATATCCAAAGAGTTCAAAACATCTAAAACCATGTCCAAGCCATAATAGTAGTATGCTGTTGCAGCAAAAGCATGGTGTAATAGTATTAAAAATTAGTATCTTGTCATTGCGAGGAATGGCGTAATAGGATCTTGTCATCGCAATGTGAGCTGATGGATGTAAAGGAATTATTTAAATCTTCCATGATTTGGGCTCCCTGTTCATCCGTAGCCATTATTATCATTATTATTTACTTTTGCTGCTGCAGATAACTGACATGGCCCTTGTATCATGTGTTCAATTTCTGTTTCTCACTTTTGTGACCAATATAGTCCTATGTCTTTTGTGTTCTGCCCACATGGCCCCTAAAGCACAATGAGCCAAACATGCTATGAACAGAAATGTAAAGACAGTGATTATGATCAAATGATACCTACATCCTGAATCATCTCTGATAACATTGCTCAGTTTCCTAGTCAGCATTGCGCAAGTCTGTGGGTATTGTTCAGCTTTAGTTAAGGCTAGTAGACCAACAAGAAAACTGGTATCAATGTCTTAGTTGGGCACTTCTTAAACCCAAATGAATCTCCAATCCATGAGTATATTGATTCTTTTCTTCATCAAAAGTTCGCACACACACACACACACACACATGAAGAGCAAAAAAGATGAAAAACAAAAAAAAGAAATCAATAAGACGCCTAAAATAAAAAAAGAAGAAGGAAAACAGACAGAGAAACTGAAACACAACATTAACAAAATCAACAAGATACACAGAAGAGTGGTATTTACCCTCAAAGATGCTGTCAGGACGTGCAAAGTACACGTATTCAAAAAAGCAGAAGGCAGGTTTAACATCCTTCGGCAGAGAGACAATCATCATGGATCTGAACCCCTTCAGGCTGATCTCCACGATTTCTCCTGAACCACACAAACCACACAGTTATACATACATGTCGCCAATCCCTTCCATCATGCTGTCTATATAACCCAAACCACCACTGGCCATATCAGGGTTTAAAAGCTCAGATCAAAAGTTAGTCCAACTAATAACATTTTCTTCCTTTTCCATTTTCCCTCTGCCCCTTCTTCCGTCTCCCTCTACTAATTTTTGTTTTCTTTTTTCTTTGAAGGGGAGGGGGGGTTACAATTTATGTAAATATAACAAAAGTTATATCTATGTAATGGTGTAAATACTTGAAGTTAAAAAAAAAAGAGGAATCAACTGCACATGCAAATAATCTCATCTAATGTCTAAACAACAGTCTCACACTAGTGATTCTAAGGTGTGATAAGTGGTTTTTTTAAAAGAGAGCATACCCCCAAAAGTGAGGAAACAACTGCACATGTAAATTTCTCATCTAATGTGTAAACAACAGTCTCACACTAATGATTCTAAGGTGTGATAAGTGAAGAAAAAGAGAGCATACCCCCCTAAAAAATGAGGAAACAACTACACATGCAAATTTCTCATCTAATGTGTAAACAACAGTCTCACACTCGTGATTCTAAGGTGTGATAAGTAAGTAAAAAAGAGAGCATACCCCCCAAAAAATGAGGAAACGACTGCACATGTAAATTTCTCATCCACTATGTAACTAACAGTCTCACACCTAAAGAGTCTGAGGTGAGATAAGTGAAAGCGCAAGCATTACCCGGGTGACCCTAAGGGTGCTTAAAGTAGTATGCAGCACACCACCACTACCACCACCACCACCACCATGACGACAACAACACCAACACCACAGACCTGGTCGGAGCTCCCGGTGATAGGCAGCTCCTACAGCGTTGAATGAACAGGATTCCGAGGACACCACCCATCCATCCAGTTCACTATCCTGTACATCTTTATTCTGAACTGAAATGCAAACACACCAAGTCAAGTCAGACACACTCGAATCATCCCATGAAGGGAAATTGCAATACTGACGGGCATGACAAACATGGAACCCACACTGGTTAAAACAGCTACAAAGATGGCAAGTATTTCGATTACCTGTCATTCACTGCTTTATCTGAAATACTGTTTTGAAAACGGGAATCTTTCGTTGTGTTTGTGGATCGATAAGAATGTTACAAATGACAAACGGAAATGTCTGATTTACATATGAATGTTTCATGTTGTGTAATTTCTGTGTCAAGCATGACAAACTACTTTGTTTGTTTTTGTTTAATGTCCATTCACTACTTGGTGATAAGGACACACCCGCATTCAAACCAACATCTCTCTCTCTCTCTCTCTCTCTGGGGGACAGGAATAGCCTCATTGCACTCGCAATCTGACGACCCGGGTTTGATTCCCGTTCAAGGGGATACTTTCCCCCTGGAGTTAACATCAGTGCAGACTCAACTCTCCCACAAAGTCCTTCGGATAAGACTATAAACCGAGGCCCCGTGTGTGAACGCACGCAGGACATCTTGTGCACACGTTCAATCCTGTTCCACTTTTCGTAAGAGTAGGCCATTGTGTGCCCGTGGAAACAGATGACAGAATTCACAAAACCGCATACACACGGGGACTGGATGTAAAAAAGCACATAAGTGCTTATTCCATTATCCTCGATATAAAAGAATAAAATGGGGGGAAAAATCTCTCTCTTTCTCTCTCATATGTATGTATATTTATATTCTCAAAACTATCTACAGTAGAGGTCTTACTGGGGAAGAATATATAACCTCAGCAACTGATGTTATGAACTGCTGAGAGCCATATAAAATTTCTTGAACAATGGCATATTTTTTAAATGAATTTTTATTCCTCTCCTTTTAAACAGGTCAGTAAGGATTGGGCAATCAAACAATAAGTGGTGGATTGAAAGAGATTCTTTGATGGAAAACTTCTTTGTGTTGTGTGTGTGTGTGTGTTGTGCTAAGGTTGAAAACACTATAGTATATGGAGAAAAAGCAAATGAAAACAAAAATTCCAAACCCCAAAAATGCACACACATACATGTATACAACCAAATAAATACTCCAGCCTCTGGAAAACGTAAAAACACTTTTCTTACGACAGACACTTTACAAATACATGCAATTTCAAATACATACATGTGCACATGCATGCATGCACACACACACATACACACACACACAGGCTCTCACTTACTACCGCATATGTATTCTTAAAACAATTCCAATTTGACCAAGTGGAAAAAACAAATTAAAAAACATATAAAAACAAACCCTTAACTAACCAAACACACAAGAAAACAAAAAAACAGCCCCTCCCACCACCACCCCCAACCAAACACACACACACACAACCAAACCAAAACCAAACAAAAAATCTGATGCAAAACAAAAAAACCCCCAAAAACCCACATCATACACAAACAGTAAACAGATTCGTTCAGGTGTAAAGTGATTCACAGTGTTAGTTCACATCTGATGGGGAAAAAAAAAAGTTCAATGGCAGGTATAGACAGAGAGGTGGGACACCTTTCCCGTTGAAAGCCGAAGCCGGTAACAGCTTTTCCCAGACACAGGGGTCGGTTGCCGTACGGATCTCGCACGGCGTAAATCCGGTCAGGCAACATGATGAGCAAAGAGTACGATATGGACACCTCCTTCATCATTTTTTGGATCCTGATAATGGGGAAAAAACCAAACCACACACACACCCACGCATGTGCACACACACACATGTGTGCATAGACACACATGCACACAGACACATACACATGTGTGCGCACACACACATACACACGCGTGCACACACACACACACACAGTCACACACACAAAGAAATTTTCAAAGAAAACAAACCCTTCAAACAAACAAAAACAAAACCACTACCTGCTCTTGACATCAACTGTTAGGACTCAAACTGATATATAGTGTGATTATTTGTTACTTGAGGGGGAAAAGTTTTAGGCAGAAATTTATTTAAAATCAAGCGTAATAAATAGCACTAAAATAAGAAAGGCTGACAGGTTTGATTTTCATATTTGTGGGCAGTGCGTGTCTTTAAGGGTTGACTAATTCCTCAGCACTGTTGCAGGAAAAAAAAGGGGTTATGGCCCTTACTCCACATGGAGCAACTTGAGTCAGTCTGGTTCCATAACTCGATTGTTACTATTGTCTTTAGTAAAGCTTTAGTGCAACCTATCCTCTCTCTGCATCACATCACAACACTGATGACAAGTTTTCTGGATTTCTTTTCCCATTTCAAGCAGCATCCTTTCCATACAACTCTCCCCCCCCAAAAAAAAAAAAAAAAAAATTAATTAAAAAATCAACTGAGACTTCATAAAAATGTAGAATATTTGCTACATCCTGCAACAACCTGCCGAGAAATCCACAAAGGAGATGACTAACCAACTGCATAACTCAACTTGTTGATGCATGCTGTGGTTTTTTTTGTTTTTGTTGTTGTAGTGGTTTTTCATTTTGTTTTGGGTTTTTTTGGTGTTTTTGTTTGATCCTCAAGCTAGATCTCCGAGGTTCACCACTGGTGAGATTTAGCGTATGCGACCATTTTTGCCCACTATGAAGGTAGCCGCATTCTGACTTCAGGTTTGACTGGTTCTGTAACTCCTCAAACCCCACACGAATGAAAGGATTACGGTACAAATGTGTGACCTATCATCTGCTTGCCTGTGTGCAGCAAGGGAAGAAAAATGCTGGAGTTCTCCCATACGTTGTTGGCCTGGGAGATGGTTCAAATCTCCGCCCGAATCCATCAGGTAATGCGCTTCGATTTGTTCGTTTCACAAGATTCAGCGCTATATAAATTCCATATATTATTATTATTAATGCAGATCTTGGAACTTGCAACATGTCACTTTTAAGACGGGACGGGATAGCCTAGTGGTCAGAACATTGCGCTCGTAATCTGACGACCTGGGTTCGATTCCAACTCAAGGGGATATTTTCCTCTGGAGTTAACATTAGTGCAGACTCCACTCTCCCCAAAAGTCCTTCGGATGAGACTATAAACCGAGGTCCCGTGTGCGAACGCATGCAGAACATCTTGCGCACACGTTAAATCCTGTTCCACTTTTCATAAGAGTAGGCCATTGTGTGCCGGTGGGAACAGACAACAGAATTCACAAATCCGCATACACACGGGGACTGGATGTAAAAAAGCACATAACTGCTTATTCCATTATCCTCGATATAAAAGAATAAATAAAAAATAAAAAATAAAAAAGACTATGATGAAAGAAGGAAAAGACAAGACAACAAAACCACGCTACTATATCATCATGGCTATCACGGCATCGGCTCACCTGCCCAGCCAGTTTGCCCCGTTGGGTTCTCCGCATTCTGGTTGGTGGGTCAGAAGCTGCGTCAGTAGCTCGCTGTCAGAGCCTGTGGACAGGCCTACACCGTGCAGCAGCAACTGTAACAGCACCAACACACTCGGGTAAAGTCACACCTGCCCGGCCTTACCCCTGCTGTCATTTCTAACAACAACAACACACTCAGGTTAAGTCATGCCTACCTGTCTTTATCCCAGCTATCTTTGGTCGGAGCACTCGCTTTCCCCCAGCCAAGTTAAGCAGCGTCGAGCGTGGTTACCAGTTGGATGGGATACTGTTTGCGCGCCTTGGCTTCAGTACAGTTCCCCCAGTTCACCCAGCTGTAAATGGGTACCTGCCCTCTTTAGGGTCAGAGAAGGTAAAGCAGTGAGGGAGAGGAGATGGGCGCCGCCCTCAATATGCTGGCCCTAGAGAAGTGAGGTCTCTGACGCCTCGCTCCCCTACGACCTTATAGGTTAGGGGACTCCTTTACCTTTACCTTTTTTTTATCTTTATAACAACAACACACTCAGGTCAGTCATACCTTTATCCCAGCTATCTTTATAACAACAACACACTCAGGTCAGTCAGACCTACCTGGATCTTTATAACAACAACACACTCAGGTCAGTCATACCTTTATCCCAGCTATCTTTATAACAACAACACTCAGGTCAGTCAGACCTACCTGGATCTTTATAACAATAACACACTCAGGTAAGTCATATCTACCCGGCTTCTAACAACACCATATTCGGATAAGTCACACCTGCCTTGCTTTAATATCTCTGCTATCATTTCTGTCGCATGCTTTTCAGATTTAAACAGAAGTAGTTATATATCATGAAATGGCGTGATTCTATTATCTGTAGAGCTGAGGCTTCACTTTAGAAACTCTTAAACACATGGGGTAGTCGTATAATCAACAGCTTCCATATGAAATTCAGGATGAAATTACATTGCCTTTTTTTTCTTCTTTCATTGAAAAAGACGTGACTGAAACATAACTTATGACTTTCATTTTGTTTGTTTTTCTTACAAAACAAATATGCTCAAGAGCCATTTAAAAATAACTGGAAAGAAGAAAAAAATGAAAACAATAAAAATGACAACGTAAGTTTTCCATGGTCAGTTTTCACACCGACAGGCGCCTTTTTGTCCTCAATCTATTCAGTTTTTTGTTCTTGATTATCTAAGTGCCTGCTCAGAATCGCCTCAAGGCAAATATGCATTAAATCAAACCCCACAGATAATATATCCCTTGCGTACCTTTTTCTTCAAGGATTTGGCCTTCACAAGTTCCCCGTTGTGGGCAACAGCAATCAGACCATGCAGGGTCTCCACAACGAAAGGCTGGATATTCTCATGGGCTGAGGCTCCTTGTGTGGAGTATCGGGTGTGCCCTGCCATCAACACAGTCCATGAACTACCAACACTTCCCCATCAACACAGTCCATGAACTACCAACACTTCCCCATCAACACAGTCCATGAACTACCAACACTTCCCCATCAACACAGTCCATGAACTACCAACACTTCCCCATCAACACAGTCCATGAACTACCAACACTTCCCCATCAACACAGTCCATGAACTACCAACACTTCCCCATCAGAACAGTCCATGAACTACCAACACTTCCCCATCAACACAGTCCATGAGCTACCAACACTTCCCCATCAACACAGTCCATGAGCTACCAACACTTCCCCATCAACACAGTCCATAAACTACCAACACTTCCCCATCAACACAGTCCATGAGCTACCAACACTTCCCCATCAACAGAATATCTTGATCAAACACTTAAAGCCTACTATGAAATCTTAGTGGAAATTTAAGCTGGTCTTTTAAATGGATGAGAATTAAGAAAAAAAGAAAACCCTCTTGTTCAGTCAAATGAGGATACTTGCACAAAAGCAACTGTCCTAGCATGTTACACACATTCTAAAAAAAAGAATAAAAAAATAAAAATAACAACAATATTATTAAAGTCAAACAACCTGTAAATGTGGGCAAACTTTAACAAATTGTGTTGAAATAATGACACACAAACTCTCCTTTTTTTTGGCCTTTGGGGGCATGGGGAAAATTAACAAACTGTGTAAATGACACACCAATTCTCCTGACTTTGTCTTAAACTAGTGAGAACATGGGGAAATGAAGAAATTGTGTTAATGACACTCATACTCTTATTTTGAGTGTTACTTGCAACAGAGGTATCTGCCATCAATAAATTGACTGCACTTGTAGTAGCCATGACAAGGATGATTAAACAAAATGGTGATGAGGAACAGCAGCAGATATACAGGTCTACAACAAAGTTCTAAAAGACAAGGCAATGTATGCAAGTTGTGACAATGCCATCTTGAAAGTTACAAACTGAAACATAAGTGTATATGCGCAAGTGTGTGTGTGTGTGTGTGTTTATGTGTGCATGTATGAATGCATGGGCATGTATGCATGTGTGTGTGTTTGTGTGTGTATGATGAACACATTTCCAACTCACCTATTCCTAAGCAGCCTTTCAGTTTGCCAAGATCCTCGTCTGTGAAGGAGCTGTTCACCAGACCCATGCGTTTCTGGACGCAGAACTTTCCACTGGGGTCCCCTGTGGATGTCACAATGCCTGCACTCTCCTGGCCTCTGCAGAAATCAACTGGAAAACATGAGCTTGGAAACCGTGTACAACTATTCCCTTGAATTCCAATTTTCTCTTGTTTTTAATCAGACGTCTACTCTGAATCACAATGCCCTACCTCCCTCTACATGCTGTGTTTTTTTTTTTTAAAGGATTGTATGCAGTGGTGGGGACGGGACAGCTCAGTGGTCAGAGCATTCGCTTTCCCCCAGCAAATGTTAAGCAGCGTCCAGCATGGTTACCACTTGTTGGATGGTGACTGTTCGCATGCCTTGGCTTCAGTACAGTCCCCTAGTTCACCCAGCTTTAAATGGGTACCTGCCTCTTTAGGGTCAGGAAAGGTAAAGCAGCGACGGAGAGGAGATGGGCACCACCCTCAATATGGTGGCCCTTGAGAAGATGAGGTCCCTGATGCCTCACTCCCCCATGACCACATAGGTTATGGGACACCTTTACCTTTTTATGCAGTGGTGGTAAGTGTTGTCAATAAAATAAAAATGATAAAAATAATTTACATTTTGAGATGTAATGATATCGATTCTTGTCCTGATCGATCAATACAGAATACACTTTCAATCTTTCTTTCCTTTGATTATAAAAATATTACAGTCCCAGTAGACCTATCTGTTTAAGGGACAGTTTCAACCAATTACTACCACCAAACAGCTCTCTCTGACTATTACTGTACTACCAACCACTCCAAGTTTTGCATCGATGAAAGGCTTCGGAATAAATTTATCATCAGTTTCAGTATCAAAGCAATCACTGAATCAGCTAGCACACTCTACACACAGTCTATAGAAAGCGGAAGTCTATCGTCATACACTCCAGTTCCAAGCAAAATAAAGTCAAGTTATGAAAACTATATCATTCAATCCTATGGAAGAAAGTGGCTGTGACCTGTCACTGTGTCCGTGTCAGACTCACTATACTATGTGAAATCATGTACCCTAGAGCATAAAATTTATTATAGTTTTTTAATTTTTAAAAATTTTATTCTTTTATATCGAGGATAATTGAATAAGCACTTATTGTTTTTTTTACATCCAGTCCCCATGTGTATGCGGTTTTGTAAATTCTGTCATCTGTTCCCACCGGCACACAATGGCCTACTCTTATGAAAAGTGGAACAGGATTTAACGTGCGCACAAGATGTTCTGCGTGCATAACTTTTGGGGAGAGTGGAGTCTGCACTGATGTTAACTCCAGGGGAAAATATCCCCTTGAACGGGAATTGAACCTGGGTCATCAGATTGCCAGCGCAATGTTCTAACCACTAGGCTATCCCGTTCCCCCCTGTAGTCATTATGATCATCCATGGGGGTAAGAAATACAGAAACTAACCGTACAACAAACAAGCAACTGGCAAAGCTGCAAATCTAATGACAGATTCTTTTATCTTTTAACCTTTTCCCTATGGATAACCTGCTATAGGGTAACCCTTCCCTCCATATCACTCACGTCTGGCTTACAGTAGCATACAAATGTGGACAGTGCATGTGTACCGGGAAAGAGGGGTTCTCTCCCTATACGTCGGGACAGTGTTAAAACCAGCGAAGCAAAAATCAAAACAAACGCACACACACAGAGTTCAGCAACTGAAGATAACACTTTACAAAATCTTGTTCCGAAGATGACAAGAACTGAAAAAGACAGCAGTATATATATATCTAGACAAACTTCACAAAGTTGCTGACTTTACTCTGATCAGAACAAAAAATTTTGGCAATTTAGAATTTTACCAACCCCCACAACAACAGACGCAACAAATAATAATTTATACAGTAACACTGAAACTCTCTTTTTAATGATAGAAAAAAAATGAGAGGACTAAGAACTAAACAAAAACATTACGTTACTTTAACCTTTTCCCACCACTTACCCGCTATAGGGTAACCAACCATCCACTAACCCTTCCCTCCGTATCACCCACTACTGGGTTACAGTAGCATACAAATGCGCACAGTGTACATGTACTGGTGAAGAAGGGATCTTTCCCGTAACATAGGGATAATCACAGTGTTAACTATAACAGTCATCATCATCATCATGAACCATTACACCCAGTGGTGTGTAGGGCAGCAACAAAGCGTTTCCACTCCCGCCTATCCTGGGCCAACCTAGTCACTGATCCCCAAGAGTGCTGCATGGCCTTCATCTGACTTTCTACAGTCCCTCTCCACGTTGCTTTTGGTCTTCCTTGTTTTTCTCCTTCCTTCTGGGGTCCAGTACAATGCTGTTCTTGTGATTGACTATAACAGTGTAAGCACATTATTCTGCGGGTTCTCACCTGTGCTGCACTCCAACCAGTCCAAGGTGAATGGTGGAAGCCACATCCATGGCTGAGGACCCATCAGGCCTGATCACGCATCCAAACAGGCCACAGGCCTCACGGAGACCGTAATCATCCACGATTTCTTCAGCTTCAACTTTGGCAGCCATATTATCTGGGAAACAAAAAAAAGCGGTTTTTCAAAGTATCATTCTGAGTGGGGAGGGGTGGGGGGGGGGGGGGGGGGGGGGGGGGGGGGGGGAGGGGGGTAGCCTAATGACTTAGTATTTAAAGTCCTATATGTTGACACAAGCACTACTATCTTGCACAAACATTAAAACCCATTCATCTCGTTCAACTTAAGAGTAAGACAGTTACCAGTTATGGCCACTCTTATGAATGTTCTGCCAGGTTCATGTTCTCTGCTGTGAAGATTAAAATAATGTTAAATTGACACCCCCACCCCCCTTCTTTTTTTTTTTTTTACAGAGAGAGAGAGAGAGAGATACTCACAGAGAGAGAGAGAGAGAGAGAAGAGAGAGAGAAGAGAGAGAGAGAGACTCAGAGAGAGAGAGAGAGAGAGAGAGAGAGAGAGAGAGAGAGACTCAGAGAGAGAGAGAGAGAACTTGAAAGATTTATTCACAAAAAGGCCATTGGCCCATACATGAAGGGGCGTTGTCTAACTGCTTAGTATTTTAGTGAGAAAAATAAGTAACACAAAAAACCAAAATTTTATTGTATAACCACAACCACCACAATAAAAATCAGTTACAAAAAATATGACTTAAGAAACCAAGATATCTCTTATTCTAAAGGCTTTACAAAATATAAAGCAAGGCTGCGCACAATCTCAGGGACTAGATGCCATGAGTAGACAGAATCTAAATAAATTAGGCTGTCTACTATACTTTACTGGAATGTAATTCTGTCTTACATCTTCTAATACTGGACAGCACAGCACAAAATGAACTTCATCTTCCACTGTTTGCTTACATAATGCCTGATAATGGGCATAGCAGCCTGAGGTCATCATCATCATGTTCTATATTAGTATATATCTATATTTATGAACATTTATGTCTGATACACCAAGTCTAAACATAGACATAATTCTTTTCAAATGTATGTCCATATCAAGCTTTAGATACGGTTTGACATCATGTGAAGCTATAAATTGTCTGTACATTTGAAATCTTTCACCGTTTTGTATATGACCACTCCACTGCTGCCAACGGCAGTCAATCAATCTTTGCCTGAAAACGTTGATAAACTCTCTACAATTTCAACACCTTGATTGAGCCAAACAAACTCAAAGCCAAGTTCACATAAACAGGTACACATTTGTAAAACCCAGGTGTTTTTCCCCTTGACATCTAGATCACAAAGCATCTTGTAAGACTTAAAAGGTAACCTGCACTCATCCATATGCAGAATCTTAATCCAAAATCTAATGCATCTTACATCAGCATTAACAGAGAGAGGATATCTAGGTTTCACTGTAAACAAGATCATTAGGTGTACATCTATAGATCTATTAGGTGTAGGTCCATCTGTCTATCTAATATCACCTAATGTGAAAAGATGATAAATTTAAGAAAAACGTCTATCTAAGCCTAAAAACTGCTTTAAAGCATAGAGGTGTACCGATTCACAATGTGTTACAGCTGCATCCAGTCCCCAGCCTTATAAGTTATAACACAGTGGGTTGTATTTGTGCATCAAATATCTTAATGAACAAGTTAAAAGCATTATTATTCATTATTCATAGTTTTGTAAACACAACTAACAAGCTTCTTTTACCTCGACTTGCCAGATCTTTACATACAGTTGTGAAACTAAGCACACAACACACACACACACACAGAGAGAGAGAGAGAGAGAGAGAGAGAGAGAGAGAGAGAGACTCCAGAGAGAGAGAGAGTTCCCAATGTAATTTATTTTAAATGTTAACAAGTTTAAATGAAAACTTTAGGCTGTTGATCTGTGCGTCTAGGTTTATGTCTTTGTTTCGTGGTCCTATTCTCTCCGATACAGGATCTTTTATCAACAAAAAATATTCCATTCCATCTCGATCTCCCAAAGATCGGCTGACCATGATGATGATCACTTAGGCCAGTATCTCTAATCACGATAATTTCCATGTCAACACAAGCCTGGACCCACCTGTGCCCTGTTTGCTAATTGCAATCAATACACACTGAAGCTGAAATCTGGCTGTCGTAAATCAAAAAGAATAAAAAGCATGGTGTTAACAGACCTTTCTAAATTCTGTAGAATCTGTCAGCAAACAAGAGTTCTAAACTCTTTGCGAGTAAGTAACACAAGTCCAGTCTCCCCACACACTGACAACGTGGTTTGTCGCCCTTGACCTTTATAGAACGGATTTTTTTTTTTAAGAACAATTTTCAAAGGGAGATCATCACGTCAGACACTTATATTTTTTATCCATTTTTTTACAAGCATTTTTAGCCCTAAAACAAATATCTTATGTAATTGTCTTATAATTTGCTATTATCTGTACCTGAAATTGATTCAACTTTTTGCAAACTTTCTTTTAAACTGGGTCTCTATTTTCTATAGTCGGAAGGATTCAGTATTATCACGCACACACAGGCTCAGGTTCAGCTTGCTGAGTTAATGAATTTTTCAAAGCTCCCTGTGCAAAGACTTCTTTATTTTTTCTTTGAACATTACAGTAATATGCAAAGATTTTCTAACAAATATGTTGATCGGTAAAAATCAGTAATACTACATGAATAACATGTATTTTCTCCTTCCCCCCTCTCCCTCCCCCTCCCCCCTCACTGACCTTAACCTTTACGCAAGAATTGTTTGCGCTGGGTCTATCTATCCCACATGTCGGCCCCCTAAGCCTAAGGCTGCAATTCACGTCTGGGTTTTAGACCCAAAGTCATTGTGATTGCATTCTATAAGTTTCGGGTAGAAATCTCTTTGTAACTGAAGCCTAGTCCCTTTTACACAGGTAAAATTCGCATACTTATCAGAACACACACACACACACACAGATATATATAAATTTATAATTATTATGGTGGGTGAAAGTTGTGTGTTCGCGCGCGCGCGCGCGTGTGTATGTGTGTAAGCGCCCGCGCGAGCACACACACGTGCATGCGTACGTGCTCGCCAGCTTGCGCGTCAGAGCAATAGGCCCTAGCTTTAAAAGAACAAAATAAGCAGACTCTATTATTACTGATTCCAAAACACATCAATGATATTCTGTGCTAGGGTAGGCGAAAGGACTGTTTGTAATTTTACTCAGCCTAGGGCTTGCTTAAACCTTAAGAATCTGAGCATAAACTCCACGGCTCTGGCAGCTGAATGTGTGCAGTCATGAGTGTCCAACCCTCAAAATGAAAAATTCCTATGGTGATTATAAGGCAGGTTACTATAGTAAAGTGGGACTACACAAAAAGATCCCCTGCCGTATAAAGAGTGGAGAGGGCAAAAAACAACAACACAAAAAACACCACAGAATACAATAATTATTAGTCTACTAGGGTTAGGGTTTTTCTCTTTGATGGGAACAGTGAAGGTAAGGACACTGGAGCACCTAGACCTTATCAGTTGCTGTGTGTGATTTGTGTGATTAGAATAGGGGTTTATATATATATATATATCTTTTCATTTTGTGATGTTACTTGACGTGTAGACGTATTGTTGTTATTGTTTTTTAAATGTCTGGTTTGTGCAGTATCCCCATCCATTGTGAATTGGCTTTAAAAAGAATTTGCTTTAAAAAACAAAAAAAAGCCTAATTGCAACAATGTTGGGGGAGGGGGAGGAGAAGAGAGGGACACACCACAACACCACACCACAACACACAGCGCACAAACACACACACACAAACACACACACACACAGAGGCAGAGAAACAAAAGGATAGAAGTGGAGGTAGGTGAGAATAATGCCGATGGCGGTGGGGTGGTGGTGGTGTGGGATGATTGCATGCAAACAGCAGCTGTCAACAGCCAGCTAACAATAGTTAGTATACTACACAGTGCACAGACAATGCAACTCTTGTTCAGAGCGTGATGCAGTACTGACAGACTGATAGAACGGCATCATCACTAGCCAGCCCTATGCCTGTCATTTGGCCCAGTGTGACAGTGCACCCCCCGGTTATTTATTTATTTATTTATTTATTTATTTATTTACTCTTTTCATATAAGTTTAGACATGGCAGTTTGTCCTTGGGTATAATTAAACTGTTTCACAGACGAACTTGATGTTGTTTTTCTGCTTTTTATCAAAAAAAATTGTTAGGGCTTCTGTTGTGCATCTTTTCTCCCAAAAGAATTAAATTATTGTCTAAGAAGAAAAAAAAGTCGTGGGAAACAACTGAATTACCTGAACATTTCTAGCTTTAAAAACTTGACAGAAAACCCACCACCACCAACAACATACAAGTAGTAACAACAACAAAAAAAAAAAAAAAAAAGGCCTACAAAAACAAAACATAAACCTGCAAGAAAGGATATGAAGCGTCTGATGACTTCCAGTTGAAAACTAAACAAACAAAACAAACCAAAATAAACAAACCAAACCATAAAATCCCTGACCCCTTCCTCACTCCCCCCCCCCCCCCCACCCCTCACCCACTATTCCCTCTTCAAAAAGAAAAACAATGGGGAAAAAACAGAAAAGAAAAGAAGAGAAAGGATTATTTTTTTAAAAAAAACACCACCATTGAAAAACACCCTTCTCCTCCCTACTCGCTCCCCCCTCCTTCCCTGGTAAAATAAAATGGTGTGAAGGAGGCCCATTTTGCTGAACTTTCATCGACAGAGCCAGAAACCACCTGTACTTAAAATGTTCAGATTGGGGGAGGGGGAGGGGGAGGGGAGGGGGTCCCTTTTTGTTATTTATATTTCTTCCTACATTAGTGAGCATACCTTATTTAAGGGGGAAAACAAAGCTTGAGGAATATAACGAATCGTTTAAAAAAGAAAAAAAAAAGGAATCATTATAGTTTGACAAAATTAAGATCCTTATAATTAAAGTTTGAATAGAAGCAACAGTTTGTGTTGTTGTCGTAGATGTCCTGGTGGTTTCTTCTTCTTCT
>CM054144.1:49218617-49228617 GCA_028751875.1 Rapana venosa
TAATGGAATAAGCACTTATGTGCTTTTTTACATCCAGCCCCCGTGTGTATGCGGATTTGTGAATTCTGTTATCTGTTCCCACCGGCACACAATGGCCTACTCTTACGAAAAGCGGAACAGGATTTAATGTGTGCGCAAGATGTTCTGCGTGCGTTCGCACACCGGACCTCGGTTTATAGTCTCATCCGAAGGACTTTGGGGGAGAGTGGTGTGTGTGTGTGTGTGTGTGTGTGTGTGTGTGTGTGTGTGTGTGTGTGTGTGGTGTGTGAATGTGTGTGTGTGAATGTGTGTGCGTGCGTGCGTGGGCACACACATGCATAATAAGTATGTGCACGCACAGTTAACACACATGCATACGCGCACATATGAACACACACAGATATGCGCGCGTATGTGTGCACTTAGAATGGCATTCTGGAATAGGATATCAGAGAGAAGAGAGAGAGAGAGAGAGAGAGAGAGAGAGAGAGAGAGAGAGAGAGAGAGAGAGAGAGAGAGAGAGGTATCATGTGCAAATAAAAAGATATGAGAGTGACTTTATCAGTCCTCAGTAAAGTGACTAAGTAGAGACTTATAACACCTACATCCAAGACACTGTCTGTCTGTCTGTCTGTTGGTTTATCTGTCAGTCTCTGTCTATCTATCTATCTATCTTATCTATCTATCTATCTATCTATCTATCTATCTATCTATCTATCTATCTATCTATCTACCTATCTATCTATCTATCTATCTATCTATCTATCTATCTATCTAATCTTATATGAACGCCTCAGAACATCTTACCCACACATTAAAACCTGCTTGATCTTTGGGAAGATAATAGGCTATTTTCCCAAACCGCATGCACACGGGGAATAGATGCAAAAAAGTAACAACCCACGAGACCGTTTATTCCATTACCATTGAAATAAAAGAATGAAAGCAATCCAATTCATTATCTGATTTGAGACTGTCATCCTAAGTTACTACATTCATCGACCTGACTCTATTTTTTTCACTCCAGAGAAGGGACATTTCCCGAGAGAAAGGCCTTAAAATAATTGACAATCAATGCAATTTGAATCAAATGTCAACCAGTCGACTTAAGTAGGACTGTCATCGAGGTTTTTTTCCACAGAAAAGACTGTGGGTTACTTTGAGTTTTCAATCTGTCGACTCAAGAAAGGTGCGTAATAACTGATCTTTTCCACACACACACACACACCATTATTGTTACTGCCTGTCCTTTCATCTGGTTTGACCAGATTTTTCTTTTTATTAAACAGAGCATATGACATGAGCAACAATTATCAGCAGCATAACTCCAACAAGCTTTAAGCTTGTAATGCATTTTGCTCAAAACACACATCATTAGCATGATGGCCCCAAGAATTCTTACATTCCTTTGTCAATTTTCAGAAATCCTCAAACTGAATAACATTCCAACCAGTTCTTTATCCCGTTTTCGTGCTATTCTTACCACTGCTAAATTCAAAACATCGTTGTTATAAACACACACACAAAAAGCAGAGGAAACCTTTTTTTTTTGGTGGGGGGGGGGGGGGGTGTTGTTTTACTGTAACTCGCCTCAGTAGTCTGAAAATAGTTTTACAAGGTGGTATTTTTTTGTTGAATCTGTCAAGGTCTGTTGTACCAGTGGACACGCGAGAATATTGATTTCCAAGGCTGATGTCTGTATATTCATGGGAGTAAAAGTTTTAACACAGCTATTGCACCGGATAACCCCGAAATTTACTTGTGCTTACAACAGGCTTCATGCTACCAGAACTGAATAACCTTCACGTATAATGACGCCCAATAACGCGATGGGCCGTTGTTTGTGTCAACCCCCCCCCCCCCCCCCACACACACCTACCATATCTATCTATCTATCTATCTATTGTCCAGACAAACTGATCTGGACAGCCAAGCAAAGGACAGATATTTTTGAATAACAATGTGATCTGTTTTTGTTATAATTGGCGAGACAAAATTATGACTTGGACAGTCAATCTGGGAATGATATTATTACAAGGTTAGGAATTGCCTGAATCCTTGGTATGTTCGCCACTTCGATAGATTTTTTTTTAAAGGTGACCACCCCCTTCCTCCATTTTATGTTATTGCTGTTGTTGTTGTTGCAAAAAACAAAATAACCGAGGAGTATATACAAGAATTACTGTCATGCTTCACTCCCACTGGACATATAAAAGAGTCTGATAGCTTTTTGCATGCTGACTCAAATCGCTCTCAGAAATACAAAAACAAATGGTAATTGTTGTTGTCAGCGGTTTTCACACACACACACACACATACACATGCACGTACCTATACACACATGCACGTACATACACACATATACACACGTGTGCGCGCCCAGACACACACAACACACACACACACACACACACACAGACACACACACAACACAAAACACACACACACACACACACCACACCCACACACACCCACACCCAACATTATTACTTATTCATACATCAAAACTGATTCAAATAAAGCGAAATGTGCACTCAAAACACTGTTTTTCACTTCATGTTTCTTCTTTTCTTAAAATAATACGCACATATTATCTTATGACATCTGCTCGATGGTTATCAATTGCAATTATGAAGCTACACATGTCTAAACAATTTTTTACGCTCTTTGCAACTAGTATGAATTTTTTATATATAACAATTTCGCCCAGATTTTTATCATAATTTTAAGACATACCTTTCAAGTGAATAAAATTGGTTTTCTGTTTTGTCGCAGTGTTCATTATTGTCCGTCCCCTCTGGATGAATAATTATGTTTTATTATCTACTGTGTTTTAAAAAAACACCTAAAATCATAATGACATATAAGAAGTTTACAGAAGTCTTCTTGTGGCATTAATTTGTGTTTACAGTTTATATTGCCTGTGTTCTTTTGTAACAACACAATCAAGTTTTAGTCTTTGATATTCTTGCTTTTGATTATACCCAAATATCTTATACACATCTTCAGGCTTTCTTCGAACAGCTTAACTCAATCAATGCATATCTGCTGTTAGTATGCTTAGCATAATGTTTTTTATTTATTTTTTAAGCATTTTTATTTATTAGCATAACGTTTAGCTATTTATTTGTTGGTGGTTTTTTTTACTCGTTCTTTCACTGCGTAATAAGCAGATCAGGTTCTTGAAAAAACAAGCAAAACAAACTAACCAGCAAACAGTAGATCTATCTATCTATCTATCTATCTATCTATCTATCTATCTATCCATCCATCCATCCATCCATCCATCTATCTGTTCCTTAAAAAGCAGGCCTTTTGCTTTATAGAGGCTAGTAATTATGTTATAAGAAAGAAAACCCCAGTCAGCGATTAGCTTCGTATCACTTACAAAGCGATGACGATTATTAACTATCCATTCCATCCCCCCAAGAGATACTTATGGTCATAGATAAACTCTACACACAAAAAAAGTAATTTTGTTCATCCAAATGAAAAGATATGCTGGACATTCATAGCTGTAATAGTGTGGTTCTTTGGGGGGTAAAAAATGCAATATATAGGGCCTTCATGTAAATGCAAATGTCAACGTGTTTAGCAAATCAATGAGGTAACCTGAGGTTGAAATTACAGAATAAAACGTATTGCATTTTTTTGTTTTGCGAGTGATATAATGCAGGCACAGTTTTGTCTTTCTTTCTTTCTTTCTTTCTTTCTTTCTTCTTCTTCTTCTCTTCCTCTTCTTCTTCTTTTTCTTCTTCTTCTTCTTATGCTGCTGCTGCTGCTGTTCTTGTTCTTGCTCTGCTTCTCCTTCTACTTCTTGTTCTTCTTCTTTACAATTTTTCTTTCTTTCCTCCGTTCTTTCTTTCTTTCTTTTGTTTTGCTCTTTCTTTTAAAATATTTTCCCCATTTTCTCTTTTTACTTGTTATGATTTTTATTTCTTTTGCTGTCTCATTTATTTCTTACCCTTTTGCATTCTTGAATGAATAAGCACGTGTGTGTGTGTGTGTGTGTGTGTGTGTGTGTTTCTCTGTGTGTGTGTAGGTTGTGACATGGCACAAAGAGGCTCAAGATAGGAACAGAAAGAGGGCTCAAACGGAGAGCTACATTCTGTAGGGGAGATAGACCATTGTCTGCATCACAACACACCCCACCCCCACACATACACTTCTCATAGCCCCCAGGGCATCTAGGAATCTTTTGTAACATGTGATTCCTATCATTGACAGCCTGTCACAAACTACTTATAACACACACACACACACACACACACCCCAGCCAACTTTCACAGGAATGTGGAGTAGTCTTCTTCTCTGTCTTCTCTATCCTTCTGTGTTCCCATGAAAGTACTGCTGCATGGTATGTTGATTTGAACCAGCCCGAAAATCTGCCATGGGCAACAAGCTTTGTCAGTGGCTACACCCCCCCCCCCCCCCCCCCCCCACACACACTCCAGCTAACTTTCACAGAATATGAAGAAGTCTTCTTCTCTGTCTTCTCTATCCTTTTGTGTTCCCAGGAAAGTACTGCTGCATGGTATGTTGATTTGAAACAGCTGGAAAGTCTGCCACAGGCAACAAGCTTTGTCAGTGGCTACACACACACACACACACACACACACACACGCGCGCGCGCGCTTGCACACACACACACACACACACGCGCGCACAAGGGCCACAACAACCTATAGTCTCCTTTAAAAAAAAAGAAGGTAAAGGTGTCTTATAACCTATAAGGTCGTAGGGGAGCGAGGCGTCAGAGACCTCAACTTCTCTAAGGGCCAGCATATTGAGGGCTGCACCCATCTCCTCTCCCTCGTTGCTTTACCTTCCCTGACCCTAAAGAGGGCAGGTACCCATTTACAGCTGGGTGAACTGGGGGATTGTACTGAAGTCAAGGCGTACAAACGGTCACCCATCCAACTGGTAACCACGCTCGAGGCTGCTTAACTCGGCTGGGGAAAAGGGAGTGCTCCGACCACTGAGCTATCTCGTCCCCTAGCAAGGGAAAAACCCCTCTTTCTCTGAGACTGTTGTCGCTGAGGTTGTAATACAGCCCAAGCGAAGGTTTCAGATGTAGGGACAAAGGCTGTAACTCAAACACAAGGGAATAATTATTCTATCTCACCGAACTACCCAGCCACCGCAAACTCGTATATGAAGTTGGATAAAGTATGTGTGGTATATATCATCATGAACCGCTTACACCCAGTGGTATGTAGGGCAGCAACAAAGCGCTTCCACTCCTGCCTATCCTGGGCCAACCTAGTCACTGATCCACAAGAGTGCTGCATGGCCGCCTCATATTAAAAAAAGGTGATGGTGGGTTGATGGCACAGTCCCTAAATCTCAATAGCTCCTGCTGCTGGAACTCTAACACAATCAATACTATTGTCTGTATGGCAATGTATTTTTCATCGTTCCTCGGCTAGAGCTCCGAGGATCATCAAAGATGAGATTGTTGTTTTGATGATTGTTGAGGGGGGACGGGATAGCCTAGTGGTCAGAACATTGCGCTCGCAATCTGACGACCCAGGTTCGATTATCGTTCAAGGGGATATTTTCCCCCTGGAGTTAACATCAGTGCAGACTCCACTCTCCCCAAAAGTCCTTCGGACGAGACTATAAACCGAGGTCCCGTGTGCGAACGCACGCAGAACATCTTGCGCACACGTTAAATCCTGCTCCGCTTTTCGTAAGAGTAGGCCATTGTGTCCGGTTGGGAACAGATGACAATTTACAAAACCGCATACACACGGGGACTGGATGTAAAAAAAAAAGCATATAAGTGCTTATTCCATTATCCTTGATATAAAAGAATAAAATAAAATAAAAATAAAATAAATAAAGATTGTTGCGTATGCGCCCGCTCCCCCTACCCCCACCCCACCCCTCCCCATCGCAACCACCACTAAGGTAGCCACACTCCGACTTCTGGGATGGCAAAAGGTTTCTGAATACAGCTGTACTCGCCAACTTCTCAGCCAGAGTATACTTTTAGCCTCTAGGTGATTCCCAGGAATAATGAGAGAGACAGTCTTCACCTTCACTTATCTCGCAGTCCCCGTGGACCGTGGGGGGCTCCAATTGTTTTTTTGTTTTTTTTGCAACCAGCTTCCTCCACTCCTCGCGGTGGTCCTCTTCTTTCCGTAGCGATTCGTTCCTCTCAGAGAGAGAGAGAGAGAGAGAGAGAGAGAGAGAGAGAGAGAGAGAGAGAGAGAGAGGAGAGAGAGACAGACAGACAGACAGACAGACAGAGACAGAGACAGAGAGAGTAAAAAAAGTAAAGGTAAAGTAGTCCCATAACCCATAAGGTCGTAGGGAGGGAGTCGTCAGAGACCTCACTTCTCTAGGCCAGCATATGAGGGCGCGCCCATCTCCTCTCCCTCGCTGCTTACCTTCCCCGACCCTAAAGAGGACAGGTACCCATTTACAGCTGGTGAACTGGGGAACTGTACTGAGCCAAGGCGCGCAAACGGTCACCCATCCAACTGGTAACCACGCTCGACGCTGCTTAACCTGGCTGGGGGAAAGCGAGTGCTCCGACCACTGAGCTATCCCGTCCCCGTCATATTCTGGGTGACTCCCCAGGGAGGGGAACGCCTACCACCACCACCACGTCACCACCACCACCACCACCGCCACCACCACGTCACCACCACCACCGCCACCATCAGGAGCCTTTAAAGTTATTTTGTGATCGTCCATTTCATGAGCATGGTAAGGCCATGCTATTTCTTTCAGTACAAATGTTGTTGTTGTTGTTGTTGTTGGGCGTTCAGCTATGAAAATTCCTTTCTGTGTGTGTGGTGTGTGGTGTGTGTGTGTGTGTGTGTGTGTGTGTGTGTACGCGGTGCGTGTGTGTGGTGCGCGCGCACCTGGGTTTGTGTATGATAATTTTTTAAAGCTATCTTGGAATGCTTATAGCAATCTGAAATGTGGTTTTTCTTGTGTCTTGTGAGATAATTATAGGTATCAATGTGCCTGTCAGTATTGTAATTGCCCTTCATGGGATGATTAAAGTGTTTTTGACTTGACTTGACTTGACTTGACTTATGCACCGGTGGGGGGGGGGGGGGGGGGGGGGGGGGGGGGGGGGGGGAAGGGGGGGTCAACCAGAATACGCAGTCGGTCAGTCTTTCTTAGCACACCTGCTGGAAACTAACTGGCTTGAGTGCGCATGGTTGTTTTGTGCTAGGATTCCACGCTACTTTTGAGATCGCAGCCTACTGATACTATTTTTGAGAGTGTTCAGAGTCTCTTAGAGAGCTGCTTGGTGGTGGACCCGTGGTGGAAGGTTGATGATAGTCTGTGATTCGGTAGCTCCGCTGGAAATCTGATATAATCAAAGAATTAGAAGAAGAAGTCTGAGATCACACACACATAATATATATATATATGTGTGTGTGTGTGTGTGTGTGTTGATAAAAGATGGAAGCGAAAATTTGCTGACATAAATAAAAAGGAGAAATGAAGATGAACACAGTTGTGTATTTATTGCCATTTTACTATATATATATATATATATATATATATATATATATATTATATATATATATATATATATATATATATGTGTGTGTGTGTGTGTGTGTGTGATTGTGTGTTTGTGTGTGTGTGTTTTATTTATATTTTATTTATTCTTTATATCGAGGATAATGAAATAAGCACTTGTGTACTTTTTTACCTCTCAGTCCCCGAGTGTATGCGGTTTTGTAAATTTTGTCATCCGTTCCCACAGGCACACAATGGCCTACTCTTACGAAAAGCGGAACAGGTTTTAATGTACGTGCAAGATGTTCTGCGTGCGTTCGCACACAGGGCCTCGGTTTATAGTCTCATCCGAAAGACTTGTGTGTGTGTGTACTCTGATGCTCAAAGAAGAAGTCTGAACACACACACACACACACACACGTACACGTACTCATCATACAAGCACACTTTTCATCCAGAGTGTACAATTTGTGTCTCACAGTTAAGTCCCTAGGGGTGGGTGTGTGTGAGACAGAGTCTGTAATCTGGATGGCCCAGAAAAACAACAGCACCACACAAAGACATAGCTGAGAGACAGCCTTAGGCATTGCTGGTCTAACAATCTTATAGCTTCACGGTGACGCCGTAGGCTACACGTAGTGAGAGTCTGTTTACCAACTTCAAACTAAGGGGCGTTACTAGGATCGGACCACCACAATAAGGCCCGTAATCCTGTCCAGAGGCGGTCACGGTGACCTGCTATATATAGCAGGGGCAAAACAAAGCAGTGTAAGGCAGTGGACAAAGTTAAAAGGTCAAAATATGTTGAAGGGATGATGTTTTTGATTAGAGTTACAATATTTTTTTGCGTAACTTGAAACTCTTTAAGATAGTGGTGTGTGCTTGTTTGGGGGGCTCATATATATATATATATATATATATATGGAAATAAAATATTGAACACCAGACTAGATCTGAAACAAGCCAGTGTTTGATAACATACAACACACAATGTCGTATTTAAAAATGAAACCTGCCTTCTGACATAATCTTGTAATAGGATAATCTTGTAATAGGAAGGGGACTGAAAGCTCCCTCCCCCCCCCCCTCCCCCACACACACACACCCACAGAGGCACTGATGACTATAAACGGAGGTCCCCTGTGTGAATACAGGAAGAACATCTTGCACACACACACACCACACACACGCACACACGTCAAAACCTGTTCCACTCTTCGGAAGAGTAGGCCATTGTGTGCAGGTGGGAACAGATGTCAAAATTTACAACACTGCATTCACACAGGGACTGGACATAAAAAACACATGAATGCTTAGTCCATTATCCTCGAAATGAAAGAAAAATAACTGAGACAGACAGAGAGAGAGAGAGAGAGAGAGAGAGAGAGCTTATTGTGATTCAAGTCCAAATCTTAATTGTGGAGTGCGGCCACAAAGCACCAGCACCAGTCAGACAACAACAAGTCACCTATGTCCAGTCAAAAGGTCAAACGCCACCACACCCCTGTATCCAAAGCCAGTGACATTGGGAACGACCTTGACTCGCCTACACAACAAGGAGGTTTGAACACAACACACCTAGGAGAGGGGAGGGAGGAGGCAAGAGGGGTGGGGGGGGGGGGGGGGGTGGGTGGGTTACGACACAAAAATCACATTAAAAACCAATGAAGTCTGACTTACCCCATGACAGATTATGGTAGAGGGAGGGATGAGATAGAGAGAGGGAGAGAGAGAGAGAGAGAGAGAGAGAGAGAGAGAGAGACAATGACATTCTTTTATTTCGAGGATAATGAATAAGCACATATGTGCTTTTTTACATCCAGTCCCCGCCCGTTAGGGATACATCTGAATAATAATAACCCAATACTTATACAGTCTCACAATAAAAACAAGGGGAAATAACCCTTTTCAAAACAGCTCCCCCCCCCACCCCCCCCCCCCCCCCCCCCCAAAGCAAGCAAATAAAAGAAAACCCTAAAATACCCCACCCCCACCCCCCAAAAAAACCCCTAACCAAAACAAACAAACAAACAAAAGAGAAAGAAAAACCAAACCAACAGAAGAAGATAAAAAGAGAAAAAAACAGACAAATAACAACAACAAGAGAAGAGAGAGAGAGAGAGAGAGAGAGAGAGAGAGAGAGAGAGAGAGAGACAAGCCTCCCCTCACGTAGCTGTAGTGGAGACCATTTTGCGTAATGTGGGGGGGGGGGGGGGGGGGGGGGGGGGGGGGGGGGGGGGGGGGGGGGGGGGGGGGGGGGGGGGGGGGGGGGGGGGGGTTGTTGGTGTGGTTATTCAATAGTCCAAGCGGGGATTTCCCGTAAATCGGAAATCTCCGCTTGGGCGTAGGCTAAATATAATCAAAAGAAGAACAAAAACAATTCTGATTAATTATTGGGGACTATAACTCGTAAGCAAGGAAATGTGGTAGCTCACTCGGCGACCAGCTTCTAACCTGGGTTTTTGTTGTCTTTTTTTCCTTATGTTTGTTGAGAGAGGGAATGCTATGGTAGAGGAACAAAAAACCACAA
>CM054144.1:49251117-49278617 GCA_028751875.1 Rapana venosa
GGGTGGGGGAGGATTGGAAAAACAAGCTCGTGGCATTAAAGAGTTAATAGTTATACCCAGGAATGAGAAAGTCTGTGTTTGTGAAAATGTTAGGCGAGGTATCAGTAAAGCAGCATACCTTGCCTAACATTATCACAAACACAAACTTTCACAAGCATTAGTAAACTTGCACTTGGGTGGGTTTGGGGAAGAAGGTTTTCTTGTTGGTTTGTGCTGTGTGTGTGTGTGTGTGTGTGTGAGAGTTTGTTTTTTTGTGGGGGGATGGGTGGGTAGGTGGGTGAAGAGGGTTGATTTTTGTGTGTGATCTTTTTAATTGCTGGGCTAGAGCTCCAAGATTCACATGTGATGTAATTTGGGTCTATGTGGCCTCTTTTGCCCACCACAAAGGTAGATAGCTGCATTCTGACTTCGGGGATGGAAGAAGAAATATCAATCTTCTGGGTTTTTTTTTTTATCAGACATTATCAAATCAGAGCAATGGCCCAGCCCAGGCCAAAAAGCTTTGTCAGTTATTGACGCAAACAAAGTGCTCACCAAGGCCTTTTATATTAACATGTCTGTTATGGTTTGAATTGTTGTTGCTGTGATTGTCTTCATTCATGACAAGCTAGCTCTACAGCATAGTCCTTGAGTATGGCTGCCCTGTAGATGTATATGTTAATAATAATAATATATACAATTTATACAGCGCTATCTATCTATCTATCTATCTATCTATCTGTCCCGTAGTCTGACGACCGTGGGGGCACCCTCAAAGACTCAGCAACCAGTTCCCTCCATTCTTCTCTCTGTTCTGCCTTTCTCAGGGTTTTGTTGAGTTCTAGGCCTGTCCATTCACTTATGTTATCCTCCCAGCTCTTCCTTGGTCTGCCTTTCTTCTTCCCCCTTTGGGACAGTGCCTTGCAAAAATTTGTCTTTGTAATTCCTTGGGATCTTGTGACATGCCCATACACTTTAAATTTAACGCTTTTTCCCCCGATCGTTAGAAGGTTCTCATAGGGTCCCCAAAGTTTGCTGGATTCTGTTATGCACGCTTTTGTTGCTTATGTGGTCTTTGTAGGAGATGCCCAAAGGGGTCCCCCGAAAGCATCTCATCTCCACTGCCTGTACTCTTCTCTCCAAAACTGCAGTCAGGGTCCATGATTCACAGGCATACAGAAATATGGATATTTACAAGGGAGCGCATTATTCTGATCTTGGATAAGTGAGATATTCTTATTCTCTCCAGATGTGTTTAGTTTGACAAAGCGTTATTGTCTGTGCAATCCTGCATATACTTCTGGCCATTTGGGTCCCTGGGTCGGATACAATGCTCCCAGGGGACTTGAAGCTTTGAACTGTTTCCCCACTTCTGGTCATTAACCCTGATACAGTTGTAATAGTTTGGCCGTTTTTGGAGAATGGTTTCGAACAACTTGGAGTAGGCAGGGCTGTCTACCTCTACCTCACTTTTTTTCAACATCTCCTTGAGAGAATCATTTGGGTTGGGATGCACTGGAACATCAAAGGATCAGTCAGCCAAATTGGTGGCAGAACGATCACAAACCTCCGCTTGCCAGTGACATTGATGGAATAGCAGGTCAAAAAAGAAATTGCCAGCCTAACAAACACCTGGGAATAAGGCCTCCAAAACATACCCATGGAAATCAGTGCCAGAGAAGACCAAACTGATGACTAATAACACCAACGGCATTAGCACTGATACAGCGCTATATCTTGCAAAAAAACCCAAATCAAAGCACTTTCATTCATCCTACTCATTCACATGCAGCCAGTTACAATTAATAGTGTTTTTTTTTACAAATTCAAATGTACACACACACGCTCGCATGCACGCACGCACACACACGCACACTCACGCACTCACATAATTATAGGTTGTACACTCCGGCAGGGTGATGGGGTTTTGGATGTTGAGGGCAGGGACAAAAATGAATTGGAACAAGAGGGGAGGATCTTAGAATTGAAATAACTTTGTCTTGAGGCCGGATTTAAAAGCGTCATAAGTAGGTTTTTGGCGACGGAAGAGAGGGAGGTCACTCCAGATTGATGGACCAGAAACAGAGAAAGAGCGACGGCCAACGGTGGACTGGTTGAATCTAGGTATTCTTAAGCACAAGGTATCTGCAGCAGAGCCGAGGGAACGAGGAGTATACAGGTGAAGACATTCACAGAGGTAGGAAGGTGCTCTTCTATGGAGGAACATTTGTTTGTTCGATGCGGTAATGATCTTATAGTTTTCTCTCTCGTGGCAACAGGGCAACCAGTGGAGAAGATCGCTTTACGGAGAGGAGTAATGTGATACAGATTTTTTTCTTTTAGAGGACCTCGGCGAGCTGGTAAAATTTTGTAGATACGTTGAAGGGAGGGATAGTAGATGATTGCTTGGACAGACCAGCCAGAAGAGAAAACTTTGCAATAGTCTAGGGGACATGAGACAATTGCGAGCGTGGGTTAGTTTGGATGTTTTGCTTGCATCAGTGGACAGGTACTTTCGCATGCACTGTTGCGCCCGCAATTGTTTTGTAGCACGACTAAACTGGGCAGGTCTTTGGGTGATGAAATTTTGATGGAGTGTCGTGTCATGTTGTTAAGCCACTTTGTCACAACCCGAGGCAGAATTCTATCTGTCAGGTAATATTTGGCAGTCTCACAGGGATTCCCAGTGAAGCCCGAATCAGGTCATACTTGGGTTTGACCCTCAGGATGTTAAGCTGGGCAACAGCCAAAAAACAGGACGTGTTATGTCATGTTCATAATCGCCCCCAAGTCAGATTTTGATAATATGAATAGTGTTTTATGTTATAAGGGAAAACAAACAACGGCAAAACGGGGCTCTTAAAGGAATATCCGTTACTATTTCCTTTGATCTAACACTAATGAGAACGAAAGTAAAAAAGAAAAAAATTGCACATTGCGAAGAATTGCGTTTATTATTGAGAAAAGAATTGTAAAGATAGTAGAAGAATTGTGACTTGCGTAAAAAAAAGAATTGCGGAACAAGAAGAATTGAGAAAAGGAAGAGGACGGTGCGAAAGTAATTGAAGGAGTATTGCCAAAGAAAGGAGAATTGCGAAAAGATAGTTAGTTGCGATGAAGAAGTAAAATTGCGAATGCGCGAAAGAAGTTCAAAGAAAAGAGGAAGATTGTATTGCGGAAAAGAAGAAGAAAAATGAATTGCGAAGAATATATATATATTGCGAAGAAGAATTTGCGAATAAGAATAGAACATTGCGATGAAGTAAGACGAAGAAGATCGTCGTTACATTGTTTGACATTTGCTAGCTGTAAGTTCAGATCAGGGCTTTTAGCTCTGTGTTTCTGGCATCCAGTCAGTTGCAGGTTTACCTGTTCACCAGGGAAGTAGTCAGATCCAGCGCTTTCGCTCAGCCACTAGGCAGCCACACTTTGCCGGATAGTACCTGTCATGAGGCGGGATGGTCACGTCAGCACTTTTTCTAGGCTACTGGCTTCGCGCTTACATTCACCATTGCATGCAGGTTTACCTAACCGCACTACTGTAGTTGTCAGATCAGCGCTGAATTCCACCGTTCGCTAGTTTCCATTGGCCCCAAGGACTGTCTGTCACAAGCAGATGTAGTGGCTAGTTCCCCTGGCCTTTTCTGCTTCACGTTGGGTTGTCCTGCCACCTGTAAGAGTTCCACCTCATTGGGCATGGATCTATCACAGTTCTTGATTTTATTAAACCATTGACGTTGGGGGGGCAAAAACCAGCAAAGTGAGAGAGGCTGTAGATGACCAGTGGATTTCACCAACTCACTGGCAATTCCCACTTTACAGCTTTAGTCTTTAGTGATAGACTAGGACTCTCTGACTAGGAGGCTTGACATTGCAACCAAGTCCCTTATGTGCTGCAGCCCAGCGCGCGGGCTAGTTGGCCTTGGCATAACATCTCAACGTGACAGTCCTTAATGCCCATTGGCAGAGCGGGGAGGAGTGGGGATGTGCGGTGCGGCAACGGCATCTCCTACTGTAATCAAATTTAGCCCCAATTTCCGAAACAGCCTCGCCTGCCTCCTCCTGCGCTGTTGTTGTGAGGGGTCATCGCTGAAAACGTCGGACAAACATAAGAGCTGTCCAGTAGGATGGAATATTCAAGTGGGAACATTCAAACATTCACTTTAGTAAGCACTGTACTCGGTCTAGTGTGTAGGAATTGCTTTACCTGTTGTGATTCGGTGGGTTAAATGACGGCACATGTGTTCGGGTCTTCTTGTGGTTTGTTCGTCTCGAAAGTGTTTCTAGTTGTTTCTCTTTGAGTTAATTTTTTGTAATTTGACTCCACGTTGTTTTCCGAAAGAACTTGGCTGTGATTAATTGCAGTGTTAGGGTCCGGATGCAAACAAAGCACCAGAACAGTAATAAAAAACCCCAATCGACATTTTGTAGAAGATAGCCATCTATGACCCTGCGTCTGGTGGAGTTATGAGGCAAATTGAACGTATCAGCATGCATCCTTGCTACTTGGAGGATGGATGAGCTCCTCCGTGTTTCAACTTTGTACCTGAAGAAAAAGAATAAGAATTCCAGTAGTTATAACGTACATAAATTGAGAGAGAGGATGAGTTTTTTCATGCATAGCTACCTGTGACAAGTTTGCACAAAAAGCATTTCGCTCTAAGCTCTAAGAAAGAACTGTGTCACTCTCGCTGCAGACAATATACAACAATCTTGCCGAGCTCTCTCAGCTCGCAAAGTTTTTTGGCGGGGTAAGCAGTAAAGTGGGGAAGCAGTAGTGCAGTAAGTGGTAAGGGGAAATAGGGAGGGGAAAGCAGTAACTGATATAAAACGCTCGCTCGCACACTCGTTTGCCACCTCGGTGGGAATAAATAACACCGCCGGGGTAGTCGGTCATTCTAATCCATGAAATCAATCCCTACTCATCTCCCCTTCCAAAAGAAGGCAAGTAATCAGAAGGAAAATCTACAACTCTGCAAATAAAAAAACTCACTTACTTGTGCATTGAGGGTTTAAACCGAACCATGCCATAAAAATCAATGATTCAGAAACTCAGCTCTGAATAGACTGCAGATAGAGGAAGACCCACCTTTTTTTTGCTGAAAATAAAAAAATGAGAAAAAAATAAGGGCTGGATTTTTGCAAAATGGGAGACGCCACTATGGGTTATACATAATCGCTCACTCGTGTGTATTTCTGGGACAAACACCTCGAGTGTAGATAACTAGAGTTAGTTAGAAGCAGGCAAATCTACCACTCTGCTTCATGGACTTCAAAACCAGCATCGTCGTCCAGAGGGACAGATTGCACACGCGTGGATGCATGAGGGGAGGCTAACGAAAAAAAAAAAAAAAACGAAAGGCTTAAGCTCTGGTCAGCTCTCTCTAACATCACCACCATCCAGCAAAACTACCCCCAAAGCAATCAATGCGGGAATCGTAGATGGTATTTTTAACTTTTTTTACAGAAACGTTTTCATTCTTCGTTGGAGTATGTCACGGTTTGCCTTCTATCTCCCCAACCTCTCTCATCTTTTCCGTGGTAGTGTTTTGACTAACAGTTTTTTGAAAAGCAAATGCTCGCTCGTTACAGTCAGTAAGAATTAAAAGAACAAAATAAATAATAATTACAAAATATCTACTGTCGTAGATTGACATTCATGCCATAGCGCAAACAACATGCTCAAGAACCTCACTCTCTCAAGGGGGTTTTGCAGACCAAAAAAATCGGATAACTCTCGCATCAACAAAAATCCAGCCGCTCGCACTCGCGCGCCAATCGTGCTAAGAACAACCCAAGTTGAAATCTCAGCCATATTTCGTTACAACCACTGCTGACCATGACTATCCATGGACTCAGAAAGCTTTGAAGTTGTTAGTTGTGTTTACATTTGTATATGGAATGATTTATCATAAGTAATGAATGTTCTAGTATCAGAATTGTCCCCAACGCGTTCGGGACGGATGGGGCCGCATGTTAATGATGGACAAAAAAACGATTTGCATAGGCAAAATTTATCCAGTGTAGTGCCTTTGATGACAGTTCTAGTCGATAAAAGAACAAAAATGAAAAAGAGATCAAATATTCTCTAAAGACAAGCAAAGACCTTGACTGAACCTTTACAGAAAGTCCAATCGACCTCTGTAACTCCATAAAAACTAAAAAAAAAGTTCAAGGGCTCCTGCGTGCAAAGGTAACATTCTATCTTCTCTGTACATGAGGGCGAGGGGACATCGATACTGATAGTAGGTTTGAAACCTCCCCTCCCCCCGCCCCACCAATAAAATAACAACAAAAGAACCCACAACAACAAAAAAACAACAAAAAAAACAACAACCCCACCAACAACCCCAACTAAACCCACAAGGAGAATACACAACAAAAAGCCTCCCAAGTCAGACAGGACAGTCAACCAAGCCAGGACCACCCCCCCCCCCCCACCAAACACACACCCTCGACACACAGACACAGACACACAAGGACACAGACACACAGACACAGACACACAGACACAGACACACAGACCTCACACACATTACAACAACGTCACTTATACTCCGAACAAATTCGCGAAGGGTAACGCTACTCCATACATTCGTTTAATTGCTTCCCTGAACTTTCGCCGAAAGTTGCTGTAACCAGAACACTTTATTTATGCACCGTTTTTTTTTATATCCTGGTCTGGCGTTTCACTGGCTGTTTATCGAAATCTGAAACAGAACTGACAAACTAATTTGTGAACACTTGACCTCAGAGCAGAGTTTATAATCAATTGACCTTTGATTTTTACCAATTTTTTCCCCCCCCAGAAATTGACCTTTCTCCAGTGCCATAGTTTCCCAGACCTTTTCCTCTTGCCGACTTTGTTCTGAGGTTGACTCCAGTGCATACATTCTAACACATGTACTCTTGCAAGCACGCACGCACGCACTCACGCGCGTGCGCGTGCGCGCGCACACATACACACCACTTACCGCTACGCATGCATGTGGCGCACGCATGCATGCATACATAATTACATACATACATACATGCATGATGATGCATTTACACACACGCATTGACACACACCACACCCCATACATTATAATACACACAATACACACAACATACTACATTACAGACATGCATGGTATGCATGCACAATATCGTACATACAAATACGTACAACATTCATACATAGGTGCTCACCAAACGTTTATAGATCTATTCATGTATGCATACAGACAGACAGAAAAGAGTTCTGCCCGATTGTAAAGACTGACTGTCAGTGACAGGAGGACAAATACACAGACAGACATTGCGCTAGGCAGACAGGGCATATAATAATCAGACAGACAGATCAGACAAGTAGACAAGCTAGAATGACAATACACAGACAGACAAACCAACCAAATAGACGACACACACAAATAGACAGGACAGACACGCGAATAGACAGACAGACGACAGACAGACAACATTAGACCAAAAATCATAGTTAATTGATTTAACCTTACTGGACCTATCAAAGAAAACGGTTTTAGTTTTGAAACAAGAACACAGAAAGGTGGCAGGCTAGTTTACACGTTCACCTGCCTAACAAGTAACCCGTGAAGTTCTGGGGTCAGTTCTCAGCCTTGCCCTTTCTTCCCAGGTTGACGGGAAAAATCGAACTGAATGTCGAATCTTTCGGAACTTAACTTAATTCTCTCTGTGCCAGAAGGTACACAAGGCTCGAACATCATTCCTCCACTGGTTCCGGTCTGCAGCTGTGCGTCGTGCGGCGTTCCACGTGCTCCAGCCTGCGCTGTTCCGCTCTACTTCTACCATTCGTCGGCCATGTTGTTTTTGGGCGTCCCCTTTCCTTCTCCATTAGGTGTCCATGAGTGGCAACAGCACTAGTCGTCCCCAACTCCTGTCCTTTCTTAGGACTTGTCGGATACCGTTCCATCCCTTCTTTAATCTCACTGGCGGGATTTTTTCTGCTCCTGCCTATTTCCAAGACTGTCTATTGGAAATTTGTTCTTGACCATCGGATCTTGAAGAACCTCTCCGACATTTTGGTTTGGAAAAATGTCTAGTTTCTTTCTTCTCCTTTCGTTAATTTCCAGGTTCTCACATTCCGTAGAGAGCTCACTCACGCGCTCAGAACAAGGCCTTGAAAAGCAGCTACGCTTTGGTTTTTCTGCTGTTGTTCCTGTTGCACCAGGATGTTGGATAATCGTTTCATCTGCGCACTTGGCCACGCGCGCTACTCTCTTCTTGACGTCTGCTGTTCTCCTCCGGGTCTTGGGTTGATTGACGTTTGCTCCCGAGATAGGTGAAGTTCTCCCCCTCTTCAAAACTTTCTGATCGCCAGCCCTCAGACCGTCGATGTTCTGCTGTTTACTTTCTTGGCGTTGCACTTCTGTTCATTCAGCTTGAGATCAACACTTTGTGCGTTGTCTTTAGTCTTGTATTTTCGCGCGCGCGCCTGTGATGGTCTCATGGTTGATGAAAAGAAGGCGGACGTCGTGGCTAAGGTCAAGGTCTTTCTAACATGTTCATGTCAGGTCTCATCTTATTCCAGTTCTTCTCGCCAAATCTTTCGGAGGCAGAGGGATCTTAATTAACAAGTAGGACTCGTTCCCGATACGGGACTCGCACACTAAAAAAAAATCCACGTCCGTTGAAAATAGGAAAGAGTGGGGAGGTAACTCCAATCTGTCCTGGCAACATGGGTAGGTTCAATTTTCCAACAATATCCCCGAAGTTGGAATGTGGATACCTTAATGGTGTTCAAAAATCGACTCTCGTCGCACACGCAAAAATCTCATTATTGGTGAACCTCGGAGAAACAAAGAAAAAAGAAACAAGAAAAGAAAACAAAGGAAAGCAGTAATGTACATTTAAAGAACATGATAAATTACTCGTCAACCAAAATAAACATACGACCCCTCCTAGCAATAATTAGTACCCCCAACAGCTATTTGGTGAGACAACTGCTGACTAATTGTAATGGCACAAACTGGCAAAAAAATGCATTGTATAGCTTTGTTTATTAGGCTTAAACAAAGAAGAAACTTAACAAAATTATAGAAAAAAAAGCAGGAAAAAAGTGTGGAAAAAAAACAACAAACAAACCTTTATACACAAAGGAAAAAGACGGAAACGGAAGAAAAGAAAAAGTACAGAAAGATGGGGAAAAGAAAAGGGGCGAAAATCTACACAAATTTAATCTGAAAAGACAAACACCCATGTAAACTCATAACAACACCACAATAACACCAGAATAGAATTTTAACAACCTAACATAAAATAACAAGAGAACAATTAGTGTATGAAAAAGGTAAAACCGCTCACAACTAACCAACCAACCAAACCAACCAGTCAACCACCCAACCAACAACCAGCCAACCAACCAACCAACCAAACAAAAACCTAATGACTAAAACAAACAAAAAAGATGCTACAACGGAAAAAGGAGACAGAGTATAGGAAACAACGAAAGAGAAACAATAGAGAAAAAAACAACAAAAAAACTCTCCCACCCCAAATAAAGGAACCCCTCCCCTAATCAGAAAAACAAAACAAAAAAAAGCAAACATACAACTTATAAGAGCAAAATGATTGAAATGACAAATGACAATTTCTTTAAAAAATTTCGAGGGGGTTGATGAATTAAGCATCATGTGCTTTTTTAATCCAAGTCCCCAACCGTAGGGTTTCATCTTAAGAATAACCTAATACTATACTCACACTGTAGAAACAAAGGGAAATAACACCTTTCAAAACAAAAACAAAACAAAAAAAAGACCAAACAAATTAAAGAAAACTCCCCAAAACAACCACCCCACCCCTAAAAAACACACAAAAAAAACAACAGCAGATAATCTCTGTGGTTCGATGCGTTTGATGCTCGTGATCTGACGGCCCGGGTTCGTAGCCACATCTGGAAAAACGTCCCTTCGAGGGTTAACCCCCCACCCCCTCCCCCCTCTCCCCCCTCCGTCCCCACATCCCGGCGTTAATATTAAGGGCCATGTCCACGGCACCCGAAAATCTTCAGATAAGGACTATATTGAACCAAAAAACCTTGTGATAATGACGCCCACTCAATGAACTTCAGTTCTTGCACAGACGTTATACATCCGTTCCACCCTTGCGCGCCGGGTGAAGTTTAGGCCATTGCGTCGGGCGGTAAGACTACAGAAACAGAATTTATTAAAACCGCACGCGCTCTCTCGCGCGCGCTCTGTCGTGCTTCGACACCATCCCCGATACATTCAGGAATTTATTTCTCCTGACTAGTTCAAATAAAAGGCTTCAACATGCCCCGCCAACAAACAAATAAAATAAAAAAAAAGCTAAACCAAATTAAAGAAATAAAAATACAAAACCGAAAAACAAAAAAAAAACAAAAAAAATAACTAAGTTATGTTGATTAAAACGGTTTCATACGTGACAAATCTAGGCATTGGTACATGTGTGAGCCTCTGAACTGAGATGGGGAACATAAACACAAACAAACAACAACAAACAAACAAACAAATCAAGCAACTAACAGCTCCACCATCCACACCACATCCATCACTAACCACGACCACCACGACCACCACCATCCACCTCCATCCACCACCACCAACCAAAACCACCTCCACCTACCTACCCACCACCTCCACCCACCATCATCACCCACCCAACCACCACCCTCCACGAACCACCCATCACAACCTCACCACCCACCAAACCACCCACCCACAACCACCACCAACCACCAACCACCACATCCATCACAACCACCACTCACACCATCACCGCCACAACCACCACCACCACCAACCACCACCACCACACCAACCTCCTCCACCACAACCACACACACCACCATCCTACACCACAACCACTCAACACCACGTTTCACGCTACCGCACTCTCATCCGTCTCAGCCAGAAACAGCAGTATAACATTAGTCTACACTTCCACAAGAAGCACAATTAGTCAGAGAGAAGCGAACCCAACACCGATAACCACAACAATGGAGACACGCTGTGGTCAGGACCAAGACATTAAGCCTGTTATGCCGACTCTCGGCCATTTTTTGTTTTGTTATTATTGTACTTTTTCCTGTTTTGTGTTTTTGTTTTGGCGGATTTTTTTTTCGAGTGGGTGGTTAGAGGGAGGGTCGCGCGCGCGGCTGGTGGTTTGCTTAATGGTTACAAACTATTATGCCTCGATTAACTCGCGGGCACGAGAAGAAAGCGTTTTTTTAATGCACTCGCAACTCGCGCAGGTTCGCGTTTTTTTTGTGGTTTTGTGTTGTTTCTTGTCTTTGTGTCTTAGTTGTAGATTTCGGGTGTTTTTATTTTATATCGTTGTTGTTGTTATCTTAAGGTTTGGTGTTATTGATGTTGCTTTGTTTTATTGCGTCAGTTCTCGTCTCGGGAGCAAGAAGTGATGGGTGTTTGTTTTAGTGGATGGTGTGCAAGGCAGTTAGGGTGCGCGCGCGCGCGCGGGTGGGTGTCAGGCGCGCGCGTGTGGGGGTTTGTTTCCCTTGGATATTAATTTTTCGTGCTCACAAAGTTTTCTAAGAAAATGTAATCTTTTTTCAGATATTAAATTGAAGATGCTTTTCTTCTCGCGCGCGCGCGCTCCTTGGCATTTTTTCATTTTGTCTGTCTATCTTGCTGTCTCTCTCTGTCTTTGTCTCTATTCTGTCTCTGTCTCTTCTGTCTCTGTCTCTTCTCTCTCCGTCTCTGTCTCTCTCTCTTCTTTCCACGCTTTTGCTTTTATGTAGGCTTTTCGTCTTCTGACCAGTATGGAAAAATTTTTCCTCACGCTCGCACACACTTCTTTGGGGACGGCATGCCTAGTGGTTTGACATTGCGCTCGTTTCTGACCGACCCGGGTTCGATTCCCGTTTCAAGGGCTATATTTTACCCCGGATTTTAACATCAGCGCGCATCGCGCTCACTCCCACTTCTCCCCAAAAAGTCTTTCGGATGAGACTTATAAACCGAGGTCCCGTGTGCGATGCACGAAGAAATCTTGCGCAGACATGTTAAATCCTTGTTCGCTTTTCGTAAGAGTAGAGCCTTCGCGGCGAGCTCACGTCGCCGGTGGGGGAACAGATGACAGAATTGATATACACATTAACCGGTCATTCACACGGGAAATCGGGCTGATGTAAAAAAAACGCACATAACGCTTGCTTATTGCATTATCTTCGATTTAAAAGAATAAAAGTGAAAAGAACGATCCTATTCTTTCATCTTAATCTCTGGCTCTGATTCTGTCTTGATGTTTTCTGGGTTAAAATATCATTAAATGTATACTATACACGCGGAAGGCATTTTATAAACAAACAAAATATGAACAAAAGCCAACATATTATAGAATGCACACACACACACACACACATTCACACACACGCGCACACGACGCCACGCCGACGCACGCACAGCCACAGCAAAAGAAAAAATCCTCCCACACACCCCATATCACTCTCTAACGAGACTGTAAAGAAAGAAACAACAAGCAAACAAACGAAAGCCCATTAGACAAGCAGCACCCTGGTTAACCTCCCCGCATAACAAAACAAAACAAAACAATTCCAACAACCAGTCAAACAAAACCCAAACACAGAATCAGCAAAGGAAACCAATATGGGAACCACCACCACCACACCTACCACCACCACCAACGAAAAAAAAATCAAACGAAATAACGAATATGACCCCCCTCAATTCCCCACAGACACCCCCCCCCCCCACCCCCCAAAAAAAACAAACCAAACAATCATAACCCCCAAATCAACAAACCCAACAACAACCACCAAACAAAACAAACACCAAAAAAACAAACCAACAACAACAAACACAAAAAACAACAAAAAGCAAAAAACAAAACTAAAACAACAACAACAACCAAATAAACACAAACAACAAAACAAATACAACCCCCCCCCCCCCCTCCCCCAAAAATAATAAGCGAAAACCGACAAACCGAAATACCACCGGAAACTCGCATCCAAAAGCCAGTCCATGGAAGACGGCAGATAACTCTGTATGTTTTCAGAGTTGTTTCCCAGTAAAGGGATGCAGATAATTTCTGAAAAAAAATTCTGGAAAGAGGTCTGCTGATTTTAGGGTTGTTGACTGAAAATTTTATTTCATCCAAGACTTTACTTTATCCTTTTTGGGGCACAGAAGGGATACGTTTGTGTATTTAGTTATGGTATGTTGTAATAATTCCATTTGGCACTAATTCTTTTTTTTTCTTGTATAAATAAATGTGTCGTTGTGTCGTGTGTGCGTGCATGCGCGTGTGTCCATGCGCTTGCGTGTGTGTGTGTGCCGTTTTTTTGCGTGTTGTGGATGTGACAGAAATTGAAATCATTCTATTCACTCTTCTCTCTCGATATTATTTTTTTCTGTTCCTGAAAAGAAAATAGCTTAATACTTAATCTGTGTGTGTATTTTGTTTACTTCTTTATTTTTCTGGTTTTATTTCATTCGACCCATTCCCCTTTTTTTTATTTAATCGAAGAGCTTACAAAGTTGGTCGTGTTACTCTAGTTTCTCCATCCCCAATTTCCTTTCTTCATTCTCTACAGTGGCAGCGCAGCAAGCAGGCAGACACGCTCTCTCCCACCGGCAGCCCTTAAAGTAGGAGGGGGTAAAGAAGGACAAAAAGGCAAAGAAATAGAGTCTGCAGTCGTGTGGGGTGTGTTGGTGGCTGGTATACTGTTACATGGAGGAAATGTTACGCACCATGATACATTTGAACTCAGTTCAATGCAGTCGGTAGTCATTGCAGATTTCTACGATTACACGTCAGACGTCACTGGCTGAATGAAGTATCTCACTAAGTAAAGCTTTTAGGCAGAGTTCTGGAGCAAGTTGAACATGGTGAACACACGCACGCACACACACACACACACGCGGCGCGCTCGCACAAATTCATACACACCACACACATCTCGCGCGTGTGCAAACACACACACAACAAACAACACACACACACACACACACAACCCCCCACACACACAACACACACACTCACCACGCACGCACGCGCGCGCACACACACGCAACACATACACACACACACACGCAAGCACGCGCGCGCGCGCACACACACACACACAACACTCGAAACACACGCACGCACGCCGCGCGCGCGCACACAACACACACATACACACACCACGACCACACACCACACACAGACAAACACACACCACACACTTTCTCTTTCTCGCTTTTTTTTTCTTTCTTTAGATGGATGGCTTGATGAAAATAGCTAATGCACTGCATATTCATTGTACCATCTGAAAATAAAAGTTTGATCTTTGACTTTGACTTTGACATAGTTGCCCTTCATAGGAGATAGCACGCTAGAATAGGGAAAACCTGTTGCCCAACCCAAACAAAAGTAAAATTCCTTATTCCAATTACACACGGGAGTAATGGCTGATGTTTGTAAACGTTCAATTGGAATGACAGTTCATTTTCATGCTTCCATAGTAACAAACAAACTACCAAACAAATAACCAATCAACAAACAAAAATGAATAATAACAAGATAGAACATCAACCAAAAAAAGAAAGAAGCATACAACAACAGTGAACAATTGCAGAGACCAAACTAAAATCTTATTTGTTTTCGCGCGTTACTCTATATAAAAAGCACAATTTTTGTTTTACTGGCTTGATTTTATTTATTTTATTATTATTTTATTCTGTTTATATCGGTGGATAATGGAATAAGCTAATCACACGCTCGTTCTTTCATCCAGTCCCCGTGAGTATTGCGGTTTTGTAAATTCTGTCTCAGCATGCTCCACGGCACACAATGCCTCGCCAATGGCTTGATGAGGCTATCGAGAAAGCATCTTTAATACTAGATCTCACTCACGCATTGCTTGTTTCTCATATTTTTCATTTTTGTTCGTTTAGACTAGTTTTTTTGTAATTGTTTTTTTGCTCGTTTTTAATTTCGCGCGCTCGCGCTTGTTGTTGTGTAGTTGCTCATTTTTAGTTGGACGCTCTCATAAAATACATGTTTGTTAATTTTTTTCTAATCCATTATATTGACTCTTGAGCAGTTGATTTTAAATTCTGTCAAACAATTGTAGGACCTTGATTTCAAATGATCTTTTTTTGTCTATTTACGTTTTTCTTATCCGCTTCTTTATCTTCATGTTTCTCTGTCTGTATGCACGCGCGCGCGCTGCAGATGTTGTCTTTCTTTGTATGACCAATATTCTTTCCAAAACCTTTATTTTTAGTCGATCTTTTGTTTTATCTTATGACTTGATTTTTATTGATTTTTCTTCAGCACTTTGGTGTTATTCTTAAATGTTCGTCAGATCTTCTGTTTATTGATGCTTGACTAGTACACGAAAATCTTAATAATAACCTACTATACCATCCAACACACACACACACACACACACACACACCACCACACACACACACACCACACACACACACACACACACCACAGAGCAAAACAAAAGCCCCTATCTGACCCTACTCACCTACGTGAAAAAGAATTGAAAAAAACCCAAAAAATCAAAAACAGAAATTAAATAGGGCAAACAAAATAAAAACCACACTCACTCTCTCACACTCGCGCACACCCCCATTCCTTAAAGAAGACAATCACTACAAAAAAACACAACAACAATCACTAAAACCGTCACCCACCACCTCAATAACAAAAACAACAAACTGCATTGAAAGAGAGCTAAAGACAGACGGGGAGATAACTTTGCTTTATTTCATCAAATTGGGTTTCCCTCACTGCGCTCTCAACTGGGGAAAGTGTCTGGCGGTTTGGGGTCTGTTGAGTTACAAAAGATCCACGTTTCATCAAAAATATTTAATGTCATACCTCCTGAGCACATAAGTGGTATTTAATTATTGTTGTGTTTGCACTAACTTATTTATTTTAATGTTTATTCTTTGGAACTGTTTTTTAAAGGACCTCACTGGATTATGAACAAAAAAACAAAACAGGGAAGTGTGTGGTGTGTGGTTCAAATTCATTTAAACGTCTTTTCAAGTTTGTGTATTAGGACAGGGAGGAAAAGGGGGGGGGGGGGGGCGGCAGCAGGGGAGGAGGGTGTTATGACAGGTGTCAAGGGAGGAGGGTGTTGTTGCGCGCTCACGCGCGCTCTCGGAGAAGGAATTTCAGGGGATCATGCACATGCCGAATGATAAACCAAAATTTAAAACTATCGCTCTCAAAATATAGAAAAACTAACAACCAAAATTATAGAAAAAAACAAAAACACCAACGTTTACGTTTACTACCTATTAACTACAATAAACCAACAGGAAAATTGCAATTCTGCAACAATTTCTTATCAAATCAGTTATTCCATGCAAATCTCTCTCGCGCAAATAAAATCGCGCACTCTCACTATTGATCTTTCACGTGAAAAAACCTAAACCACCTTATCTTATGTGAGTAACCCCCTCCTGCCTCAAAAGAAACCCAAGACAGCAACCACCCCCCCCCACACCCCCACCCACCCACACCCCTGGAAGAAATAAGCTCATCCACGTAAAATCAAGAGCCAGAAACACCAACAAAGCCACAAACCCATTAAACAAACATAATATCTCTAGCCACCCCCTCCCTATGCCCACTCACAAACAAAATAAACAACGCTCGCGCTCATTGCAAACATACTTGTGGATATCGGATTTTTTTTAATCTAACAAGCTCAAAAAAAAAAAATTTCCGCGCGACATCCGGAGCGTCTTTAAAGTCACAAAGATATGAATAACAAACAACTTGGAATATGCATAAGTATCTAAAAAAGTCGTACATAAGTGACAGACTGCTAATATTGCTGATGGAGAGGATGCCATACAAAACGGTGAATGTGCCCTTTTAAACGGCATGCGGCATTTATATATGATCTGCTGATATTTATTACGCATATGCAAAGGCATTTCCAGCATATTTTTGTTTGAAGCAATTCACAGTTTTACCATCTCCATCTCGACTAAGGAAACTCGCCATGTTGTACAGTATACATCATTGTTCTCGATTTTGACGAAAGCTCCTCAAATTTACGTACTTCTTTGTGACGCGCCGTTCTAGACAACCAAAGTCTCCTTCGCACCTCAACTGAAATAACTTTTGGTGTGATTTATTAAATACGTGATAAAAACTTCTTGCCCCTCTCGCTAAAAGGGCGCCCTAGTACTAATTGTGTCACTTTGTATAAACCCTGTCGCTCCTTTTTTTTGCAAGAATAGTTCAACTTTTCATTGTGTAAAAAAACCACTGTGCGATGGAATCCACAGAAAGTTAATTTTGAGACACACGTTTATTTAATGATAAAAGATGAATCAATTGGCATGTTTCGATGACGACTTCAGATCTAACATTTGTTCGCACAAAGAATTAATTGCATAAGTTACTGATTTGGAGATGTGTCTACACAAAAAGTATATGAAAGAGTGTTTTAGGAAATAACTGGTGAGAAAATTTAGGGCCATCCAATATGGCGATTGGTTCGCGACGCGAAATATTTATATACCTTTCTCCAAGATGAAAGTGGTTTTCAGTTTTTAGATTCATGGTTTGATATAAGCAGCACCAGATTATTATCTAATACTGGAGCCATCTGTGTATACTTTGAAGTGAATTAGTATATTTTTCTTCCAAGTGAATCGTGGCCTATTGAGAAGATACTAAATTGATTGTTGTCCTTTTTGCCTAGATATTTATAATTGATGTTCAAATTCATTGGTGCAGAGATCGATCACCAAACTACGTATTCGCAGATGACATGTGATGAACTAGCAGGATCAGGAAAAAGACGCTTTTTGCCAGGCCCTAAACAGAACAGAAAACCCCCTAACAGAATCACCTGGAAATAAGGCCTCTCCAAAAACATACGGCATGGAATACTGTGCAGAGAAGACCAACGTGATTGACTAATAAACACAACGGCATTATTAGCACTGGATACAGCGCTATTTCGCTCGCCTGCAAAAAAACCCAAATAAAGCACTTTCATTCATCAACTCATTTCACATGCATAGTCCAGTTACAATTAATGTGTTTTTTTTTACAAAATTCAAATGTACACACACCACACGCTCGCATGCACGCCCATATCGCACACACTCGCACCACTCACGCCATCTCGCATAATTATAGGTTGTACACTCCGGCGAGGGTGTGTGGTCGATGGGGGGGTTTTTTTGGGGATGTTGGAGGGCAGGGGACAAAAATGAATTGGAAACAAGACAGGGGAGGATCTTAGTAGAATGAAATAACTTTGTCTTGATGGCCGGATTTATTTAGTAAAAGCGTCATAAGTAGGTTTTGGCGACGAATGAAAGATAAAAAAAGAAAGAGAGGGAAGAGGGTCACTCCAGATTGATGGAACCAGAAGAAAAGAAAACAGAGGGGGAAAGAGCGAGTGCCAACGGTTTGTGTGTGGACTGGCTTTGAATCTCAGGTTATTTATTTATTCTTAAAAGCACAAAGGTATCTGCAGCCAGAGCCGAGGGTAGGGAGAACGAGGAGAGTATACAGGTGAAGACATTCACAGAGGTAGGAAGGTGCTCTTCTATGGAGGAACATTTGTTTGTTCGATGCGGTAATGATCTTATAGTTTTCTCTCTCGTGGCAACAGGGCAACCAGTGGAGAAGATCGCTTTACGGAGAGGAGTAATGTGATACAGATTTTTTTCTTTTAGAGGACCTCGGCGAGCTGGTAAAATTTTGTAGATACGTTGAAGGGAGGGATAGTAGATGATTGCTTGGACAGACCAGCCAGAAGAGAAAACTTTGCAATAGTCTAGGGGACATGAGACAATTGCGAGCGTGGGTTAGTTTGGATGTTTTGCTTGCATCAGTGGACAGGTACTTTCGCATGCACTGTTGCGCCCGCAATTGTTTTGTAGCACGACTAAACTGGGCAGGTCTTTGGGTGATGAAATTTTGATGGAGTGTCGTGTCATGTTGTTAAGCCACTTTGTCACAACCCGAGGCAGAATTCTATCTGTCAGGTAATATTTGGCAGTCTCACAGGGATTCCCAGTGAAGCCCGAATCAGGTCATACTTGGGTTTGACCCTCAGGATGTTAAGCTGGGCAACAGCCAAAAAACAGGACGTGTTATGTCATGTTCATAATCGCCCCCAAGTCAGATTTTGATAATATGAATAGTGTTTTATGTTATAAGGGAAAACAAACAACGGCAAAACGGGGCTCTTAAAGGAATATCCGTTACTATTTCCTTTGATCTAACACTAATGAGAACGAAAGTAAAAAAGAAAAAAATTGCACATTGCGAAGAATTGCGTTTATTATTGAGAAAAGAATTGTAAAGATAGTAGAAGAATTGTGACTTGCGTAAAAAAAAGAATTGCGGAACAAGAAGAATTGAGAAAAGGAAGAGGACGGTGCGAAAGTAATTGAAGGAGTATTGCCAAAGAAAGGAGAATTGCGAAAAGATAGTTAGTTGCGATGAAGAAGTAAAATTGCGAATGCGCGAAAGAAGTTCAAAGAAAAGAGGAAGATTGTATTGCGGAAAAGAAGAAGAAAAATGAATTGCGAAGAATATATATATATTGCGAAGAAGAATTTGCGAATAAGAATAGAACATTGCGATGAAGTAAGACGAAGAAGATCGTCGTTACATTGTTTGACATTTGCTAGCTGTAAGTTCAGATCAGGGCTTTTAGCTCTGTGTTTCTGGCATCCAGTCAGTTGCAGGTTTACCTGTTCACCAGGGAAGTAGTCAGATCCAGCGCTTTCGCTCAGCCACTAGGCAGCCACACTTTGCCGGATAGTACCTGTCATGAGGCGGGATGGTCACGTCAGCACTTTTTCTAGGCTACTGGCTTCGCGCTTACATTCACCATTGCATGCAGGTTTACCTAACCGCACTACTGTAGTTGTCAGATCAGCGCTGAATTCCACCGTTCGCTAGTTTCCATTGGCCCCAAGGACTGTCTGTCACAAGCAGATGTAGTGGCTAGTTCCCCTGGCCTTTTCTGCTTCACGTTGGGTTGTCCTGCCACCTGTAAGAGTTCCACCTCATTGGGCATGGATCTATCACAGTTCTTGATTTTATTAAACCATTGACGTTGGGGGGGCAAAAACCAGCAAAGTGAGAGAGGCTGTAGATGACCAGTGGATTTCACCAACTCACTGGCAATTCCCACTTTACAGCTTTAGTCTTTAGTGATAGACTAGGACTCTCTGACTAGGAGGCTTGACATTGCAACCAAGTCCCTTATGTGCTGCAGCCCAGCGCGCGGGCTAGTTGGCCTTGGCATAACATCTCAACGTGACAGTCCTTAATGCCCATTGGCAGAGCGGGGAGGAGTGGGGATGTGCGGTGCGGCAACGGCATCTCCTACTGTAATCAAATTTAGCCCCAATTTCCGAAACAGCCTCGCCTGCCTCCTCCTGCGCTGTTGTTGTGAGGGGTCATCGCTGAAAACGTCGGACAAACATAAGAGCTGTCCAGTAGGATGGAATATTCAAGTGGGAACATTCAAACATTCACTTTAGTAAGCACTGTACTCGGTCTAGTGTGTAGGAATTGCTTTACCTGTTGTGATTCGGTGGGTTAAATGACGGCACATGTGTTCGGGTCTTCTTGTGGTTTGTTCGTCTCGAAAGTGTTTCTAGTTGTTTCTCTTTGAGTTAATTTTTTGTAATTTGACTCCACGTTGTTTTCCGAAAGAACTTGGCTGTGATTAATTGCAGTGTTAGGGTCCGGATGCAAACAAAGCACCAGAACAGTAATAAAAAACCCCAATCGACATTTTGTAGAAGATAGCCATCTATGACCCTGCGTCTGGTGGAGTTATGAGGCAAATTGAACGTATCAGCATGCATCCTTGCTACTTGGAGGATGGATGAGCTCCTCCGTGTTTCAACTTTGTACCTGAAGAAAAAGAATAAGAATTCCAGTAGTTATAACGTACATAAATTGAGAGAGAGGATGAGTTTTTTCATGCATAGCTACCTGTGACAAGTTTGCACAAAAAGCATTTCGCTCTAAGCTCTAAGAAAGAACTGTGTCACTCTCGCTGCAGACAATATACAACAATCTTGCCGAGCTCTCTCAGCTCGCAAAGTTTTTTGGCGGGGTAAGCAGTAAAGTGGGGAAGCAGTAGTGCAGTAAGTGGTAAGGGGAAATAGGGAGGGGAAAGCAGTAACTGATATAAAACGCTCGCTCGCACACTCGTTTGCCACCTCGGTGGGAATAAATAACACCGCCGGGGTAGTCGGTCATTCTAATCCATGAAATCAATCCCTACTCATCTCCCCTTCCAAAAGAAGGCAAGTAATCAGAAGGAAAATCTACAACTCTGCAAATAAAAAAACTCACTTACTTGTGCATTGAGGGTTTAAACCGAACCATGCCATAAAAATCAATGATTCAGAAACTCAGCTCTGAATAGACTGCAGATAGAGGAAGACCCACCTTTTTTTTGCTGAAAATAAAAAAATGAGAAAAAAATAAGGGCTGGATTTTTGCAAAATGGGAGACGCCACTATGGGTTATACATAATCGCTCACTCGTGTGTATTTCTGGGACAAACACCTCGAGTGTAGATAACTAGAGTTAGTTAGAAGCAGGCAAATCTACCACTCTGCTTCATGGACTTCAAAACCAGCATCGTCGTCCAGAGGGACAGATTGCACACGCGTGGATGCATGAGGGGAGGCTAACGAAAAAAAAAAAAAAAACGAAAGGCTTAAGCTCTGGTCAGCTCTCTCTAACATCACCACCATCCAGCAAAACTACCCCCAAAGCAATCAATGCGGGAATCGTAGATGGTATTTTTAACTTTTTTTACAGAATACACATTTGTTTCACTCCTTTCTTTATTGACCCGTATTTCTTATCTTAGTTCACTGTTTGTTGGGTTTCTTGTTTTTGTTGTGTGTGGTTATGCTTTTTGTTCACTTTTGTTGTTGTGTTGTAATTTTTTTTGGACAGAGAAAGAAAACGGGGTGTATGTTTTGCCCTTTGCATTGTTGGGCTTGAGTAGTTGTCCTTTAATTTTGACCCACATTTTCCCCATTTCGGATCTAAGATATTCTTCTTTTAAAAACCCAGGTTTATTTTGATACCCTTGTGTTTCTTGAGTGCAAACGTGGAATGCATTCATTGTGGTGTTTGTAAATATTTCCATTGGCATTGATTCCTTGTTTTATAGCTTGGTATTTTTTCTTTATTTATTTAGGGCCTCAACTGAATGGAAGAGACAGAAACAGGTGTGTGTGTGTGTGTGTGTGTGTGTGTGACTCTTCCATTAATGTTTCCTCTTCTTTCTTTACAAACAAAACTTTCATTTAATCCCGCTTGTTGTTTGTTTGTGTATTTGTTTAATATCTTTATTATTGAAATTTCATTTGATCAACCCTTCTATCAAATTGTGCATGCAAGATGTGTACAAATGGCCTCTCTATCTCGAAATATCTCTCTTTCTTTTCTTTACTTTTATTCTTTGTCTCTTTTAGTGTATTTTCTTTTCTCTTCATGATGTCCTTTTCGTTTCTGATTTCTTTCCTTCTTGTCCTTTCGTTTCTTTCTTTCTTACTCTCTTACAAGCACACCCTCCTCCACCTTCACCTTCACCTATCCCGTAGTCCGTGGGAGCACCACTGAAGATTTTCAAACCAGCTTCCTTCACTCCCCGCGGTCCTCTGCTTTCCTTAGACACAAAGGAATAAAACAACAACGAGCAAAAAAAAAAAAGCAAGCAACAAAACAAAACAGAACAAAACCAAACGAGCCACCAACGATAACAATGAACATGGCAAAAACACCACACAAAAAAAATCAAGCTTGTTTTGGGGCTCTCGGGTTATTCTTGTTTTGTTTTTTTGTGGGTTTTTTTGCTAAAGTCTTATACCCATGCTTGATTTCGCATGAAAGAGGCGGGGCTTTTTTATGCAAGAACACATAGTTGTTTGTTTTTTTTCGTTCTTTTGTTCCTTGTATTTCTTGTCTGAGTTCATTGTCTTGTTGGATTTCTGTTTCTTGGTTTTTTTGGGTTTTTTTGCTTAGCTTTTGTAAAGTTTTCTTTGCACAAAACGGGGTGTATGTTATGATTTCTGTGTTATCTACGATTAAGTAGTTCACTTTTAAATTCTATACGCCTTTTCACCCAATCTCGTGTCAAAGTTTTCTTTCTGTTTATACACCAGTTTATTCTTGTGTTTCTTGATTTTTTTTCCGTGCCACTTGTTGCAGACGACTCACTCCTATTCACTCTCTTTCACCCCCTTTGTCTGATCAACATTCCTTCTAATCGCCCTCTCCTTTCTGATCCTATTCAAGTGTTTTTTTCCCTTTCTTTTATTTCTTTTCTTCTGTTTTTTTGTGTGTTCAAGATTTTAAAATGTTATAGACTTCTGATATTCTTTAATTCTAACACACTTATGCAGTCTGTATATATATATATATATATATATATATATATATATATATAATATATATATATATATATATATATAATATATATATATATATATATAAACATGTAACTGAAAGAAAGCATAAATCAACCATCGAGCACATGCACAGCACAATAAAAGCCACTCCATCCCGTTCCGCCTAGCTGAAAAATGAATCAAATGCAAGTAAACATACAAACAAACAACAAAAACGACAAAGAAAACAAAACAATAAAATGCAAATGAAAACAAAATTCCAATCCACAAAACAAATAACCTTCCTTTCCCCCCACCACGACAACAACAGCAAACACAACTAACTGTACCGGAAGACAGGCAATCAAAGACGAAAGATAACTCTGCATTCTTTCGAAGTTGCTTCCCTGTGACGGATTGCACACGAATATTCCTGAAAGTGGTCTTCGGGCTCAGGAGTGTAGATTGCAAGTTCCGTTCATCGACAATCTTTATTTTTATACCTCCTGAGCTGAACACAGCAGTGGGGTGCTTTTTAGTGTGGTGATTGTTGCAATTTGGTTTGACTTTTTTTTCGAAAAAAATAAGCCCACAATATTTTTTTGTTTGTTTTAGGACGTTATTGGATTCTAAACAGAATTAAACAGTGCAATGTGTGTTTGTGTGTGTGTGGTGTGTGTGTGTGTGTGTGTGTGTGTGTGTGTGTGAGTGTGTGTGTGTGTATGTTAGTGTGAGTGTGTGTGTATGTTAGTGTGAGTGTGTGTGTGTGTGTGTGTGTGTAGGTGCACGCATGCACATATACGTGCCTACCCATGCAAGCCTACAATGTGTGTGTCAGAAATATTTAGAAAGTATGTTTTACTTTTCTATCTTTCTTCCATTACAAAACGAAATTTTGCTATATTCTTTTTGTTTGTTTGTTTGTTTAATCTCTTTTTATGCAATTTCATCTTAGGATCCTTTTATTGAAATGTGCATGCAAGTTGCTTATCAATGGTTTGGTTTCTCCATCTCAAATGTTTTTTCTCTTTTCCTTTGCTTCTTCCCTTGTCTCTTTGTTTGTTTTAGAATGTCAGCAACAGCAAGAGTCTATCTTGGGACAAAGTTGGCAAATATCTGAGGATATAGGTTGTTTCGAAATCAGAAATTTCTGCTGGGACGTGAATACAATCGCATTTACAGCAGGATAAAGACAGCGATGAGGAATGCTGTAGCAGAGGTGGTGGCTGATAACACTGCATCACAGCAAAGGAATAGCAGGTCTGACTCTACATCTCAGCTTACTTCAGTTCAGTTAAGATTTTTCTTTATCAGGGCATCCTCCTTCCTTGTCCCCTATGTTCCCTATGGCAAAGAAAACCCAGACTAAAAAGCACATCTTTCAGAGGTGCACGCTATACAGCGACCTGATAAAGACTGTGTGGCTGACAGAGATATAACCCTGAAAAACCAAGCCGTAGGTTCCCAGGAGAGGAGCTGGAAAGGACCTGCCATTGTTTTTCCCAAACACATCTGAGGGTGTAAAAAGCGAACGAGAGAAGATATTGAGGCGTCAATGGGCGTGGAAAAGCATTGTCCATATTAGGACTTGTAAGTGATTTTCCTTTCATTCTTTTAGGAGTCACAGGAGCACCAGAGGTAATAAACTTCAGACAGTAAATCAGCAGCAGGTTGAACGTGAGGAAGCCTATTCCTTCTTCTTATGGAAGATTGCATGCTGATTATGTTTATAGTTACCATGTCACCTGCCATGCCTGACACTCTCTTCTTAAAGAGGATGATTTCTATTGTTTTCTAAGCATTCGCAAGGTTATATGCATGCACTTGCGCAAATAATCTCCCCTTCCTCCCACACTCCACCACCACCATGACAATAACAGCAAACACAACTAAATGTACCGGAAGACAGGCAATCAAAGACGAAAGATAACTCTGCATTCTTTCAAAGTTGCTTCCCTGTGACGGATTGCAGACGAATATTCCGTGAAAGTGGTCTTCCGGCTCAGGACTGTAGATTGCAAGTTCCCTTCATCGACAATCTGTATTTTTACACCTCCTGAGCTGAGCACAGCAGTGGGGTGCTTTTAGTATGGTGGTTGTTACAATTCGATTTGACATTATTTAAAAAAAAAAAAAGCCCACAATCTTTTTTTGGTTCTTTTAGGACGTTTAGTGTGAGTGTGTGTGTGTGTGCGTGTATGTGTGTGTGTGTGTATGCGCGCGCATGCGCATATGCATGGGTACCCAGCAAGCCTACTAGTGTGTGTCAGAAATATTTAGAAAGTATGTTTTACTTTTCTATCTTTCTTCCATTACAAAACGAAATTTCGCTACATACTTTTTGTTTGTTTGTTTGTTTAATCTTTTTCTGCAATTTCATTTTACTGATCCTTTTATTGAAATGTGCATGCAAGTTGCTTATCAATGGTTTGGTTTCTCCATCTCAAATGTTCTTTCTTTCTTCCTTTGTTTCTTCCCTTGTCTCTTTGTTTGTTTTAGAATGCCAGCGACAGCAAGAGCCTATCTTGGGACAAAGTTGGCAAATATTTGAGGATATAGGTTGTTTCGAAATCAGAAATTTCTGCTGGGATGTGAATATAATCGCATTTACAGCAGGATAAAGACAGCGATGAGGAATGCTGTAGCAGAGGTGGTGGCTGATAACACTGCATCACAGCAAAGGAATAGCAGGCCTAACTGTATATCTCAGCTTACATCAGTTCAGCCCAGCTTTTTCTTTATCAGGGTGTCCTCCCTCCTTGTCCCCTATATGCCCTGTGGCAAAGAAGAACCAGACTGGCAAAGACATCTTTCAGAGGTGCACGCTATGCAGCGACCTGATAAAGACTGTGTGGCTGACAGAGATATAACCATGAAAACCAAGCTGTACATTCCCAGGAGAGGAGCTGAAAAGGACATGCCATTGTTTTTTTCCCAAACACATCTGAGGGTGTAAAAAAGCGAAGGAGAGAAGATATCGGGGGTATCAATGGGCGTGGAAAAGCATTGTCCATATTAGGACTTGTAAGTGATTTTCCTATCATTCATTTAGGAGTCACAGGAGCACCAGACGTAATAAACCTTCAGACAGTAAATCAGCAGCAGGTTGAACGTGAGGAAGCCTATTCTTTCTTCTTATGGAAGGTTGCATGCTGATTATGTTTATAGTTACCATGTCACCTGCCATGCCTGACACTCTCTTCTTAAAGAGGATGATTTCTATTCTATGGTTTTCTAAGCATTCACAAGATTATATGCATGCATTTGCGCAAATAACCTCCCCTTCCTCCCCTACTCCACCCCCACCATGACAACAACAGCAAGCACAACTAAATGTACCGGAAGACAGGCAATCAAAGACGAAAGATAACTCTGCATTCTTTCGAAGTTGCTTCCCTGTGACGGATTGCAGACGAATATTCCTGAAAGTGGTCTTCCGGCTCAGGACTGTAGATTGCAAGTTCCCTTCATCGACAATCTTTATTTATATACCTCCTGAGCTGAGCACAGCAGTGGGGTGCTTTTTAGCATGGTGGTTGTTACAACTTGGTTTGACTTTATTTTTCTAAAAAATAAAACCCACACACTTTCTTTGGTTCTTTTAGGACCTTATTGGATTCTAAACAGAATGAAACAGTGCAATGTGTGTGTGGTGGTGTGCATGTTAGTGTGAGTGTGTGTGTGTGCGCGTGTATGTGTGTGTGTGTGTTTGCGTGCAGGCGCATATCATGCCTATACCCACACAAGTCTACTACATGTGAGTCAGAAATATTTAGAAAGTATGTTTTACTCTTTTATCTTTCTTCCCTTACAAAACGCTACATTCTTTTTGTTTGTTTGTTTGTTTAATCTTTTTTTTATGCAATTTCATCTTACGGATCCTTTTATTGAAATGTGCATGCAAGTTGCGTATCAATGGTTTGGTTTCTCCATCTCAAATGTTCGTTCTTTCTTCCTTTGTTTCTTCCCTTGTCTCTCTGTTTGTTTTAGAATGCCAGCGACAGCAAGAGCCTATCTTGGGACAAAGTTGGCAAATAGCTGAGGAGATAGGTTGTTTCGAAATCAGAAATTTCTGCTGGGACGTTAATACAGTCGCATTTACAGCAGGATAAAAAACAGCCA
>CM054144.1:49281117-49291117 GCA_028751875.1 Rapana venosa
TTCAAACACAACACTTTCAAGCAGCACCACCATGCTACAGACAGTGACCCATAAAACAGTTGTCGAAGCTAGAAACTTAGAAAAGCATTCGTGCAATACACACTGGCAGCCGCTACAAGCAGTACAAAGGTCTGTTGCTTGCAACAGAGGATTATCCCTATAGTCGGAATGCGCGTACCTTTATGGTAGGCAAAAACGATCGCATACGCAAAATCTTACCATTGGTGAACCTCGGACCTCTACCCAAGGAAAAATAAACCTCAAATCCCCCAGAGGATTGATTGATTGATTGATTGGCGGATTCCATTATTATATTTTGAGAAGGTGAAGGAATAAGCATGGCAACTGCATTTTGAGAAAAGAACCTACGAACGAACAAACGAAATGAATAAATAAGTTAAGAATGAATGAAAGAAAGAAAGAAAGAAAGAGAAGAAAAAAAGAAAAAAAAGAAGAAAGACAGACAGAAAGACAGAAAGAAAAAGAAAAAAAAGGCAAGAAAAAAGAGAAATAAAACGAAACAATAAAAGAGATAGAGAGAAAGATTGAATTTAAATAAAGAGCTGGAAAGAAGAATAGAAAGAAAAAAAGAAGAAAAGCAAGAAATAAAGGGAGAAGAGAGATAAAAAGAAAGATAAAAAAAAAGAAAAGAAAAAGATAAATGCATACAAAGAAAAAATGCAACCCAAGCAAAAAAAAACAAGCACGCAGCGGAAAACAAAACAAAACATACAACAACAACAACAACAACAACAACAACGACTGCAACAGCAACGACAACAAACGAATAACATAACAAAAGCAGTATCAGAGAGAGCCTGCTTTCATTTTTTCAGTCTCTCAGGGTCTTCAAGCAAATGTCTTTCATCAATGCTTGATTAAGGTTTAAGAGCCAATCCATTTATGCAACAAAGCCTTATTGTTCGTTTCATTATTTCTTTTCTGAATAGGGCGTTGCTTTTTTGTTTTAAAGGGGGGTGGGGGTGGGGGTAGAGGTGGGGGAAGGGAAGGCGCAGACACACAATTTAAGCTGAGAGAAAAAGCAGAGGAGAGTGGGAATGGGTATTTTTAAAAATTCGGATTGAAACAGAATTCTTAGGTCCCCCCCTTTTTCTAGATATTTATCTGGATATTTTATTTTCTATATTCCCTTGTCTGTTTCGATTTTGCTCACATTTTTGCATCTTTGTTTTTTTTCCTCTTTCTTTTGCTGTAAATATCTCTCTTTCTCTTTCTCTCTCTCCCCTCTCTACCTCTCCCTCTGCCCCCACCCCCCCCCCCCACCCCCCCCCTCTCTCTCCTCTCTCTCCCTCTCTCTCTCTCTTCTTCTCTCTCTCTTCTCTCCTCTCTCTCTCTCCTCTCTCTCTCTCTCTCTCTCATCTCTCTCTTCTCTCTCTCTTCTCTCTCTCTCCTCTCTCTCTCTCCTCTCTCTCTCTCTCTCTCCCTCCTCTCTCTCTCCTCTCTCTCTCTCTCTCTCTCTCCTCTCTCTCTCTCCTCTTCTCTCCTCTCTCTCTCTCTCTCTCTCTCTCCTCTCTCTCTCTCCTCTCTCTCTCTCCTCTTCTCTCTCTCCTCTCTCTCTCTCTCTCTCTCTCTTCTCTCTCTCTCTCCTCTCCTCTCTCCTCTCTCTCTCTCTCTCTCTCTCTCTCTCTCTCTCTCTCTCTCCTCTCTCCTCTCTCTCTCTCTCTCTCTCTCTCCTCTCTCTCTCTCCTCTCTCCTCTCTCTCTCTCTCTATCCTCTCCTCTCTCTCTCTTCTCTCTCTCTCTCTCTCTCTCTCTCTCTCTCTCTCTCTCTCTCTCTCTCTCTCTCTCTCTTCTCTCTCTCTCTCTCTCTCTCTCTCTCTCTCCCTCTCTCTCTCTCTCTCTCTCTCTCTCTCTCTCTCTCTCTCTCTCTCTCTCTCCTCTCTCTTCTCTCTCTCTCTCTATGTGTCTTGCACTGGCTCCCCTTCTGCCTAACAATCTTTTTTTGTTTTGTTTCTGTTTTCTGTTTTCGTTCCTCCGCTACATCTCCAAGCTCCCCAAAATCGAGATTTTGCGTAAGTGGCTGTTTTTATCCCCATTGAAGGTACCTGTGATCCGACTTCGGGGATTATGTCGAAACATGGTAACTGTGTGCATGCGGTTTAAAAAAAAATCTAGTTTTTAAAAAAAAGCGGAATTATTGAAAATGTTTTTTTTTTTACATGTGCACACAGCTGTGTATGTTCGCACTCGGGGTCTAAGATTGCAGTCGCATCTGAAGGACTTTTGGGGGAGTGGATTCAGTTTTAATATTCATTGCAGGATGAAATTTCCTACAATGGGTGCCTCAGTTGTGGCTCGATCCCTGGCCCTTAGATCAAGAGCGCAACGCTTTGACCACTAGGCTATCTTGCCCCCTGACAATCTTTTAAAATCCTTTCTGCCTTCCCATCTTGATTCCATTTCTTTATCTTATCTCCCTGTCTTTTAATTTTTTTTCCTTCTTCTGTTTTCAGTGCGTTTAGCATTTTTCAAATGTATTGAAATCCCATTGATTCTGTTTTATAAATACAGACGGCAAAACAAGAGAGAAAAACTCTTTAAAAAAAAGACAGATTTGAGAAGACAGCATATCGGAAATGGAAAACGGGAAAAAAATTCATTTTATTTTGATTTCAACAAAAATTTATTTATCATTCAAAACAACATAACACCAACACATGAAATGAGTACAACAAGCAATGCTTATACGAATTCTCTAGGATTTGTTTAAAAAAATTGGCTGCAGCTGAGCAAAACTGCCTCAGCTTATTTTCAAGGTTGTTTTCCTTGACCCTTAATTCAGAAAACTTTTCTGTCGAGAAAAAAAGGTCCTCGAGTTCTGAACTGTCTATTGCAAGCTGATATTCTTATACCTACCTACTCTACAATGCTCCTCGACACTCTAGTTTTTAAAATTTATTTGTTTTATTCTTTTATATCGAGGATAATGGAATAAGCATTTACGTGCTTTTTACATCCAGTCCCCCGTGTGTATGTGGTTTTGTAAATCCTGTCATCTGTTCCCACCGACACACGATGGCCTACTCTTACGAAAAGCGGAACAGGATTTAACGTGTGCGCAAGATGTTCTGCGTGCGTTCGCACTAGGGCCTCGGTTTATAGTCTCATCTGAAGGACTTTTGGGAAGAGTGGAGTCTGCACTGACGTTAATTCCAGGGGAAAATATCCCTTTGAACGGGAATCGAACCCGGGTCGTCAGATTGCGAGCGCAATGTTCTGACCACTAGGCTATCCCGTCCCCTTTCGGGGACATTACACTACTAGTCCCTTAACAGCCCGGAGCTTTCTCAGGGCTGCTGAACTAACAAAAAACACAAGCTTTCTTCATGTGGGATGGTCCTGCGATGTTAATTCTTGAACTCCAGTAAAAACTTATTTGGATCTATTCAATCATGTTGTCTCCTGATTTTTTTCTTTGTCTGATTGTCTTTTGCATACCTGGAAGGTAACTCTGAGCTCACGATATGACGACCTGGGTTCGAGCCACCTTCGAAACACCTGTTCGGGGAGATTTATCCTTTGGAGTTAGCATCAGCACCCACTCCACTCCCCCCGAAAGTCCTTCGGATGAGACTATAAACCCAGGTCCCGTGTATGTGTGCGAACGCGCGCAGAACATCTTGCGCACACTTTGTCATCCGTTTTGCCAGTCGGAAGAGTAGGCTATTGCGTGACGGTAGAATAGGACGACAAAAATTAAAATAAGAAAGAAAACAAACATGCACACTGGTGTCCTGTTTAACATCATCCCCCAAGTCGGAATGCGGCTACCTTAATGGTGGGCAAAAACGGTCGCCACAGGCAAAAATTCTTACCATTGGTGAACCTCACAGCTCTAGCCGAGGAATACGAGAGAGAGAGGGAGAGAGAGAGAGAGAGAGAGAGAGAGAGAGAGAGAGAGAGAGAAGAGAGAGAGAGAGAGAGAGAGAGAGAGGGAGAGAGAGAGAGAGAGAGAGAGAGAGAGAGAGAGAGAGAGAGAGAGAGAGAGAGAATGAATGAATGAACATTTTTATTGAGGGAAAAGAATAAGCACAATGGCAGCTTTTTCATCCAGCCCTCAGTCCAAAAGATAAATCAAACATTCAAATAAAAAAACAATAATGAAATGTCTAAAGAATTAGGTAAACTGTAAACATGCATAAACAAACCGAATAGAGATAGTTGTATACTCAGGACAGATATGAGAGAGAGAGGTAGGAGAAGAGAGAGAGAGAGAGAGAGAGAGAGAGAGAGAGAGAGAGAGAGAGAGAGAGAGAGAGGGGGGGGAGGGAGGGACTCTGAACTCTCTCTGAACTCTGAAATTGTTTAATGTACATCGGCCTTTGGCCACAATACACATTGAGGGGCAAAATATTGAAGATGAAAAGTTGAAGATGAAAAAAATTCACGTAAGTTTGGTAAGACTTTGGCATAATACCCTGGAGTGCACTCATAACTGTATACTCTTGCATAAGCATATTCCAACATCATGACTAAATAAAGACTGTCGTAGGCCAACAAATCAAAACAAAACACAGCTAAAAACAAAACTCAAATCACCTTAACCACTTCCCAGGGTACCACAAAAAGACAATAGACCTATTAACAAAGTTATTGATGAAGCTATACCTGATGTGATATATACCTGATATATATACCTGATAACACCTTCTCACATACAAAATACAAACATCAAGCACATCATAAATCATAACATTTGAAATCAGTAATTCTCATTAGGTTTTCTTGCATTTTCATAGAGAGGGGATGAATGAATCAATGAATGATCGAGAGAGAGAGAGAGAGAGAGAGAGAGAGAGAGAGAGAGAGAGAGAGAGAGAGAGAGAGAGAGAGGAGAGAGAGAGAGGAGAGAGAGAGAGAGAGAGTATTTTTTTTAAAGACTTTCACATCCAGTATCATTAGCCACACTATTTCAGTTCTCTTTTACTGACTATTGTCAGGGAGTCTTCAAAGTGGTCGTGGCTTGTCTTACGATGCTAGCCATGGCACATCCACACTATTCTTTATACTTTTTATTGGATGGAACTTATCCTTTTTCCAAACAGAAAATTTTGAAAAGGGTATCTGTGATATCTCTATCTCCGATATTCTTCTTTTCTTCCTTCCTTTTCCTTCTTTTATCTTTCTGCTTAACTTCATGCTTCTGTCGCTTCTGAGCCTCCTTTTCCCCTCTCCCCTCCCCCCTCTCCTTCGTCTCCTCCTCCTCTTCCTCATTTTTCTTCTTCTTTTCTTTGTAAATCTTCTTGTGGTTGTTGTTCTCCTCCTCCTTTTTCATCTTCATCAGTATCATCATTATTTTTCTTTCGTTTTGTCTCTCTTCCAGCCTTGAAAACTTCGTTAGGATCTGAACAGCATCAGCTTTCAGTTTATTTTCCTGTGTTTGTGTGTTTTTTGTGTGTTTTCCCTGCTTGTTTTCATGTTCACTTATTGTTTGTTGGTTTGTTTTGTTTCGTTAAATTTCATTGTTGTAAAATTCTGTCTTTTTCTCTGTTTTCCTTTTTTTGGGGTTATCTTTCTTTCTTCATTTTTGTTTCTTGCCTGTCTGTCTGTCTGTCTTTCTGTCTTTTTTCTGCCTGTCTGTCTGTCTGTCTGCCTGTCTGTCTGTCTGTCTGTCTGTCTGTCTGTCTGTCTGTCTATCTATCTATCTATCTTTCTTTCTTTCTTTCTTTCCCTCTTTCTTTCTTTCTTTCTTTCTTTCTTTCATTCTTTCTTTCTTTCTTTCTTCCTTCCTTCCTCCTTCCTTCTTCCTCCTTCCTTCCTTCCTTCACTCCTTCCTCCTTCCTTCCTTCCTTCCTTCCTTCCTTCTTTCTTTCTTTCTTTCTTTCTTTCTTTTCTCTTATTCCTCACGATAAAAGTAGGTAGGTAACTGTAGAGGAAAATTGTAATGACAAGAGAGATACTAGAGGTGGAAGACGCCGTCAACTCTTGTCTCCCAGCAATGAAATACTAGATCTGAATACTCAGTTTACTTCACTTACAATTTGATCGATTTTCATGAGCGAAGACACACAGAAGAATCGATATGACTGGACTGACTTTACACTTAACTCCTTACGAAGTCACTACTACCGCCGTGGGGATGCCTGGGACTTGTCAGTATCAATAGCATCTCCATCTTCTGGAAATTCTCTGTCAGGAATTCCCTCTTTTCTATCCCTCTCTTTGTTTCTGCCTCGTTCCTTTTCTTCTGGTCACACTCCTTCTTGTCTATTTTCTGCCTTCTTGGTCCATTCTCCGCTTTTAACCCCCCCCCCTTTCCCTTCCTCACCCCACTAAATATAATGACTTAAAAGATAACAATTCCCTCTCACGGGGAGGTTGGTAACCTGGGCCTGACTTGTCAGATGCTTAAACGGCAACACAACGCATTTCCCCTCATATGACAAACGATAACATTGGTTGTTCAAGTGTTCGAAGAAGAATGCGAAGAACAAGAAGAACGCAAGGAATGCGAAGAAGAAGAAGAAGAGGAAAGAAGAAGAAGAAGAAGAAGAGGAAAGAGTAAAAATCGAAGAGGAAGAAGAATGCGAAGAGGTAGGGGAAGAGGAGAGGAAGAAGAATGCGAAGAGGTAGGGGAAGAGGAGAGGAAGAAGAATGCAAGAAGAGGTAGGGAGAAGCGAAGAAAAAGAAGAAGAATGCGAAGAAGGAAGAAGAACTGCGAAGAATGCGAAGAAGAAAAAGAAGATGCGAAGAAAGAGAATTGCGAAGAAAGAATCGCGAAGAAGAGAATTGCAATGGAAGAAGATTGCAAGAAAGGAAGAATGCAGAACGAAGAAAATTGCGAAAAAGAATAATAATTGCGAAGACTTGCGAAGAAGAAGAATTGCGAAGAAGAAGAAGAAGAACCAGTATTAAATTCAAAGAAATTAAAACAACAACAGACATTGGTAGCTACAGTGACTCGAGCCTGTGCCACTACCTCCATCATCTAATCACAGTTTGGATGATCTATCCACTGGGCTAGTCTATCCCCACAGTCCTCGTAAGGTACACGAAATCTGCCAGAAAGATTGAGTGTATGATTATGTACAAAGCACAGGGGTGAAAATAATAATCATATGAGCCCAGGGCTGACCTTTCGGTACTGAAACAGATCCCTGAGGACAATGGCGCTCTCAGCTTACTTTCCTGTTGTAATCAGAGTTCACATCCGTCTTTGTCCATTTCTTTCAGTTGCCTCTTGTTTCTAACGGTTGTTATTCAACTTGTGGAGTAAAATGATCGAACCTGGCGATGTTTTTTCTTTTGGTATCTAAAACATAGGGGCACACGCACTCACACATACTAACATTAGAAATAATAGTAATAACAATAATGATGAAACTAGTGATGATAACAATGATGATGATTATAGCAATAAAATTGTACTAATACAACAGCAGCAAATGATAATAATGATATGATAATAATATGATAATGATAATCATACTACTGCTGCTGCTACTACTACTACTACTACTACTACTACTACTACTACTACTACTACTACTACTACTTACTATTACTACTACTACTACTACTACTACTACTACTACTACTACTACTACTACTACTAGTAGTAGTAGGAATAGTAATAATGATGATGATGAGAAGAAGATGAAGAAGAATATGAATATGAATAATTTTAACAGTTAACCATCATTATCATCATCACCATCACCACCACCAACACCACCAGCACCACCATCCGACAACCACCAACAACCACCACCATATCATCACCATCCACCAACACACCACCCACCACCACCACCACCACCAACCACCACCACCCACCACCACACCACCACCCACCAACACCACCACCACCACCACCACCACCACCACCCACCCACCACACCCAACCACCACACCACCAAACACCAACCACTAATCCCCACCCAACCACCACCACCACCACCAACCACCAACCACCACCCACCACCCACCACCACCACCACCATTATGATGATGATAATGATCACAATTACAAGGACATTTCGACTTCTACTACTAATAAAACGATACTGACAGTAATAATAAATACATGATAAAAAGAGGATCAGCATAGAGAAAAGAGCGAATGTTTCAGTTAGACAGAATAAGATAGTCAGCGCTAGTCAACTGTAATCTGAAAGAAAAAGAAAGTGATTTAAAAGCACAACGCTCGAGTGCAGAGGCAGCTTCTTACTTACAAACAGCAGGACCCAACAACAAGAAAAAGACAAAACACAACAACACAAAACACAACAACACAAAACACAAACAACACAAAACACAACAGCACAAAACACAACAACACAAAACAAAACAAGCTAAACAAAACAACATAAAACAAAGCAAAGCAAAACAAAACACACAAAACAACAACACAAAACAAAGCAAAGCAACACAAAACAAAACAACACAAAATAAAACAACACAAAACACAAACAACACAAAACAAAACAACACAAAACAAAACAAAGCAAAACAAACAAAACCCGACTTCTCTACATAAGCGGTTTTTTTCTCTTAGCCAAAAAAACAACAACAAAAATCGCTGAAACGAGAGAAGCCATTTCGGGACTGTCTTGAATCAGCAGGGAAGAGGCGTGTGAGAGACCGTGACTTGAAATAAAAGAAGTTTCGAATAATAAAAAGGCCTACGCACAATTTTACGTTTTTGTCTGCCTACACTCCCTTCAATTCCGTTTTCTACAGCATTCTTTGCACTGCTGTAGCTCTGCATACACGCACGCATGCACGCGTGGGTACTGACAAATTTTGTTTACAAAAAAAGAAGTCAAATATGGCTCTCAAGTGAGCAGACACTAAACTGAAGAACACATTATATTTTGAAAAATGAAAATCACGAAGCAAGCACTTTGCGTTTCTATCTTTTTTTTCTTTTTAAGAAGAAGACATTGATATTCAGAATAGAAACCAAACTACAAAAAAAATGCTATTGCTGAGACAGACTGAAAAAACCCCAAACCCACTGGAATAAGGCGACGAGTTATAGCAAGACGTGAGGCCAGAATAGATGGAATCATACTGCACAACACTGCAGTGTCGGGTAGACTTGTGATCAATGTTTTCAAACCTTTTTTTGTGGTCTATATTCTATAAGTATCCTGTCCTGTTGCTTCCAAGCCGCTTGTTTTGGTCTTTCTACCTCACCTATGCCTAGGTTTATTATGTTGCATCCTCATGGGCAGATGTTCACAGGGATTATTAATGTTCGGCTGTAGTGGGGCCACCAGCTAGAGAGGCCCTGCACTGCTGCTGGGTCACTTTTGGTGGTGTTTAGTGGTGCCTGTTTTGAGTTAACATACGTGTGATATTACATATTAACGACAAAAATAGCTTAGTCTGGAAAGAAGACTGGGTGAGACACCCTATCTGGTGTAGTGACCTTCACAACGTCTCTTCAACGACCTTCTTCCGCCAACCTCCACCATCCCTGGAAGCTTTCACAGGCACAGGACTGTGATGGGGAAACCAAAAATGGGGTCACCAAGATTCCAATCCGGCCAGGGCCTCTGAATCAGAGACAATTTTAATGTTTTATTACATGATGATCAATGGCAATAAAGATGATGTAATGCTGCTGCTATGCAAGTGCATGTGCTTTGGGGGACTTCTTGACAGGGCTTTACTCTACACTCCCTTTCATGATATATCCTGGCATCAGCCAGGCCGTGGGAGACACAGACACCCGCAGTGTTGGTCAGGTAATTTTGAGCAACACTCTCAAAATTGCACATGTAATATAGACAAAGCTCAGCTGTTGTGGTCACACTCTTCCCAATGAGCCCATAGAAAAATTCACTCTGGGTAGGAGCCCCCTGCTGAAGTCAGCCAAACTCTTATGGCTCTTATGCGACTTGATATTCGAACCTGCTACCTTTCAGGGGGACGGGATAGCTCAGTGGTCGGAGCACTCGTTTTCCCCCAGCCAAGTTAAGCAGCGTCAAGCGTGGTTACCAGTTGGATGGGTGACCGTTTGCGCGCCTTGG
>CM054144.1:49298617-49303617 GCA_028751875.1 Rapana venosa
GTTTCCGTGTGCATTCGATTTTGCAAATTTTGTCATCAGTTCCCACTGGTACAAACGAATGGCCTACTCTTTCGAAAGGCAGAACAGGTTTTAACATATGCTTAGGATGTACCTAGGAAGCACCTTGTAGGTGGAGAGATTGGACTTGGGCAGGTTCAACATGCTCAAGAGACATGATGGTTAAAAAAAATTCCACTTGCCCAAGAGACATGATGGTTAAAAAGGTTCAACTTGCCCAAGAGACATGATGGTTAAAAAGGCTCAACTTGCCCAAGAGACATGAGGGTTAAAAAGGTTCAATTTGCCCAAGAGAGACGATGGTTAAAGAGGTTCAACTTGCCCAAGAGACATGATGGTTAAAAAGGTTCAACTTGCCCAAGAGACACGATGGTTAAAAAGGTTCAACTTGCCCAAGAGACACGATGGTTAAAAAGGTTCAACTTGCCCAAGAGACACGATGGTTAAAAAAGGTTCAACTTGCCCAAGAGACACGATGGTTAAAAAGGTTCAACTTGCCCAAGAGACATGGTGGTTAAAAAGGTTCAACTTGCCCAAGAGAGATGATGGTTAAAAAGGTTCAACTTGCCCAAGAGACACGGTGGTTCAAAAAAGGAATGGGTATCTTGTCCAAACTACTCCTTATTATTGTATTGTATTGTATTGTATACCACTTTAAGCCACGGCAGTTTTCTTTGTGTAAAACTCGGGCTGCTCCACCAGGTAGAACGCGTCGCCACAAGAGCAGCGCCACCCATCTTTTTTTTTCTTTTCCTGTCAGCAACTGTATTTCTTTCCCTATCAGAGTGTGTGGTTTTTTTTCTCTATACACATTTTTGCCAGGAACAACTCTCTTGTTGCCGTGGGTTCTTTTACGTGCGCTATGTATGTGTAACACACGGGACTTCTACTTATCCTCTCGTGCGGAGGACTAGCACCCAGACCACCATTCACGGTCTACTGGGTGGGAGAAAAGTTTAGGGCCCAAATGGGGATCGAACCACCCCATACTTCGTACCCGGACATTTCGCTTTCTGGGCAGGTGCGTTACCTCTTGACCACTGATCCACCTAACTGATGTATACATGAAGTTGATTTCGGATCCTTCGGATGAGACTATAAACCGAGGCCCCGTGTGCGGAACGCATGCAGAACATCTTGCGCACACGTTAAATCCTGTTCTGCTGTTCGAAAGAGTAGGCCATTGTGTGCCAGTGGGAACAGATGACAAAATTTACAAAACCGCATACACACGGGGACTGGATATAAAAAAAAAGCACATGAGTGCTTATTCCATTATCCTCGATATATAAAAAAAAGAAAAGAAAAAAATGTCATCTGAGCACTTTAATTTGTTGCTTTACAGAATTCAGTGCTAAATAAATTCCATACATTGTTATTATTATTATTATTATTATTATTATTATTATTATTATTATTATTATTATTATTATTATTATTATTATTATTATTATTATTATTATTATTATTATTATTATTAGTGTGTTTGTTATGTAAAGAATCAATTTATCACTAGATTGCCCCACCCTGGAAATTTTCCGGGGCTAAATGTGCACTCTATACGCCTACAACCCGGAAAATTTCCGGGCTTTCGAACCGAGGTAATCAAGCCAGCTTCCTTGACTACAATTAAAGGGAAAGAACTCCAAAATGAGTGAAGATCACTCTCCTGTTGCTTGGCAACATCCAGCCGCCAAAAACGTGGCAAAAACGATGTGGTTTTTTAGCTCGTATTTTGTGTTTTTATGCATGACTGCTTGGACGGCTTTTTTTCAAAATGGGTGACACTTCTTGTTGAAGGTATCATTAAATTTACAGAGCTGAAGAAGAGGCAAATAAAACTTAAGATATACCTGACAGTGATGAAAACGATCGTGTATGATTCAGGAGATAGCGCATTTAAAAAGAAATGAACGAGATTTTGCCTGGACTTGTGTTTGATGTTATTGAGATGGGGAGTCCCCAGAATGACAGTGGTGATGAAGAAAGTGTAGTTTTTGTAAATCTTTTACATCTTAAATATATGTTCATAGTGAAATATCATGCTAACTAATTTGAGCTTGCCTCAAAGCAATCTACGATAATTATATACTCTGTCATTGGGCAGACTATCAGGATTATTCATTTAGTAGTTTCTGAGCAAGAGGGACATGAACACAACAAGTGGTACATGAGAATTTTATTTCCCCCGGCATAATTATAGGGTGCACTTTGCACTGGGCAGTTAAGAGGTTTTAAAGATGAAGTTCAGTTCTTAAGTTACAGAAGAAAGATGGAAGGAGGTCAGGTAATGTTCTGCGTACTTCACCTTTTACAAAGAATTCTTCGGAAAGTTGAACGTCATAAACAAACAAACAAAGAAACAAACAAATAAAATAAACTAGAAATAAACAATCAATAAGGTGTTTTTTTGGTAAAGTATAGCTATTCTTATACCTTCTCTTTGGATGAAGTTCGCTGGTTGCGATTTTTTTTCTGCAACCCTCTCTCCCTTTCCCCCCGCCGCATCTCTCTTCCCCTTGTGATTTCCTGCCGTGTGTGTGTGTGTGTGTGTGTGTGTGTGTGTGTGTGTGTGTGTGGTGTGTGTGTGTGTGTGTGTGTGTGTGTGAGAGTGTGTGTGAGTGTGTGTGTGTGAGTGTGTGTGAGTGTGTCTGTGTGTGTGTGAGTGTGTGTCTGTGTGTGTGTGTGTGTGTGTGTGTGTGTTGATTGTGTGTGTGTGTGATTGTGTGTGTGTGTGTGTGTGTGTGTGAGTTTGTGTGTATGAGTGTGTGAGTGAGTGTATGTGTGAGTGTGAGTTATGCTGTGGTGTGTGTATGAGTGTGTGTGTGTGTGTAAGTTGTGTTGTGGGGTGTGTGTGTGTGTGTTGTGTTTGTGTATGTATGTGTGTGTGAGTGTGTAAGTTGTGTGTGTGTGTGTGTGTGTGTTGTGTATGTGTGAGAGAGAGAGAGAGAGAGAGAGAGAGGAGAGAGAGAGAGAGAGAGAGAGAGTATGTGTGTACGTGCGCGAGCGCACACGCGCGCATGTACGTGTGTTCCTTTTTTTCTCTATTCGCATGAATGCAGAGTTCGCTGCTGACAATTGCGCAGAAAGTTTTAACCCCTTCACGTGTGAAACCGTTTGAAAGAAAAAGACCCCCCCCCCCCCCCCCACCACCACCTCTGACAGAACTTCATTCAACGAAAGCAGAAGCAGAAGACCTTTAGGACATGAACATAATAGTAGATGGACAGAATACAAGACTCAGACCCAAAGAAAACGAGTAATAGTCGAACAGAAAGCAATCTATCTGTCAACCTGAAGGAGAAGCAGACTCGCACATACGCCCATCTTTTGACAGCTGCAGACAATACACCAGCAGCTTAGGTGCGCAGAGACTAGCCAAACACACGAACGCACGCATGCTCGCATGCACGCACGCACACACGCACGCACGCACGTACACACACACACACACACACACACACACACACACACACACACACACACACACACACACACACACACACACACACACACACACACCTTCAGTGGGTGGATTAAAAACCCCCAGAAGAATAATCTGAACGGAAGAGTTCAGTTTGAAAGAAAACAACGTTAACATCTTGGTTTTGTGTTTCAGGGAGTCAAATTTGACTATGACACCCACGTGTGAATCTACTTTCGCTTTTAGAAAGAAAATTGATTTTTTTTTGCTGTTATATAAACCAAGTTTATTTGATGCAAGCAGAGGTATGGAGAGAGGTTCTGTCATTGTTGGTGAATATTGTCTTAATGTGTATCCGTGCGAACAATTGTCTTGAGAAATTGTAGATAGAGTGTGCTGTGTTATGTGGCTTTTGTATCGTGTTGTCTTTTAAAAAAAAAGTTGCATTATATTGTGTTGCGTTGTACAGTACTGTACTGTGTCAAAGACAACGACGACGACGAAGAAGAAGACGGCATGGAATATTTTAGGTCGTGGGCTAGCGCAAGTTGAATATATTTTTCTTTACGCAAATATTGATAAATGTGAACATACCCAGCTGTTTTTTGTTTGTTCTTCTTTTGAGCAAGTACATTTGTTTCTGACCTTGTACGCCGCCACATGAGCAGCACAACATATTATCACAACATTATTTTCCTGCCTGCATGTGTATTTTATTTCCTCATCAGAATGGCTTTTGTTAAAACGAAAAACATGTTGCCAGGGACAGCTCTCTTGTTGCCTTAGATTCTTTTACCTGCGCCGAATACGTGTTGTACACAGTATCTCAATTTATTGTCTCATCCAAAAAGACTAGCACCCAGATTAGCACTCATAGTCTAGTGAATGGATGAGAGGGAGGGGTTGGGGGGAGAAGGAGAGTTTCAGGCACAAACGAGAATCGAACCCGCACTTTTCGCTTTCTAGGCAGGTGTGTTACCTCCAGACCACCGATCCCCCTAATTGAAGACGCACAAAAATGTTTGCATTCTTTGCACGGAGAGGGGACGGGACAGCCTAGTGCTTAGAGTGATACACTCGTGATTTGCTGACCCGGGTTCGAATCTCGTTCAAGAGGATTTTTCCTCCGGAGTTAACTAACATCAGTGCAGACACCACTCTCCCCCAAAATCTTTCGGATGAGACTATAAACCGAGGCCCCGTGTGCGAACGCACGCAGACCATCTTGCGCACGAGTTAAACCCGTTCCGCTTTTCAGAAGTGTAGGCCATTGTGTGCCGGTGGGATGACAAAATTGACAAAACTGCACACGGATGTAAATAAGCACATAAACGCTTATTCCATTATCCTTGGAATAAAAGAAGTAAAGAGAAGAATAAATAAAACCCGTTCCGATTTTCAGAAGAGTAGGCCTTTGTGTGCCGGTGGGAACGGATGACAAAATTGACAAAACTGCATAACGGACGTAAAATATTAAATAAAAAGCACATGAGCGCTTATTCCATTATCCTCGAAATAAAAGAATAAGTAAATAGCAGAATAAATACATGCAAAAACA
>CM054144.1:49308617-49326117 GCA_028751875.1 Rapana venosa
AGGCATCTGAATACATCTGAATGTGTTGTTCGTGTATGTCTGACGAACAAAGTACATTTTAATGTAAAGAGAGAGGACTACAGATAAAAGGTGAATTATTCATGATCTTGCACACATACTTGCCACTTGTAAACACACAGATATTCGTTCATAAATGGAACTCTGAACAAAGACCTTGGTCAAGTTTTGTTTTATTCACCGTCAAGATTTTTGCACTTATTGGCATTCAATTTCATCAAATGTTAACCTTGAAGTCATTCTGAAGCTTCCTTTTCCATTTTATTTAGCTGCGAGCCGGCTACCCAACCCTAACTCCAGCCTCTTTTTTGGCTGAAGGGGGAGGTAGGCTTTTCCCAATGCTCTGACCAGCAGTGACACAATGACCGACCAACTGACTGGTTTGCTTTAGAATTTTCACACGATCATTTGAAATCTTAATCACAATGGCGTGGTCATTCCAATATGCTTTTAAAACACTCCTTCACCTTCGCTTATCCCGTAGTTCTGTAAACCGTGGGGGCACCACTAAAGATTTTGCAACCAGCTTCCTCCACTCCCCGCAGTCTTCTGCTTTCTGTAGCAAATCGTTCCACTCAAAGCCGGTTCATTCTCTGCTGTCTTCCCATCGTTTTCTCTGTCTGCCTCTTCGTCTCCCTCCTTGTACTGTTCCCTGCAGGACAGTCTTGGTGTGTGACCTGCCCGCACCACTGTAGTTTGCGTTTTCTCACGTAAGTCAGCAGCTCTTCATATGGTCTGATGGCATTTTAAATTCTGGGTTTCACTTCCTCATTTGCGATGCGATCTCTGAGATAGCAAGGAAGGTGTTTGCGAAAACCCATCACAGAAGTGACAAACAGCTTAATTCCAGCTATGTTATCTTTACAGCCAGAAAACACATACCCCCACCTCCTGAACAAGTGCAACACATCAGCTTGTAAGTTTTGAAGCAGGAGTGTGTTTAAAGATTGTATTGTTCTCCCGAAAGAAAGTCAGTATGTAGTCAAGTGCCAGTGGTGTGTGCTCACCACATACAGGAAAACATGGAAGCAATACTGGTTACAGTAAAATGTTTTGTTGATCTAAAGGAACATTTTCTCCCGTTCATTCAGATGGCCAATCTCGGCTTTTATCACAAGGTAATTAGATTGGGTTGTAAAAATAATAATCCCACATTTGTACATTTTCATTTGAGATTCTAGAACAATTTTTCTTTTAAATTTAGTGTACTAACAAAGCAACAAAATCACCAATATTTGCACCAACAGCAAACAAAAAAATTAAAGCGCTACTGACAACATGGGGTTTCCATTTCACCCGTGGGTGGGAGTAAAACCAATTGGAAAACAGCTTCAAATGCAATATGTTCATAACATAATGCAATTAAAACTAATTGTTGTCTCTGAAAATAGGAAGAAGGGGCAGCAAAAAAAAGGTAGAGGTCATTAACTGCATAACTTTAACTAGTAGCATATACCACAAAACCACTAAAAACTTCACATCAAGAAGATAGGTCAAACATGACTTAAGCCTCGTCTGATAGGTCGTTATGATCAAGAATTGATACAAATAACATGCCACACATCTACCACCTTTCACTTGAAGGTGAGAAAATTAAAGTGGGCATAGTTTTGAAATGATTAAATGCAACTATATCAAAAGCACAACCACCCAGGTAAAGCCGAGAAATTTCAAGCCTCTAAAATATATTTTGAAACATTAAATGCCACAAAAACATTACTTAGCATATGAATTTAAAAGCATTGTGTAACTCATATAAGACAGACCACACACATCCCCCCCCCCCCAACACACACGTACCCTCCCTCCCCCCCACCCACACACACACAAACACACCTAACCTAAACATACATTTACCCATCCTTTGGCAACACCCCTTTTCTACAATGCATCCTCACTATCCAGCAGTACCCTCCCTTAATGGTTATCCAATTATGCATTCGAAAACAAGCATCCTCTACTTTTGTTTTGAAATAAATCCTCAAATGAATCTACCCTTTCAAAAGATTAATCAATCGAGGATTCTGAAACGCCCTCTAATTTCGTTTTTGAACTTTTCTAAAATGCTGTCTTCCCACACACTCCCCTGAACCTAATCAGAAGGTACGACTGCCTGCCCCCTATCCCCATCTCTTTCCTCATCCTTATATACCTCATTCTAAAGCCCCCCTCCCCCCCTTCCTAGCATCCTTTCCCCTAAAATTCTAGTATCTGTCCTATCAACCCTAGCAGCAGAATCGGCTATCTTCATCTTACTAACAATAGTAGCATTTAATTATAACAATCATTTTTTAGTTTCACTTTACTGTTCGATACGATTTCTTTTTCCATTTTAAGGCATGGTCTAAAGTTCTGTGCTTAATTAACTCCCAGAAAAATTAAATCAAACCCAAAAGAGAAAATTATTAGCTAACATTTCAGCATATACCTGTTGTCTACCTGCTTTTGTGTCCACATGTGGGGCCAGGGTTAGGGTTGAGGTTAGCGTTAGAGTTAGTGTTAGCTAGTAGCGGGAAATGGTTGTCCGTCAGCTGGTTGGTCTGAATGTTAGAATGCATGTGGACACAATAGCACGTAAAGACAAATGGTATGTAGCTACAGACATAGCTTGCAATAGCATGCAAGTTTTGAATCACTCCCCGCTCCTATCGTCAGGTACGGCAGTACATTGGACTTCAGTGTCCACACACAGTTTTTGTTGGAGTTTCAAAGCAATTTCAGGCCCAAGACATTTTTTAACACGTCGCATCTTTTTTTTTAACCAGTTGTATCCATTACAAAAGAGCCCAACTTTAAGCTATGTAAAAAAAATATACCAGCCAGCGCAGCCATTTTTTTCTATCTCCACCTCTCTGATGTGCATTGATCTTCCACTTAAACACTCCTTTCCCTCCCTTGCATCTCCTTCCTACCCGATGTCTCCTCCCAATAACTACCCCCATATCTCACACACACACACCCACCACACACACACACACACAACACACCACACACACTTAAGTACAAATTAAACACTAATTTTTTGTTAGTTCTGTGATTTTCTGAGCGCATATTTCTACTTCAGCAATTTAAAGGCCGTTTAATTTCCTATAATTTAATTTCTATTCTTGAGGTCTCTTGACACTGTACTTCCCATCCACCGCACAGGTAATGGAACAGATTTACCTATGTTCCTATAACTGAACATCTGTTTTTCGTATTAAAAAAATACAAAGCATTGCCAGGTGTATACGTATGAAGGGGAAGATTACCACAAAGTTATTTTTTAATAATTTTATCCGACTCAATGGGGAAAATAAAAAGTCAATGCCATTTCCACAGGGTATATCAGGAAAGGACCTGTAACCAATCAATATTCTTTTTAGAAACATTTAAAAAAAACAACAACATCACAAGTAATGACCACTGAGTCCCACAAACAAAGTAACGTGTTAGGACAGCAGTATTGTCTCAAACATTCTCTCACACTAAAAAATAAAAGCATCCACGATAAAAACACACTTTCTAATCCTTAATTCAACGCAGTTATGTTTTGACCAGAATACTTTCTCGAGCAACCATTGAATCATTTTAAAAATCCAACATTAAAAAGAACCACTAAAACATTTGTCAGATACCTCCATAGAAGTCAGGTGAGGAACTCGAGTATTTTCTCAAACAAATGTTTGATGATCAGATTCATTCTAAAAATATCCCAAGTCCTATGAATTTCAAAGGACATACTCATAAATGTATTAGACTTATCAGATTAAAAAAAAATTGCATTCATTTCTTTAATTTTGCTACCTTTTTTCAGTGGTACTTTTTACACGTTCTCTGAAATTCTTTCAAAGAACATTTCTAGTTATTCATTTGCTGCTCTTTTGCCACCAAAGCTTCAAAAACTGCTTCTACAAAAAAAAAAAACCACCCAAATTTTCTTCACTTGTGCCCGATATCTAGAGCAATAACTGCCCTTTTGTGAGCTGCAGCATACATGTCTTACAATGACGACAACTGATGACATTTACCTTTAATAATTGCTGCTCTAAGTTTGCATTTATACATGTAGTCTACAGTGTCAATTTGACAAGATTCATTATTGCACTTGTTACATATTCCTTTCTGCATTCTGTCATATGTAACTGATAGCACCCTCTCTCTCTCTCTCTCTCTCTCTCTCTCTCTCTCTCGCTATAGACGAGTCTGCGCTACCGATATGCTATGTCCACTAGGTAAAGAATCATCTGAAGACGAACTCCATTTTGTTTACTAGTGTTCTGTTCTCACTACTTTGCGGATATAAAATTCATTCCACAGACATTCTATGCCTTGTTTGTTCCTAAGTTTGCTGATGGCACCAGTCCATGATAAAACTGTTCACAGTTTAACTCTTTTTATATAAGGCTTTTCAGTTACGAGAATAAATAACTTATGTCCTAGATTCTCTTGCACATGATTTAGATGTATTGTGTGCTGTTTTGTGTTTTGTATATACATATGTATTGCTTTTTTTGTTTACTGCCCTCTTTCATATAGGGCTGTGGCCTTACCTGAATAAACCATCTGAAGTCTAAACTCTCTCTCTCTCTCTCTCTCTCTCTCTCACTCCTCTCTCTCTCACACACACACACACACGCACACACACACACCTCTCTCTCTCTCTCTCTCTCTCTCTCTCCTGGCTTGGTATTTCCTTTCCTTGATGACTGAATGTTTTCCTGATGCGCTGATGTTCCACACTGGATGTTTTCTTGATGCTGGTGTTCCACACCGGATGTTTTCTTGATGCTGGTGTTCCACACCGGATGTTTTCTTGATGCTGGTGTTCCACACCGGATGTTTTCTTGATGCTGGTGTTCCACACTGGATGTTTTCTTGATGTAGTGTTCCACACTGGATGTCTTCTTGATGCACTGGTGTTCCACACTGGATGTTTTCTTGATGCTGGTGTTCCACACTAGATGTCTTGATATGCTAGTGTTGCGCAGTATCGAGATCTGAGGATTTAAGAACATTTCATGGTCTTGATATGTGTTCTAGATTTTATAATCAACTCTGTCACCCACTCATCCAAGCATATTACAATAAAGTAGAAAAATGCCATTTAGGCCACTCGATCACAATGAGCTCAGATAAGCAATCTCTGAATTTTAACCCATATTTTTAGTGCTGACCTTTTGTTGATATAAAATTCCTTGACTTTTTAAACAGAAGTTCCGTTTTCTCCAACTTTTAAGTGACTGGAAAGTGGCCAATTTCCTGACTTTCAGATAACTAAAAAAAAAATCTCTTCACTCCGGAAGCTGCCTAGTTTGTTCATGTACCTTTTCTCGTGCAAAGGTTACTACAAACAAGGATTATGCAAGACATTTATCGACAATTTAACCGTTCAACACTAATACTGTGTTTTTATCATAACTATATTGCTGATGATAGGTCAGCCTGTATGAAATACTTTTTGCTTTTTGCTGTGTCCGATTCTATTTTTCAAATCTCACTTTTAAAATCTCTAAATAGAAATATGATAAAGACTAAAACAGGGTTTTCAATATCTGTCTACATAGCCCAATGAAAATGGTTAGGGGGAAAACGGTCGCATACTCAATGTTCTCACCATAGGTGAAGCTCATAGCCCAAACCAAGGAACTGAACCAGCACCCCAACCCTAAAACAACAACTACTTAAACCACAAAAACCACAAAACACCCCAACCCAACACAGGAACTAAAGAGAGCTTATGTCAGAAAGGCAGAAACGGATATACACACACAGACAGACAAAGTCAGAAAAAAATAAGAACACGAGGACAAACACAAAAAGGCAAACAGATATATACACACAGACAAAAATGGAGAAAATCAAGCAGACGTATAAACAAGGACAGAGAAAAACGAACAAAAATAACCCCAACTAACAGACATAGACACAAGGACAGGCAAAACCAGGAAAAAACCCAAACAGACAGACACACGGACAGGCAAAATCACGAGAAAAAACCCTTCCATACACACGGACAGAGAAAGCAGACAGACACAAAGACAAAAACCGAAACCAAAATGCAAATAATCACACACGTGGACAAACCAAACAGTCAAGCAGATAACGATAGATATAGCCACAAATGCACAACACACACACACCACACACACACACACGGAGACAGACTGATAACACAATATGGTACCCACCTGCTCTGTGACATGTAGTCATGCCCCACGAAGACTTCACTGTTGCTGTCTGGGTTCGTGCCAGCAGTTCATTGATGTAACGGGTCGCTGATGATGCCTGGGATGCTTTGGTCCAGTTTTCTCCAGGCTGGTCCGTCTTCAGTGCTTCTTTCTGGGTCGGTCCATTCTTTGATGTCTGTTCAGTTCTTCCGTCTGCCCCTGTGTTGTCCTACATCTAGTGTCCCCTGCAGGACAGTCTTAGCAAGGCAGCCGTGATACGATGCGTGACCAAATTAAGTCACCTTCCTCTTCTTTTACAACACGTAGGTGGTGTTCCAGTGGCCCAGCTTTCATGATGATTCTCCGGGATCTGATGGCACCTGGTAACCAGACATAAATCTGTTGCTAGAAACAAGGCAGGTCAGGGCGTGAAAGCAAGGTTCTTGGCACTCGATTCCAGTGCATTTAAGCAGTAAACATAACTGTTAACTCACAGTCATGAAAGTCTCTTGACCTAACTGTGTGATCTCAGCACTCTGCACTGCTTTAGCTTTACACATCTTTGTTAAAGGCAGAGCCACTGCAAATTAATGTTTTCCATAAGAAACTTTGAAAACAAAAGTGCTGGACCATTAACTTAAATCTGATTTTTAAAAAAAGCAATCAGAATAGTACTACTTTTGATACAATACTCCATCTACAGCATGCAGATTTTAAGTCCCATGAACATTTCATTGTCGGGTTTTCAATGCCTTAGGTCTGGATCAATTTTAGATTAAGATACTTATACAGCTCAGTGGTCGGAGCACTCGCTTTCCAAAGGTCAAGTTAAGCAGCGTCGAGCGTGGTTACCAATTGGATGGGTGACCGTTTTCGCGCCTTGGCTTCAGTACAGTTCACCCAACTGTAAATGGGTACCTGCCCTCTTTAGGGTCAGGGAAGGTAAAGCAGCGAGGGAGAGGAGATGGGCGCCGCATTCAATACGCTGGCCCTAGAGAAGTGAGGTCTCTGACGCCTTGCTCCCCTACGACCCTTAATATAGGTTATGGGACGCCTTTACCTTTACAGCACCTCCTCACAAGTAGCTCACTTAACTTTACAGTCTTTGCAAGACATCCAGCAAACCTCAAGAATCCAAGAACACCATGCGCACCCATACAAATCCTACAAAATTATTAATCATGTTTTTAAGTCAGCTGAGATACAGTGGAATATATCCCTAATTTCATGTACTTACCAGTTAAGTCTTGACGGAAGTTCTCAAGAGTGACGTCTTGATGATGGCAAGGTTGTTGGAAGTGACGTCTTGATGATGGCAAAGTTGTTGGAAGTGACGTCTTGATGATGGCAAAGTTCTTGGAAGTGACTTTACTGAAAAATCTTGCAAGTGAAATGATGGAAAAGTCTTGGAAGTGATATCTTGATGATGGAAAAGTCTTGGAAGTCACATCTTGATGATGAACAGTTCTTGGAAGTGATATCTTGATGGAAAAGTCTTGGAAGTGACATCTTGATGATGAAAAAATCCTGGACGTAACATCTTGATGATGAACAGTTCTTGGAAGCGACATCTTGATGATGAACAGTTCTTGGAAGCGACATCTTGACAATGAACAGTTCTTGGAAGTGACTTCTTGATGGAAAATTCTTCTCAGAAGGGCTATCTTGATGGAAGAAAAAAAATCTTGAAAGTCACATCTTGCTGGAAGAACAGTTCCTTGGTCTTGGTCATGGAAGTTCCCCAGCTGCAGGCACCAGTACAGGAGAAACAGCTGCCGTGGAACTGCCTTGTGATCAGCATAACTACTTCACCATAATAATAATAAATGGAATTTTTATAGCGTTATATCTTGCAGAGACAAATCAAAGCACTTGCACTCAACTCATTCTTACAGTCATACAACCAGCAACAAGTAATAGTTCCATCAAGTCCACATGTGCACGCACGCACGCACGCACACACACACACACACACAGGTTAGACACCCTGGCAGGGCAATAGAATCTTGGCTGTTCAAGGCAGGAAAAAACTAAGATGAAGCAGGAGAGGAAAATCCTAGGTTTGAAATAAGTATGTCTTGAGACTGCTAGGAATGCCACAGCCTAAGGGATTAAAAAGATGAACCAAGACCGTTTGGAAAACGCCTGTAGAGGTGTGAGGGAGTGACAGCATTACTAATCATCCTCTAAGAAGAAGCGAGCTACGAACAAGGCCTAAGCTAACCTCACTCCCACAGCATGGCCTGGATCAGACTAACAAGCCACTTCCAGACCTTCCAACCAAACTTAAAGCCCATATCGATCTTGTCTACAGCCCCGCAGACCACAGGCATATCAGGGATGGAACCTCGTAACTGTTCTAAGATTAAAACTGTGCAACTATATACAGATTAAAACAAGGCCTAAAACCAACTCTCGTTCCTCATCTCAATTCCAGGGCCAACTATAAGGGTCAACCCACATAAACGACAGATTTCTTTAACATTGTTCGAACTGATAAACTGTGACTTTTCTCGTATTTACCAGAAAATGCCTGCAGTAAAGTGCCTCTGCCTAATATCCTGAATATCTAGATAATCCAGAAGCAGACACTTGATGGTTACTCGCACATCACAAGTCACACACCAGGAGGTTCTGCAAAATTAATGAACGTGCAATGAATAAGCTAAAGTCAGCATAAATATCACTATGGAAGGAACTAGTTCTATCCAGCATTGTCAGTGCCTTCAAAGATGGTGTTCTTTCAAGAACAGCAGGATCACTGTCACCAAGACTGCTTTTTCATCCCTTCCTACAGTTTTATATTATTTGTTTAGGGGTCTTGTATGTAGCTAAAGGCGGGGGGAGGTTTAGGTTTGTTTAGTTGTTTTTTTTTTGGGGGGGTAGTTTATTCTTTTTTTAAGTTTAGTTGGGGGATTGTTTTGTTTTATTTTCCTACTTAGTTTTATTTTGGTTTTAATTGGTCTATTGATTTTATTTCATTTTAAATCCCCCCTTTTTATTCTAAAGACCCCTTTTATATTTCTAAGTTAACATGCTTTAAATCTCATTGTACCTTACATTAGTTTAGGTTTTTGTCTGTTCAGTTCAGTTTATTTGACTTCATTTATCTATTAAGTTACTTTAATTTTTCTAATTATGGATGTCAAAGCAATCAGGAATTTGGTGTCCAGTGATCTAAAGGCAACTGACAAATCCTACAGTCATGAAGCATTCCCAAAAGAAGATGAAGCAAAATTTGACCAGAACAGCATACAACAAATTGACATCAGTTTCTTCTGCAAGTAGTAAACTTAACTACTTCTACTTCCAAAAGTTCTTAACTTTCTGAAAACATCCCAGAGGCAATGGCTGGTCTGCAGCTTTGCATCTGTACTTCATGTAGTCAACTTCACATTCACCTCTAACTTTCCACAATCAACTGATGCTCTTACTGGCTTCTTTCCCTTAAAATGTTTCAGTTGTGACAAATCATGCCATAAATTTCGCCCCATTTTTTTGCGATAATGAAATTTTCGTAACCATTGTCAAAATCCTGACTCTGCTCCCTAACCAAACGTGTCAAACGCTGTCAGCTCTTGTGCTCGATCCTGAAGCCTCTGGAAACCACCTTGAAAAATGAGCACTGGGACTGAAATATTACCTCAAAGACAATGGCTCAAATTCTATTCAATTAGACAAAGCTCAAACCCTATTCAATGAAGAAGGCTACTCAATGAAAACAGTATTGAAAACAGCACTAGGACGTAGAATATCCTCACCCAAATATGAATAAACACACGTTTACATCTCAGAACTATTAGAAAGAGGCCACCCAAAGGGCTAGCTTGACAGATCTCGAACCCTATTCAATACATAAGCCTACTGACTGGAAAACTGAGCACTGGGATTGTAGAATATCCTCACCTCTTAGACAAATGAACAAACGTTTATATTTTAGAACTATTACTAAGAGACCACCCAAAGGACTGATTTGACAGCTCAAACCCTATTCAATACAAAAGCCTACTAACTAGAAACAGTCCTGAAAACTACACTCAGACTGTAGATTATCCTCACCCCCAAAACTAACGTACGGCTATATCTCATTATTAGTAAGAGGCTATCAAAGGACTGGCTTGACACAGAGCTCGAACCCTATTCAAAACAGAAGCCTATTAAGTTATAGTTATGCTATCACAAGGAGTCCTGTGGCACTGTACCCCTGTACTGATGCACCATCTGGCGTTCTCTGATCAGAAGGTTCGCGGCTGCTGGCCAGAATCTGATAAGCACACACACAGAACTGCGTCATAAACACACACTAGTTTTTTTTAAAAGGTATTTTAAGTAAAATATTCTACAGGATCCAACCACACAAGTTCTAAATTTTCTCAGCTGTTTGCAAAAAAACCCCATTCCATCAACTGGGCCATACATTAAAAAATAAGCTGTATTTTCTTTAGACTTGTTACATAATTTTTCCAGTGTGCATGCGTTTTGTCGCTCATTCCTATAGCCACGCAGCGGCTTCATCTTCAAGGCGGAAAAGGTTTTCATGTATGTGCAACAGATTTTGCGTGTGTTCGTACAGGTGACCTCAGTTTATAGTTTCATCCAGATGTTCAGAGGAATAGAGAAGCCAGAACCGGTAACTACTACAGTGGAAAAACTGGCAATACATTTACTACATAATGTATAGGTGAGCATGTGTGCCCAGAGACGGTTTCACTAACAACACTTTCAGGCATAACATGCTAGTTGTCAAATATCTATGCTGTACTGCATATTCGTAAAGGAATTGGTTTGCATGTTTCAAGTAAACAAAAACTTAAAATATTTTTTAAAACTTGGAAAAATCATCTAAATTTCGCTTTCATGTAATACAAGTTCACTGTGAGCAAAAACGCTCGTAAATGTAAAATCAACATCAGAGAACCACGGAGCTCTAGCCAAGGACTGAAAATAATGTCAAGTCTTTCCGAGGTGACTAAGCCAGTCGGACCCATGTGCTTACAAACTTGAGCATGTCGAAAGAACCCATGACAATCGGAAAGAGCAGGGAGATACCTCCTGACTGTCCTGGAGACACTGGTAGGTTCGATTCTCAACTGTCTCCTTGAAGTCGGAAAGCGGGTATCTTAACGGTGGGGGAAGAACGGTCGCATATGCAAAAATCACCACTGGTAAACCCGAGAGGTACAGCTGTGGAACGAACATTTTGTTTTAGCCAATCTCTATTCTGGACACCCACAATTTGAGGAGGAGGTGGAGACGACAGAAAGGGTCACACTTGGTTATAGAGCCTTCGATAAAAAGTTAACAGCAAACTGAACAGAAAAACAGCCATACAGTTTTGCACTAGCTATGAAAACCAACTCACAGGCCTCTGTCTCCATGTTAGTCTTTGTCTGTATGGCTAAAAGGTGGGGCATGAAGGGAGGGGAGGCTCTGTAAACATTTTGTGTTTAAAATGTCCGGGAGGACAGGGGAGGGGGCCAAACACTTCTGTATTTATGACATGGAACTCGCGAAGAATTGACTTTAGTGTCAAAATAATTCCTGAAAGGGCTAAAGTAGAGAATCTTGTTACAGGAATGAGGGAGCACACGGAAATGTTGCCCCGCCATAATTAACTGCGCAATTTCGTTTTAGAGCCAGGTACTGAGAAGAAAAAAACCAAACCAAAAATATCTTCTCATAGTCCTTTTGCTTTGGCATAGTTTCAGTTTCGACAATATAGAAATGAAAGTGAAAAACAAAATAAAATAATCAAAACACGATAAATTTTACCTGAAGCCTCACCTCTAAAATTGCAGGGAGCGGGGACAATCAATGCGTCTTGCCCTGTTGACAGAGCGATTTTGAATCAGTGACCGTTGGGCCTAATGGAACAGTGAAGTGCGCAGGTCAGCTGGCTAGGCTACTTCAGCGCCCTCTGTGGGTGAACAGAAACCATTTCCCACGTGCATCACGCATCATCACCTCTGACGGCAGAAGATCTCTGTCTGTCTGTCTGTCTGTCTGTCTGTCTGTCTGTCTGTCTGTCTCTCTCTCTCTCTCTCTCTCTCTCTCTCTCTCTTCTGTATGTCTCTCTGCCTATTTTTGTCTCTATTTTCTGAGATATATTTTACGTATGCACTGTTACATAATTTATATATAGATACAGTCTTACACTACAGTATAATTATATCTCAAGCAAGTTTTTAGGGCTGGTATTTTGATATTGAAATAAGAAAGGGAAGATGGGTATACGTTTGTTTCTTATTCTTGTATAATATAAAAAGTATTGTAGAGCACATACTTTGCAGGAAGGTGCGTTTTCAAAATTTACATAATGGATTCACGTGGTCTTCTGCGTGCTTTTCTTGTTTGATTTTTCTTCAGAAGGCTGGAGCTGAATGTTAAAAGGCAGAGCTGAAACCAAACCAAACAAACAAAAAATCAAGAGAACAGAAAAAAAGAAAAGAAAGATTAAAAAAAGTTCCTTTCCCTTCTTTGAATACAAAAGCATTTGTTGCGCATTTTCTCTGCCCTCTCCTCCTACATTCTACCTACTAACATATTGCGGTTTTTGTTTTGGTATTTCATCATTATTGTTTGATGTTTTAAACAGTTTGGATTTTGTTATGTTTTTGTGTGTGTGAATAATAGGGTAAGCGTGTGTGTGTGTGTGTGTGTGTGTGTGTGTGTGTGTGTGTTTGTGTGTGCGTGTGTGTGTGCATGCGTGCGTGTGTCTTTGTGTGTGTGTGTGTGTGTGTTGTTATTGTTGTGGTTTTGATTAAACATTTGCTCACTAGTGTGCGCGCGCGTGTGTGTATGTGTGTGTGTACGTGGTCTTTTTCTGCCAGTGTGAATGAAGGGTATTCTTATGGACAAACTCCACAGTTAAACAATTTCAAAGTTTCGCTTCTTCGCTTGAAACTCAATGAAGAAGAGGCAGAACCCTCTGACAGGAACTCACTGATCGAAGAAGCCGAGGACATTTTGGACAAGTCCACCATAGTACAATGGACACAACACAACACAACACAAAACAATACTTTGTACAAAAGGGTCACCGTTGAACGCAACGCAACATAATTATTTGTCAACCTGAAGAAGAAACAGACTCGCACAAATGCCCATCTTTGACAGCTGCACACAATGGACCAGCAGCTTAAATGCGTGGAGATAGGGCAAAAGACACACACACACACACACACACACACACACAACAACACACACACACACACACACACGCACGCACGCGCGTGCCCGCACGAGTGCAAGCACGCACGCACACACACACACATACGCGCGTGCGCGCACGAGCGCATCCACGCACGCACGCACGCACACTGAACACACACACACAAACACACACACACTCTTTCTCTCTCTATCTCTCTCTGTGCACACACACACACACACACACACACACACACACACACACACACACACACACACACACACACACACACACACACACACACACACACAGCGAAACCAAAATGGGTGGGTGGGGAGGGAGGAAAACCCCAGAAGAGAATAATAAAAGAGTAGCAAACTGAGTTTTTTGAAAGAATACGCGCAACATCATCAGTTTTGTTTTTCAGACAATCAAAAGTTTAGACTATTACACCTACCCGTAAAATTTTACTTTTGCTTGTAGAAACAAAAAATGAAGTGGGGGTTGGAAATGTCTGCTTTTTCCTTTCGGTAAAGGTTATATGATACAAGCGGGAGCAGGAAGAAAGGTTCTGTCAGGTGTGGTGGAAACCTCACTGTATTTGCGTAGTTGCCCCGAAAAAGTCAAAGATGTAGTGTGTGGTCTGTGGCATTTGTCTTGTGGCGTTTTGTATCGTGCCCTGTTTGTATACCGTTGTAGTGCCTAGAGTTCTTACTGCCAGATCTTGTGCTGTATTATTATTATTATTATAGTGCTTATGATGCTTTGCAGCAGCAGTAGCAGTAGTAGTAGTAGTAGTAGTAGTAGTAGTAGTAGTAGTAGAAGTAGCAGCAGCAGCAACAGCAGCATTAGCAGCAATAGTAGTAGTAGTAGTAGTAGTAGTAGTAGTAGTAGTAGTAGTAGCAGAAGCAGCAGCAGCAGCAGCAGCAGTAGTAGTAGTAGTAGTAGTAGTAGTAGCAACAGCAGCAGCAGTAGCAGCAGCATCAGCAGCAGTATTAGTAGTAGTAGTAGTAGCAGCAGCAGCAGCAGCAGCAGCAGCAGCAGCAGCAGTAGTAGTAGTAGTAGCAGCAGCAGCAGCAGCAGCAGTAGTAGTAGTAGCAGCAGCAGCGGCAACAGCAGCAGCAGCAGCAGCAGCAGCAGCAGCAGCAGCAGCAGCAGCAGCAGCAGCAGCAGCAGCAGCAGCAGCAGCAGCAGCAGCAGTAGTAGTAGTAGTAGTAGTAGTAGTAGTAGTAGTAGTAGTAGTAGTAGTAGTAGTACACTGCATTCACACACACAGCTGACTTTTCTATGCGAAATTCATACTGCTCTAGCAAAGTAAAAAATATATTTTTTAAATTCATCTTTTTTTCCTGTCTGGGTGTTTTTCGCTTTCCTGACATTTTCTTTCATTCTTCGGCTGGAGTTCCGAGGTCCAACAACGGTGACATTTTGCGTACGCCATCGTTTGCCAACAATAATTCAGGTAGCTGCATTCCGACTTCAGAGATGCTATCTAAGCACGATACCAGCGTGCATGGGTTTTCCAAATTTGATCATCCGTTCTTACGGTACACAATACTTTGCTCCTCCGACATGCGGAATGGATATTTTATTTATTTATTTATTTATAGCACTTTAAGTCACGGGATTTCTCTTCGTGAAATTCGGGCTGCTTTCCCCGGGGAGAGCGCGTCGCCACAAGAGCAGCGCCACCCCTTTTTTTTCTTGGTCTGCAACTGCATTTGTTTCCCTATAAGAGTGGCTTTTTTTCTAAGAATTTTGCCAGGGACAACTCTCTTGTCGCCGTGGGTTCTTTTACGTGCGTGGATTTGAATATGTGTACAAGATATTTCTGTCTGTGTGTGTGTGTGTGTGTGTGTGTGTGTGTGAGAGAGAGAGAGAGAGAGAGAGAGAGAGAGAGAGAGGAGAGAGAGAGAGAGAGAGAGAGAGAGAGAGAGAGAGAGAGAGAGAAGAGTGTGTACAAGTACAGGGGACATCGGTTTATACTATTAACAGGGAGACTCTCAAGAGAAGTAATCGGTACCAGTTGACGCTAACTCCAGGAGAAAAAGTCTTCAAACAGGCGTCTCAGTGTTGGCTGAAACCCAGGTTGTCAGATCGCGACCACCTCCCCCCCCCCCCCCCCCCCCCGAAACCCCCCTACCCCCGTAGGGATGCCGGGGGGCCTGTCAGTATAAAGAGCATCCCTACCTTCTGGAAATTATAGGCCAGGAATTCCCTCTTTTCTATCTCCTCTCTTTGTTTCTGCCTTCTTCCTTTTCTTCATGTCAGCCTCCTTCTTGTATCTTTTACTTCCTTTCTTGGTCCATTCTCCTGCCTTTTTTTCCTCGTAGAAAGACCTTAAAAGATAACCTTTCTCTCCCACGCCGAAGTCGGATGCGCGGGGTCTGACTTGCCAGGCGTTTCACGGCAGCGCAACGCAGTTGGTTTTTTAAAAAAAACCCTCACATATCAGACAACAATAGTTGCTGTCACAGCGTTCAGCCGAAGAAGAACGAAAAAATTGCGAACTCTAAAGATCTCACAACAAAACTATACAATAGTTGCTGTCACAGCGTCCGACGAAGAAACAAAAAAATCGCGCACTCTAAAGATCTCACGACAAAACTATCCACCCCCACCCCCCTCTCATGCCCTCCCATGCCGCCCATGCCCATCCTTCTCCTTTCCCTGTTTCCATTCATTTGATTCTGTTCAAACTCTTTTACGCAACAGTCCACTTCCAGCGAAAATATTACAGTTACATTCTCATTGTTCCTGCTAGCCAGTCTTACCTTCCTAATTCTCAGTTTTCTTTCCCTTTTTACTTGACAGAGAACGAACGAAAGGGTGTTGGTGTAGGCGTATGATTGATTGACTACGTTCCAGCCAGAAACAGTAGCATGCACTGTATGTGTGTGTGTGTGTGTGTTTGTGTGTGTTTGTGTGTGTGTGTGAGAGAGAGAGAGAAGGGGGGGAGGGGAGATGGAGAGAGGGAGAGAGAGAGGGGGGAGAGAGAGGGAGAGAGAAAGAAACAGACACAGAAAGAGAGGGAGACAGACAGAGAAAGAGAGAGAGTGACAGACTGACAGAGAGATGGACAGAGACTGAGAGAGACAGAGAGAATCTCACACACACACACACACACACACACCACACACACACACACACACACACACACACACACACACACACACACACACACACACACACACACACACAGTTTGACAAAAAAATCGAACTGAATATCAAAGTCCTTTGGATGAGACTATAAACCGAGGCCCCTCGTTCGAACGCATGCAGAACATCTTGCGCACACGTTAAATCCTATTCCGCTTTTCGAAAGAGTAGGCCATTGTGTGTCGGTGGAAACAGATGACAAAATTTACAAAACCGCATACACACAGGGACTAGATGTAAAAAAGCACATGAGTGCTTATTCCATTATCCTCGATATAAAACAATAAATAAAAAATAAATAAATACACACACACACACACACACACACACAACACACACACACACACACACACACACACAACACACACACACACACACACACACACACACACACACACACACACACACACACAACACACACTCACTCTCTCTCTCTCTCTCTCTCTCTCTCTCTCTCTCTCTCTCTCTCTCTCTCTCTCTCTCACAGAAACTGAAATGGGTGGGTGGGGAGGGGTGGAAAACCCCAGAAGAGAATAATAAAAGAGTAGCAAACTGAATTTTTGAAAGAATACGCGCAACATCATCAGTTTTGTTTTTCAGACAGTCAAAAGTTTAGACTATTACACCTACCCGTACAATTTTACTTTTACTTGTAGAAACAAAAAATGGGGTGGGGGTTGGAAACGTCTGCTTTTTCCTTTCGGTAAAGGTTATATGATGCAAGCGGGAGCAGGAAGAAAGGTTCTGTCAGGTGTGGTAGAAAACCTCTTTGTATTTGCGTAGTTGCCCCGAAAAAGTCAAAGATGTAGTGTGTTGTCTGTGGCATTTGTCTTGTGATGTTTTGTATCGTGCCCTGTTTGTATACCGTTGTAGTGCCTAGAGTTCTTACTGCCAGATCTTGTGCTGTATTATTATTATTATTATTATAGTGCTTATGATTCTTTGCAGTAGCAGTAGCAGTAGCAGTAGTAGTAGTAGTAGTGGCGGCAGTAGTAGTAGTAGTAGTAGTAGTAGTAGTAGTAGA
>CM054144.1:49331117-49366117 GCA_028751875.1 Rapana venosa
ATCTATCAAATCTATCTATCAAATATATCAAATCTATCTATCTATCTATCTATCTATCTATCTATCTATCTATCTATCTTTCTTTCTTTCTTTCTATCTATCTATCTATCTATCTATCTATCTATCTATCTATCTATCTATCTATCTATCTATGTATGCATGTATGTATCTGTGTATTTGTGTGTATGTATCTGTGTATATGTGTGTGCGTGCGTGTATATTTTTTATTCTATTTTATTCTTCTATCTTATAAAAAGAGAAAGAGAGAGAGAGAGAGAGAGAGAGAGAGAGAGAGAGGAGAGAGAGAGAGAGAGAGAGAGAGAGAGAGAGAGAGAAAGACAGACAGGCAGACAAGCAGACAGACAGGAAGGCAGAAACAGAGGCACACAAACATTCACACACATACACTCACACCCACACATCCACTCACAAACACACTCACAAACACACACACACACACAAACACACACACACACTCACAAACACACACAAGCACACACACACATACTCACACATCTTGCGCACACGTTAAATCCTGTTCCGTTTTTCGTAAGAGTAGGCCATTGAGTGCCGGTGGGAACAGATGACAAATTTACAAAAATGCATACACACGAGGACTGGATGTAAAAAAGCACATAAGTGCTCATTCCATTATCCTCGATATAAAAGAATTAAATAAATAAATAAAATAAATAACACACACACACAAACACACACACACGCACCACCACCACGCACCCCACCACCACCACCACACACCACGCACGCACCACGCACGCACGCACCACCACGCACAGCACGCACGCACCACGCACACACACACACACACACACACACACATAAGTCGAGCAAATGACCAAACACAAAAATCCCACCATATTTTATCATTGGTTTTAATGATCAGTTTTTAACTGCTTGAAGAAGCCACAATAGCATCATTATCATCACCACCAGTATCTTCATCATGATTATCATTATCATCAGCATCAGTCAGAAAATTCAGCATGAACTAGATGACAGCATTTATATTAGTGTCATTGTCAATTCAGTGTAAGCAAGGATTAGCATTCAAAATGAAGTTTTTCATGCATTCATTAATTCATTGGCTTGTCATTCATTCATTCATTCATTCATCATTCATCATCCATCAATCAATCCATCCATCCGTCCATCCATCCATCCATCCATCCATCCATCCATCCATTTCTGTGTTTTTCTGTTTCTCTCTCTTTGTTATTCTTTCAATATTCCCTATAACAACAGACACGCACGCACGTACACACGTGCGCGCGCACACACACAAACGCGCGCGCGCGCGCGCGCACGCACACACACACACACACCCTACACAACAACACAGCTCCCCCCACCCACACACACACCGTACACCACAACACAGCGCCCCCTCCCCCCCACACACACACAGCATGTAAACATTTAACTCACTAACACAGAGCAAAGCACGGTGACAGGATAAGCCAGTGGATAGATACAGTTTGACACAAGTTACAAACCAACCCCTCATGTTCTATATAATTATCATGTTCTATATAATTATCAACAGAAGTTTCCCTTTCACAAATCCTACTAATACTTGCAAAACTTTGGTGAATCCTAGCTGAGCATCAATACGTAGTATTCATAATGGTCAAGAGGACTGACTTCTCTAAAACATTAACACAAAATCAATTGTCATCTTGAATAATCTTATGGGATAAGAACATTCATTGCATTAAAACAGGACAGAGAGAGAGAGAGAGGTACAATATTCTCCAGAGATTGTTCAACAATAAATGGATACTTTTTATACAGTTCTGGAAATTATGCTTCTGGTTGAAGAAAACCCTTGCCTTGATTTCAGGCCTTTTCCTCACTACGACTAATTTCACGTCACATTAAAAAAAACAACCTCCAATGCATCATAATATACAATTCAACGATGGTAAGTATTTTTTGAGGCAATTAACAATAAAACGCGAATATATTTCTTTCAAGTTTCAATAAGAGACCTTTAAAAAGTGGATTGAATGCTTTAAAAAAAGTGCTTTTATGTGTGATAAAAAAACCTCGCACATTATTCATTAAATCAGTGATGGAATATAACAGATGAGGATTGAAACATGTTAACGGTCATTATTGTGCGTATCACAAACATTGTCGAAAACTCCAAGCTAGAATCATAGTAGATCAGCCCATGGGCATATCAAAAGGCTGCTCTGGCTTTGATTTCAAACTGATTGATAAACAATGGAAGTATATAGACCAATGTGCTTGACGCTTCTTGCACATCATGACTTAGTGTTACATTGGAGACAGCTTACAGAGCGGCGTATATTTTATACCTAATGTCTTTGTGAAGTCATGTTAGAGGTGACAATGTTCACATGTTTTCCCTTGTCCGCGAAAAAAGCGTTGACCACTATCTAGACCAAAACAAATGCAGATTTTGAGTGTATGCAAGCAGTTTTCTTTTAGCAAACGAGGAAAAATGTGGATATTACCACGTCAATACTGACCCCACGAGGATTGATTCTTCAAATTTCGGATTGATTCTTCAAATTTCGGATTGATTCTTCAAATTTCGGATTGATTCTTCAAATTTCTGTTCATGTCTCTTCTCTTTATATCACAATTTATTTTTCTTCTAAAATACCCTCACCTTACATCGGTTTTACACCAAAAACATCTCTGCTAAGTTTATGCTTAGTTGGTACAGAATGTTCTAGATGACTACCCCAGCAGATTCATTTTTGCGTTTGATGTAATGATTGTACTGGACACGAGGATAAACGGCATGTTTTTCCCATGTAAGTAGCACGTATGTTTGTGAATATAACCTAAGTACTCTTAATGTTATATATACACAATTCATTGTAAAATATACATCATATGCTCTTTTATGGATACGTTTTCGCTGATTGTCTTTTCTTTTTTGAAAACGCAACTGCATAAATTGATGATTGATTCTAAACCTACAGAAATGATTTTAAATGATTTTTTAAAAAAGCAGCACACCAAACAAACTTTAAAAAAATCCGACCCAAAAACTCACGCAGAAAAAAATGAAACACAACCAAACAAACGTACACAAAGCTGGAATTTTGCGTCAGAGATCACCAGCACATGGAAAACATGATGATACAAACGTCCAGTATTGTGTAAATAATTATAAGACAAACATGTTAATGTTAGCACCCTGGATCACTGACGAAAACAGGACCATAAAACCAGGGAGTACCAAGTCTCCTATCATCGCAGTGGCAATACACGGGTTATGACCCTCGACTTAAGTATCATCAGTACACATTTCTACAGGCATCGGGGAAATTCACCTTTACTATAGCTACTTCTTCTAAACGTATGATTATCATAATAATGCTCTACAGAATGATTCAAATGCAGTCACATTTGAAAATAACGATCGCAAGTCAGCTGGCTTGTTTGTCTTTAGGTTATGAAGGCTAGTAGATTGATTCTCTCTCTCTATCTAGTCTCTGTCTCTCTCCTGATGTCAACACACACACACACACACACAACACACACACACACACACACACACACACACACACACACACACACACACACACACACACACACACACACACACACTTTTCCCCTCTCCACATACTTTTCAAACATAAATCTACAAGGTCTACTTTTTTCATCAGCATTGAAATTAAGGCTTAACAGAGACAGTCCATTAAAAAAAAACATTCACAGAAGACTTTTAGCAAACAGAAAAAAAATAATGATAAAGAAGAGATCAGCCTGAACTGAAGGCCTGAGGATTTGGTGGTAACGGTAAAGGTAAAGGAGTCCCATAACCTATAAGGTCGTAGGGGAGCGAGGCGTCAGAGACCTCACTTCTCTAGGGGCCAGCATATTGAGGCGGCGCAGGATTTGGTGGGCAGGAATAAAAATAGCACAGCAACAGTTAATTCACTTCAGCTGAACTGAAGGCTGCATCCTTTCTTGTTCTGCCTCATCAGCTACAGTAGAGCTATCACAACATTTAATCAGGATTACATTCAGTCCCTTCCAGATGGTACATCTTTTTTCTATTTGTAAGGGGATAGTTTGAAGATATTTACATCAATGTACATTATCAACTGCATGTTTGTCAGTAACATTATAACGCCAAGGCGGAACCCTAAAAGAAAAAAATAGTCGAAGAGGACAAAAAACTGAACATTAGGATGGATTTTTAAAACAAAAGGGATCTGTTCTTGTCAATGTTCATAACTTACAGGCTGAAATTGAAAGAAATCAAGCAAAACAAAAAAAAAAAGGAAAGAAAAAGAAAAAAAATATTCATTTTTATTTTGGGTTTCATTATTTCAATTTACTTCGTTCGTCATCCGTCATCCAATGAATTTATTAATGATCTATCAAAATCGTTGCTCCTTAGTAAACATAACCAACAAAAAGCTCTTTTAAAACTCTGATTGAATCAAGTAATGGATTAAACCGGTTATAACTGATTATTATTGATTGAATAATTACATCTAACAACCATTTCATGAAGATGATAAAGCAAAATTATTATAATAGCAACTGTTTGCAGGTCACGGATTTGTCTAGGACTTTGAAGAAAAACAAGTATCCCTTCTGTTTAATAATTTATTTCTGTGTGTAAACACTATACGCAGAAACAATATATCAATAACTAGCTGACCTAACTGCCCGAAATGTTAACATTGATATATTTGTTGATATCAGAAAATGTCACTCAACGGCGTTAGGATCAAATGGAATGTCTGAAGTGACAATAATCTTCTCTCCCTTCTGGCAGAACTTTCTAAATCAGTCGACACCGTCACATTAACGCCCTGTGCCATACTATTGACTTTTGCAATCCACCTGCGTTTAAAAAAAGTTATAGTGTTCTATCTTCTAGCAGACATGTGATTATGCTATAACTAGAACTAGAACTAGAACCCTCCAGTTTGATGACTTGTAATCCTGTGCTACAGGCTACAGAGTCAACTTTATTTCGGTATTCACACACACACACACACACACACACACACACACACACACACACACACACACACACACAACACAAATATATATATAATATATATATATATTGCGCACTATACTGGTGATAAGAATTTCTACACTAGAACAATAATTATAGATCTATTTGGGAAATACGGGGTGCTTCACAGCGCAAAGTATACCATTACTTCTGAAACTAATTTGTTCACTGTAATCAAGGGTGTCTAGATATATGTCTGCAAGCATTCAAGCGCAGCTATTTTGAGGAGTCTTGATGTTCGGCTGAGAGAATGTCACAAGTGCAAACAGATCTCAATCCCCCCAAAAACCTTAACTGGAGTTTTAGAGCTACTTAGAATGGAAACCCATTTCTAGGTAAAAGATTAGGAGTGAAATAAAAACAGCAAAAATTAAAAGAGGAAGATGCACTTTACTGCGATAAAAGAAAAGAAAAAGAAAATAACATAAAATTTGAAAAAAAGTTGCAAGAAATGTAGTTCAACACGGAAAAAAGACAACACACTAAAATAGAATACAGTGTAGTCAAGCCACCGGTTATTTCGTTTCCGTTTAACGGTTTCATAGATTTGAACAAAACACCTTGCACTTAGCAACCTGGCTGTAACTTGAAGGCAGCAGAATTAGATCATTTCATTTCTTTCAGTCCACCAGTTTTGGGGTGTGGGGCATATCATTACTCAGTTCGCTCTGCAGTCAGCTGTTGCCAACTTGGGACTGATATATGAAGGTTTCCTGAATTGATATGGGAAGCAGGGAACTAGTCGTAGTTGTCTTTGTCACGATAACTGTACAACACAACACAGCGTGCAAAATCCAGCATAACTCAGTCAAGGGTCCAGGCCCTAGTGCTAAGTTTAGCGCACCCCTTCCTTTTACCCAAGTCCAAGTGTGGTCAGTTCCTGCTATAATCAGCACCAGCTGGGCTGGGCTGGGATGAAATGGATTGCAGTTGAAAGGAGCTGAAAGTGGGGGGAAACTGACAGTTGTGACAAAGTCATATATATATTTTATACATATGTGTGTGTGTGTGTGTGAAAAGTTAGGCAGTTCGCGATATCATTAGAGCTTAGTATTGCTAAAAGAAAAAGAGAGTAGATTTTAAGAACGATTGGAGTAAGAGAAAAGTGGAGAACAACCATTTGGAACTCCATTCCATAAAACCCCAAGAATCCGATATCACAATCTAGCATTCTATTGCAGCCTGTTTAGTTAGTTGTCTCGGTCTTAGGTGGCTTGTATCCTACACCAGACAAAACAATCTCAAAGAATCACATACTTTATCATGAGCACATCACATTACAATAATCCACATCTCTACCTCGCCGGGATAATGATCTACCACTAATCTATACACTTCTTTTTAAATGTACTCTACACAAATTTTCAATCTACATTACAAGATTTTGGTAAACGGAACTATTCAATTGTTGATTAAAAAAAATGCACCTGAGATACCAAGTATAAAGATCAGAAACACAGTTAAGATAGTAGGATGTTCCCGCGTAAAACTCACTTGAACAATGTCTCAGTACATGCCTTTTTTTAAACAATAAAATCTGTTAAATTCTTTGACACTGTGCATTTCAGGTAGAGTATCCACATGGTTATATAGAACATCACCCATCATTATTCACCCAGTAGCTGATGCTGCAGGCAGAGTCACCGCTAAAACTCGCTCCAAAACTTCTGTCTGTCACGTCCTTTCCTAGTCTTGTTCAGATGGAATAACCTCCACACTTCACATCAAGGAAACAACACATTCTTGTTACCGCAGTCTGAGCAATCTCCGCCACAGTCGCTATCATCACCGCCTACATGCACATCACAGCTGTATAGCATCAGAACCTTACAGCAGGGTAGGGGGGATTAAGCAGCAAAACAAAAGAAGTCTCTGTGGCTTTTTTTTGGGTTAGTTACACTGTCACCCCTACTCAGCTGTGTTGGATACTTCAGCGCTTCAGCAGAACACAGCTACCACAACAGGGAGGGTTGTGGTTGACGTCTCTGGTTAAATCTATGTACATTAAAGCTTTTTACGAGCGCACAAGCACGGTAAAGACTCAAATACAGGTAGGGACCCCCCCCAAAAAAAAATGTCATCTGGATACGGAGGTTGGGATGAAGGTAGGGATGGGGGTGGTGGGTGGGGGTAAAGGAGGAGTGGGGAGGGGGGCACCGTACCATCGTCATTTTTTTTTTACAGGTTTTAAGTCTCAGCAGAAGACGTCAGTAACATTCCAACATCATGATATATTTTGTAACAGTGCACTTGTTTTTAAAAGTTAAAGTGGTTTCCTAGAACACCACCAACACAGAATTAACACCTTTGAGACATGTTGTTGTTCTTGTTGTTGAGCAGACAGTACTGAGTGAGACACGCACACGCACACACACACACACACACACACGCACACACACCACCCTACTACATCCTAAAAAAAACAAAAAAACAACCCACCCTCACCAAGACTACTTCTCTAGCTCCTCAACCCTTCTTCACTCCCCACAAAGCCTCCTCACACCACCACATCCCCAGGAGGCTCGAAAAAGAGCTGGTCCATGTCCTGGCCCAACCCTTGAGGGTCCAGCGTGTAGCTGCCAGACAGAGTCGTCTCCCCATCGCACGTGCCTGTCGAAATGGTAGCGGCCGAGATCTGGGAAGAAGGCACGTAAGTGGCGGCGCCGGCAGCCGCCATGTCTACATAGTCCCCGCCACCTCACGAAGACTCCCTGTCTCCTTCAAGTGCACGTAACTACCTCCCATGGGCGAGGAAGAGGAAGAAGACGGGGGCAAAGCAGGCCAGGAACTGCCTTCCGTCGCCTCTCCTTCGTAACGTCGCTGCCTGTGAAGATCTATGTAGCTCTCCCCTTGGGAAGGAGGCCTTGGAGGAGACACTGTCGGAAGCGCGCGAGGAGATTGAGAAGGCGGTCTGGATGATGAAGAAGCAGCAGCAGCAGAAGCAGAAGAAGAAGATCCTGAGCCTTGCTTTTGCGAAGACCTTACATGAAGCCCGTTAGGGGACTGAGCCGAACGCGCCTCCGAGACGGACGAAGAAAGAGGATGAGGAGGAGCAGGGGCTCTAGGAGAAGCCACAGACGGGGTTCTCCTTCTCTCCTCCTCAACTTCCCCTATTGGGCGCGGGGGGCAGGGAGCCACCCGGGAAAGGGAGGAGCGGGACGGGGGCAGGGAGGAGGCTGAGGACGAGGACGGACTGGCGCGGGCGGAGATCACCTGTCTGGGCAGGGGCGAGAAGGAGGAGAAGGTGGACATGGGCTGGCGCGCGGAGGAGGATGAAGAGGAGGGGGAGGAGAGGGAGGAGAGGGAGGAGGGGGAGGAGGGGTCCGCCTCGTCCTTGAGGCGGCTGGTGGGGAAGGTGGTCATCAGGCGGCCCGAGGTGAAGGTCAGAGGGTAAGGGTCGAAGGTGACGGAGCGGGGAGACGGGTGGAGGTGGCGCCGGGCCTCGGCGCCCCGGGAAGGAGGACCTCGATGGTGCGACGCGAAGGAGGCGTCTCCTGTTGAGTGCAGCAAACATACACACACACACACACACACACACATGTGCGCGCGCACACACGCGCGCGCGCACATGCATACGCGTACACACACACACACACACGCATGCATACGCATACATGCACGCACACACACATAACACGCACGCACACACACACACACACACACGCACACACACACACACACACACACACACACACACACACACACACACCCACACACACACACACACACACACACACACACACACACACAAACACAAATACACAAGAGTTCGGTTAATGATACGCTCACAATGATACATTTTTTTTCTTCAACAAATTCTTTTTTTTTTTTTTTTACCTCAGTAAACCGGTTGCCTGGCCTTTATAAACCACACACAAGACGAAAAGCACACACACACACACAAATAAAGAAATGCAGATCTATGTAAAACGATCCAATATTTGCCACAGGAGCAATAACTAAGACTAGGGGAAAAAAAGAGAACAAATTCGTGAATTTAAAGAAAAAAGGAGGACAGCTGGTAAGTACATAAGGTGGATTAGGACTGCATAATACAGGCGTGAGACAGAGAAAAAGACAGGATTTTGCTAAAAATTAATGCATGAATACCATGTTGTGTGTGTGTGTGTGTGTGTGTGTGTGTGTGGTGTTGTGTGTGTGTGTGTGACGTGCACGTGCGCGTGTGTGCACGTGTTGTGTTGTGTTGTATTGTGTAGGGTGGTGTGTGTGTGTGTGTGTGTGTGTGTGTGTGTTGTGTTGTATTGCGCTGTGTTGCGTGTGCGTGTGTGTGTGTGTGTGTGTGTGCGTGCGCGCGCGCGCGTGTGTGCACGCGTACGTTTTTTTCATTTCTTTTTTTTAAATATCTCATTTTTTTAAATTTCGAGGATGATGGAATAAGAGTTCATGTGATTTCTTTTTACATCCAGTCCCCGTGTATGCATTTTTGTCGATTTTGTCAAACATTCCCACCGGTCATAATGACCTACTCTTCCAAAAAGCCGAACGGGTTTTAACGTGTGCGCAAAATGCTCTGCATGCGTTCGTACGCGTGTTTGCACTCAAGTCATGTTTGTGTAAACGTGAGGTTAGGAAAAATATATCTTTTTAAAGATTATGTTTGAAATAGAAAAAAAAACATGAGTAGTATCGTTTTCAGATTGGCAATGCAATATGTAGACAGAATGTCTTTCTAAATGGTATAGACGAAACGTAGCTCCTCATTTCTCACACCATACAACAACAAAGAAACAAGGACAACGACACAAGCATCAGTAACAGCAACATAAAAAGAGCTACCAGCTTTTTTGTTGTTGTAAAGAAACAGTCTCTGTTGTCTACGTAAGGGTACACATTTCTTTACCTAAAACAGTCAAAAGTATCCCATTTTATATCTTCCGTTCAAAAGTGAGCTGTTCCCTTTATTCAGTCATCTTTCCCCCCATCCCGTTGCTTGGTGTAGGGGACTGGATGTAAAAAAAAGCACATGCGTGCTTATTACATCATCCTCGATTTAAAAAAAAAGTCATCTGAGCGCTTTGATTTGTTGCTTTACAAGATTCAGCGCTATATTAATTCCATACATTATTATTATTATTATTATCAATATTATTATTATTATTATTATTATTGTTGTCCCATTCATCACAGTCATGGAACTCTATAATTATCTGAAGTCGGAATGCGGCTACCTTAATGGTGGGTGAAAACAGTAGTCATACGCAAAAATCTCACTATTGGTGTGTCTTTCGAGATCATGATTCGTATCAATATGCCTGTCAGTATTGTAATTGCCGATACATGGGATGATTAAAGCGTTTTTTTTGACTTGACTTGACTTGACTTAACTTCTGAGTTCTAGTCCAGGAACGAAAAAACCCAATATGTATGCACAAAAGAAGAGAGTAGATGGCGCACTGGCAGTCTCCATGCAAACTGACTTGGTAGACAGTTCATTGAAACTTGTAAGCTAAGTCCACCAGGTGCCATTAGGATTTGAACTCAAGTTTCGTATTATCGGGATCATAGGTTGAAAAGCCCGGTCACCTTATCTGCAATATCTGTTAACTTAATTAAAAGATTCAAGGTTGAAAATAGAAATGGACACAAATGAATAGTACTTTTTGTGTTTTATTTTTTTTATTCCATTTTTGTTTATCTGCTACATATTATGTTAACAAATTAAAAAAGATTCAAGGTTGAAAATGGAACTGGATAAGAGTGAAATAAAACGTACTTTTTTTTGGAGGGGGTTGGGGGGTTTTTTCGTGTTTTTAATTCAGTTTTGTTGGATCTCTGTTCTTCATTTTCTTTTCTTCTAAGTATCATTGATGAATAAACCTGTAGCTATAATCATAGATTCTATCGTGGATCAGAGAAGTACACGCGCATCCGTTTCTTATAACGATCTCGCTACAGAAGCATGTGTAGAAAAGAAATTGTAGCAGAACATGAAAATAACAACAAAGTTTCTTCTTCTTTTTCTTCTTGTTCTTGTTTCTTCTTGTTCTTTCTTCTTCTTGTTCTTGTCTGTGTGTTTTGTTCTTCTTTGTTTCCTTGTGTTCTTGTTTCTTTTTGTTCTTTCTTCTTCTTCCTCTTGTTCTTCCTCTTGTTCTTCTCTTGTTCTTCTTCTTCTTCTTCTTCTTTCTTCTTCTTCTTCTTCTCTCTTCTTCTCCTCTTCCTCCTCCTCCTCCTCCTTCTCCTCCTCCTTCTCCTCCTCCTCTCCTCCTCCTCCTTCTCCTTCTCATCCTCCTCCTCCTTCTCCTTCTCATCCTCCTCCTCTTCTTCCTCGCCGCCGTCGGCGTCGTCGAACGCTAAGACAGTAACCATTGGCATCTGTCACATAAGCGAAAATGCAATACGCTGCCCTTAAGCGCCTGACAAGTCAGACCCAGCACCACACCTGACTTTTAAGCGTGGGAGAGAACTGTTCATCTTTAAAGTCTGTCTAAGAGAACAAACGGCAGGAAAACGCACCAAGCAGGCAGTAAATATACAAGAAAAAAAAAAGGTGACAGAAAAAAAAGAAACAAAAGCCAAAACGAAGAGAGGGATAGAAAAAAAAGAGGAAATTTCTAGCACAAAATTTCCCAGAAGATTGAGGGTTGAGGAGGGAGGGGGGGGGGGGTGTGGAGGGAGGAGGGGGAATTCTATTTATACTGACAGAACCCCAAATGCATCCCTGCAGGGTTTTTTCATTTTTGTTGTTGTGTTTTTGTTCAACTGTGCTGCATGTTTTATGCACAACCTTAACAGCTATATCAAATCCAGCTCAGTGTCCGACAAGAAAACACACGTCATCCATCAAACCTCACTGCTGCGAATTTCTACCAGTCAGACATGCAAAAGCGAATCCCTGGACAATGTAATATGCATAAAAAAAAATTCCTCACCCCGTCCAAAAAAAAAGCCCCCCCCCCTCAAATCTCCCCCCCCCCCCCATTCGAACTCAACGAGCGAATGCAAATGAGCGTGGTAAAAATGCAAAATGTTCCCTGTAGATGTGGTTAGCTGTCTTCCTTCTGAAGCCGGCTATACAATCGTTTTGTTACGAGTGTGTCGAATTCTGATCACCCTGTTGCCCATTTTCAGGGCAAGAAAGGAGACGGTTTGGGGTATCACGAGTATTTGCCGGTTTTTCCGTTCTTTACTTCCGAAGAGAGGGAGGGAGAGATAGACAGAGAGGGAGGGAGAGATAGACAGAGAGAGAGAGAGAGAGAGAGAGAGAGAGAGAGAGAGAGAGGGAGGGAGGGAGAGAGAGAGAGAGAGAGAGAGAGAGAGAGAGAGAGAGAGAGAGAGAGAGAGAGAGAGAGAGAGAGAGAGAGAGAGAGAGAGAGAGAGAATAAAGAAAAGAAAAGAGAGAAAGAAAAAAAAAGGTAACGAATAATCTAAATCTAACCAGAAATACGTTGTCAGCAAGTTTTACAAGACATGCTTGTGCGTACCAGTTTCTGTACGCGAGCAAGAACACGTATTAATGTATATTCATGCGCAAGAGCACGTACGTACGCACGCGCGCGCGCGCGCACACACACACACTTTACAAAACTACGTACACACGGGAACTGTATGTAAGAGAAGCACATGAGTGCTTATTCCATTATCCTTCAAGTAACAGAATAAAATAAAAATTATTAACACACACACATACAACTTATCGTCTGCATCTTCTGCATATTATAGAAACTAGGCACTGTCTTGTGAATAAATCAAATCAAATTGTCTGTCCGTCCGTCCGTCCATCCGTACGGACAGTAAGCTGAAAAGCTATTTATTTTTTACCATGTTTCAGTTTCAATTACATTTTTGTATATACAAATGCTCCTTCACTGTTAGGAACCTCGGGATAGCTCAGTGGTCGGAGCACTCGCTCTCCCCCAGCCAAGTTAAGCAGCGTCGAGCGTGGTTACCAGTTGGAATGGGTGACCGTTTGCGTGCCTTGGCTTCAGTACAGTTCCCCAGTTCACCCAGCTGTAGTTGGGTACCTGTCTCTTAAGGGTCAGGGAAGGTAAAGCAGCGAGGGAGAGGAGATGGGCGCCGCCCTCAATATGCTGGCCCTAGAGAAGTGAGGTCTCTGACGCCTCGCTCCCCTACGACCTTATAGGTTATGGGACTTCTTTACCTTTACCTTTTACATCTTTCTCGTGCCATTCACGACTCTTTTCTTCATTTTGTTTTTAGATAATAAAGTAGTATCGGTTTTGACTCTATCTGTCTGCCTATCTGTCCGTCTGCCTGCTTGTCCGCAAGTCTGTCTGCAAGTCTGTCTGCCTGATTATCTGACTCTTGTATGCTGGTCCCCAATAAAAATGGATATGATAAGATTTTTGTTTTCATTTTTCCTCTTACTTACTCTCTTTGAATTTCTCCGTTAGATATTGCGCTGGTCAAACTTTAAATAAACATCTCTCTGCCTGCCTGCCTGCCTGCCTGCCTGCTCTCTCTCTCTCTCTCTCTCTCTCTCTCTCTCTCTTCTCTCTCTCTCTCTCTCTCTCTCTCTCTCTCCTCTCTCTCTCTCTCTCTCTTTCTCTCTCTCCCTCCCTCCTTCCCCCACTCCCTCCCTCCCTCTGGTGCTAACGAAAAAATCCGACACTCCAGTATGTTTTTCTTTCTTTGTCTCATGAACGTCAGCGCTCCCTTCGGTGGTCTAGAGGTTACACACCCGTCTAGTAACAAGTAACAAATCGCGGGTTTCATCTCCCTATCTGAATGCTGAGCCTTTTACCCCACCCGTAATACCTTGAGGGGTGGGTGGGCTGGCATGGATTTAATATTTTTCGGATGAGACGCTAGACCAAGGTCTCGTGTGCTGCCCATTAACCACACAAGTTGGATCGGTGGTCTAGAGGTAACGCACCTGCCTAGAAAGCGAACAGCCCTGATTCGAAGAGTGTGGTGGTTCGATCCCTGTCTGGGCCCGAAGCTTTCCCCCTATCCACTAGACCGTGAGTGGTGGTAGGAGTGCTAGTCTTTCGAATGAAACGAGAAACCGAGGTCCCGTGTCTTACACATAATTATTTAGCGCACGAACAAGAACCCACGGTGACACGGGAGTTGTCCCTGGCAAAATTCTGTAGAAAGAAGCCATTCTGATAAGGAAACAAATACAATTGCAGACAGGAAAATAAATTTAAAAAATGGGTGGTGCTGCTCTTGTGGCAACACGCTCTCCCCCGAGGAGAGCAGCACGAATTTAACGTAGAGAAATTTACCGTGACTTTAGATGGTATAAAATACAATACAAAACACTTCAAAGAACACGCGACAACAACAAAGCTATCCTTGGCAAGACTCTATACAAAATGCCACTCTCATGGGAACCAAGTACAGACGGAGAAATTAAATTTTCAAAAAAGACAGTGGGTGTCGCTGATCTTGTGGCGACGCGAATGTCACCCGCAGACAAATCTGCCGTGACTGAGCGTGGCATCCAATACAAGAACAACTCTCCAGTCTGTCATCGACAGAAAAGAGACATTTTTCTCTGGAGTTCCCGGAAGACGTATTATTGAATTAAATCCGCTAAAAAAACAACAACAAAAAACCGTATGAATACCACCTTCCAGAAAGGGCAATGCTGTATCACTATCACAGTCATACTCAGTGTTGTGTTTTACTTGCGTCCTTAGAGAAAGCTCTAAAGTATTTAGAAATGCAAATTATCCACACAAAAAGTGTTTAGTGACTCTATGACTGTGTCTTCCTTTTATGATATTGCAGAATTCTCAGGGGGCAATTCCCCCCCCACCCATCCACCCCATCCTAAGCTGAACATATTGTATAAGGCTGTTACAACGCTTCCGTGCGCTACACCGTTAAACAGTATTGTAATGTGCAAATCTAAATGATGTAATTGTATTTCGTGTGGGGATGCGAAAGCTGCTGATTGGTAAGAATCGAAGAATAAAGTTGGAGGAAAAACAATGTTGATCTGTTTTATTTTGTCCTTTGTTTTGATGCTTTGTCTGTCTATGTTTTCCTTCTTGAGTTTCATATTAGCACATTTACGATAATGAAATGAATATGAACGTAACAACACTGACACCGAGTATGAGAGAAGCTATTCTCATCGAGTTATAGCTTGTAATCAGACAATGGCGGAGTCTGAACATTTCCTTAGAGATGGCATTTTTCACATAGATCCTTAGGTCGAAATTCTTAGGTTGAGGATGGGATAGCTCAGTGTTCAGAGCACTCGCTTTTCCCCAAGCTAAGGTTAAGCAGCCTCAAGCGGGGTTACCAACTGGATGGGTGACCATTTGCCCGCCTTGGCTTCAGTATAGTCGCCCAGTTCACCCAGGTATAAATGAGTACCTACCCTCTTTAGGGTCAGGGAAGGTAAAGCAGCCTCAATATGCTGGCCCCTGGAGAAGCTGAGGTCTCTGATGCCTCGCTCCTCTACGACCACTTAGGTTATAAGACGCCTTTATACTTTAGGTTGAAAAGCAGCACAAGTTGTTCTATCAATGTTAAAGCAGTATAAGGATGTCATGGTTCATGTATGTCCCATATTGAGGTAACACAGGAATGTGTATTTTTTGTTCTGGCTTTCTCTCTATCTATCTATCTATCTATCTATCTATCTATCTATCTATCTATCCATCTATCTATCTATCTATCTATCTATCTATCTATCTATCATCTATCTACTCCTCCCTCCCTCCCTCCCTCCCTCCCTCCCTCCTCCTCCCTCCCTCCATCCATCCATCCATCCATCCATCCATCCATCATCATCCTATCTATCTATCTATCTATCTATCTATCTATCTATCTATCTATCTATCTATCTATCTATCTATCTATCTGTGCATGCGCGCGCACACGAGCGCACGCACGCACACACGCATTCACACACACTCGCGTGCACATTTCTTCATAGCGGTGACAAAAAAAAATCTGTTCAGCTGTCCGAGGCTGGTGTCTCAAACGGCAGAACAAAGAACAAGGGATGACAGGAGAAGCGGAGGGGGTGGATGGGGGGGGGGGGGGGGGGGTGTGGAAGGAAAAGGAATGGCGCCTCCCTTCCTCCCCCCTCTCTCCTCTCTCTCTCTCCCTCTCTCTCCTCTCTCTCCTCCTCTCTCCTCTCTCTCTCTCTCTCTCTCTCTCTCTCCGGAGGGAGGCTGGAAACGAAAGGCAGCGATTTCCCCCCACACCTCCCGGCCACATCCGATCCCTCCCAAAGGGCACCAAATCATCCACACTTTCCCCGTTGAGTGATCGTCCTTGTCAAGTCTGTTGCATCTTTTACAAGCTAAGATGTCGCCTAGATCCCCTGACTTTTGGCCATGGTGAACACAGACCGGTTTCGCACGTCGCCTGATTCATCGACTTTTGGTGATGGTTAACAGTTGTTTCGCACGTCGCCTGATTCATCGACTGTTGGTGATGGTAAAACAGTTCTGTTTCACACGTCACCTGATTCATCGACTTGTGGTGATAGTTAACACAGTTCTGTTTCGCACGTCGCCTGATTCATCGACTTTGGCGATGGTTAACAGTTCTGTTTCACACGTAATCTGATTCATCGACTTGTGGTGATAGTTAACAGTTCTGTTTCACATGTCACCTGATTCACCGACTGTTTGGTGATGGTTAACAGTTCTGTTTCACATGTCACCTAGTTCACCACCTGTGGCGATGGTTAACAGTTTTGTTTCACATGTCACCTAAATCACTGACTTTTGGCCATGGTTAACAGTTTTGGAGGCGATGGTTAACAGTTCTGTTTCACATGTCACCTAAATCACTGACTTTTGGCCATGGTTAACAGTTTTGGAGGCGATGGTTAACAGTTCTGTTTCACATGTCACCTAATTCAATGACTTTTGGCGATGGTTAACAGTTTTGGCGGCGATGGTTAACATTCCTGTTTCAACATTTGCATGCACACAAAACCTGCTGTGCTTTAGAACACGATGGTACACATCAACACATTTCTATACTGTATACTGCTATTTCCTGAAGACTTACAATTGAATCTCGGCTTATTCAGTTACGGCGTAGTTTGATCCGATTGCTACGGGCGAGGTCGAGGGGAGAGAGAGAGAGAGAGAGAGAGAGAGAGAGAGAGAGAGAGAGAGAGAGAGAGAGAGAGAGAGAGAGAGAGAGAGAGAGAGAGAGAGAGAGAGAGTTGCATGAATACTTGTATGTTTGTCCGTCGTGTTCGACGATGACCTCCAAAACAGCAGAAGAGGCAGCTGCTATTTCGGAAATTGGGCAGAAATAATTTTGATTATAGTGGAGATGCTACCTTGCCCACAGCACATCCCCACTCTCTCGGCCAAGTGGGCATAAGGACAGTCAGCGTTGGGGATGTTCTCCAAAGGCCAACCAGTCCCCAGGCTTGACCGACATGAATATAATACCAAATCTGACTTACTAGGTGTTCGACTTTATAGGCAGGAAAAAGGTGGATTCAGCGAAATCGCTTTCACAGGGCATCCGACTTGGGAAAGGAACTTGTAACGCCCGCCCTTGTCTTCATCAACTAGTTAGGAATTCTAACCCAACCCCACTCTTGTGGTGCAAGCTTGTAGTCTGCCAGCAAGGTCATTAGTCACCGGCTGATTCAGTTTGCAGAGGCAGACGAGGAGTTGAACTAGAAATGCTGAAGGTGACTGCAAACCAGAATAGAAAACAGAGAAAGAACCAAGCAAGCAAGCGAAGTTTAAAAAGAGAGAGAGAGAGAGAGAGAGAGAGAGAGAGAGAGAGAGAGAGAGAGAGAGAGAGAGAGAGAGAGAGAGGGGGGGGGGATAAGTTTAAACCTCGAATTTCCAGGTGTAACCCTAAAGTGCCTTCTGAAAGGGCAAACTTCTTTTTTTCCACCCCAAAGGATCCAAAATGGTTTTGATAGGTTTTTAAACAGACAGTTACGCTAGCGCCTTAAACTATAAGATTTCTATGTCGTGTAGATAGTCGAGTAATGGTGATATACTGGAACTTGGTCGCTCCTGGCAAATAATGTAATACTTTTAATACAGGTAATAAAGTTATAATCTAGAGAATTAATTTATTCCTAACCATTTTTTAAACTTAGGAATACATGCCATTCTCGAGTATAGCTAATCGGCTTATCCCTTTCTTTTAACTGTCCAAGAAATACATGAAATCTTCGAGAATATGCTATTAAATTTATATCTAACTCCCAGGAAGGGATGAGAGAGAGAGAGAGAGAGGGAGAGAGGGAGAGAGAGGGAGGGAGAGAGAGAGAGAGGGAGAGAGAGAGGGAGAGAGAGAGAGAGAGAGAGAGAGGGAGAGGGAGAGAGAGAGAGAAAGTGAGAGAGAGAGAGAAAGAAAGAGAGAGAGAGCGAGAGAGAGAGAGAGAGGGGGGGGGGGAGAATAACGTAGTGGTTAGAGCGTTAACGCTCGTGATCTGACGGCCCGGGTTCGAGCCACCACCGAGGCACCCATTCAAAGAGACTTCTGCCCTGAAGTTAACATCAGTACCGACTTCACTCCCCTGAACGCCCTTCAGGTGAGACAATACACCGAGGTCCCGTGTGCATACGGACAAAGAACACCTTGTGCACACGTTAAAGACGTTCCGCTTTTAAGAAAAATAGGCCACTTCGTGCTGGTAGATACGGATAACAAATCTTAAAAAAGAAAGAAAATACCAATCATCGCCTACACACTGGTATTGTGCTCAGACATCATCCCCGAAATCGGAATGGTGGGCAAAAAACGGTCACATAGTCAAAATCCCACCGTTGGTTAAACTTAAATTTAAAAAAAAATTCTTTATTTCGAGGATAATGGAATAAGCACTCATGTGCTTTTTTTCATCCATTTCGTCCCAGCGTGTATGCAGTTTTGTAAATTCTGTCATCCGTTCTCACCAGCACGTAAAGACCTACTCTTCCGAAAAGCGGAACGAGTTTTACCGCGTGCGCAAGATGTTCTGCGTGCATTCGCACACGGTACCTCGGGTTTATAATCTCATCCAAAGGACGTTTGAGGTAAGTGCAGTCTGCACTGATGTTAACTCCAGAAGAAACACAAAATCCTCTTAAACGAGATTCGAACCCGGGTCAGCAGATCACGAACGCGTTACTCTAACCACCAGGCTATCCCGTCCCCAGACCTAGAAGTTCTAGCTGAGGACAATAAACAATAAACAATAAACCCAACTCCTGTGTTTCTTTGCCGTTCAATGTATTCAGTCATGTAATCCTTGAGTGAAAGGTAATCAAATATCTCTACCCTCCTCTCTCGCCCCCCCCCCCCCACCTCCACCAACCCCCCCTCCCGCGCCGTTCCTCCCCTTTGCCTTGTTTCTCTACCAGTTGGCAGTAACTGATGTTTTCCTCCAGTGAAATCTTAGCAGACACATGACAGACAGGCAGGCAGCTGGTGCCTCATCCAGCTAGGAACGAGGACGTGTAGGATCCTGTCCCAGTTTACGACCTGACAGAGGTAGTATTGATGTCGGCAAAAACAACAACCATGCCCGATGAATAATGTACGTTATCCCTTCAACTTCAGTAAAATATGCTTATAACTTCAGTAAAATATGCTTATAGCTTATTGTCCAAGTTGTCCCCCTCCCCCCCCCCCCCCTCTAACTCCCTCACCTCAACCCCCCTCTTTCTTTCTCTTCTTCTCCGTTACTTCCTTAGCTGTTTCTTTTCCATCTGCTGTGGTGATCCGGTTTTCATTAAGTCATTTTCTTCTTGTTCAGTACCTTCCTAGCATCTTCTTCCTTTATTCGTTCAAAAGGATTTTTTTCCTCTGGAGTTAACATTAGAACCGACTCCACTCCTCCCTACCCCCCCGCCCCCCCTTCTTCCCCCACAGAAAGTCTTTCGGATGAGACTATAAGCCGAGGTCCCGTGCTCGAACGCATGCAGAAAATCTTGCGCTCACATTAAAACCCGTTCCGCTTTTCGGAAGAGTAGGCCATTGTGTTCGGTGGGAACGGATGACAACATTGACAAAACTGCATAAACACAGGGATTTGATGTAAAAAAAACAAAAAAGCAGCACACGAATGCTTATTCCCTTATCCCCGAAATAAGGGAGTAATAATTATAGAAAACAAGAATAGACCAATGGCAAAAGAAAATTACGCTGGGTTTTTTCTTTTTAAAATCTGTATATATTTCTTCTGTCCTTGTCTTTCTTCTTCCCTGTTTTCGTTCTCTTATCATTGTGTTTGCATAGTATCGCGTTGTTATGAACAGGCATGGCTGCGTTGCTAGCTTGTATCAATGCTGTAAAAAGACAACAACACAAAAGCACAGAGTAACAATGTGTTAAACTGTTGTTTCACTGCATTAGCAAAACAAGCCAGGCACTGGGGTGAGGCTTCAACCAGAGTGTACGCGTAAGTCCAGGCATTTTTTCGACAGAAATTTGTCAGGGATAACTCCTTTGTTGCAGTGGGTTCTTCCACGTGCGCGATGTGTTGCATCACCCCACCATAGGATTAGGTTTGTATCGTCTTTTCCGAAATACTAGCACCCAGGCCGTTAGACATGGTTTAGTGGATGTGGGGGAAAGTCTGGTTTCAGACTGGAATTGAACCAACGACCTGTTGTTTCCTAGTGCGAAGTTTTACCTTTTGAGCACCATCCCAAATAGTATGTACCATACTTTCCATCTATCTCGTTCTTATAATTTATATATAAAAAAAAAGTGAATCTACTTTGCTGCCCGCTTCTTTTTTGTGTTTTATTTTGTTTCTGTTTAAAGTTTACGAGCAGGGTTGAGTTTTAGGTTTTGCTTCGTTTATCAGTTGACCAGCTTGCATCTTCCAGTTTATAGAGTTCTTGTTTTAAATATATCACAAACACAGCTGCAAATATATCTCTCCCCCTCTATCTCTCTCTCTCTCTCCAGTCATAAACAAACAGACACACACACACACACACACACACACATATATACATATATATATATATATATATATATATATATATATATATATGTATCTGTGTATGCCCGTGTGTCTGTCTGTCTGTATGTCTGTGTCTGTCTGTCGGAGTGTGTGTACACGCGAGGCTGTTGCGTACCTACATGCGATCGATCCCGAGTGTTATTTTCTGCCAACCCCCCCCCCCCCCCCCCCCTTTCAGTAAAACTTCCTGATCCCCCCCTCTCTCTCTCTCTCTCTCTCCCTCCCCCACCCCCCTCTCCTGTTTATCACGGCTTGACCGTGGTCAACAGGCTTTTGTCAGTAGTGATTGACCCACTAGTGAACTTGAGGAGCCTGGGCTAAAAAAACCATTGCGATGATTGTTTAGTGTTATAGCGCTATTGTCTTCACACCTAGCAAGCTGCAAGCATAACAACTTTCACTGCCCATAAAAGAAGAACAGGGTGGGGGGTCGGAGAGGGGGGCCATTGGGAGGAGGGGGTGGGGTGGGGTGGGGTGGGTGGAAGGAGAAAAGCATCTCTTTTAATTCGGAGTATTTTGCTGTCTGTATGCTTGGGTTCTTAACAAAAATAAAATTTGCCATCCGTGTAAATGTTGCTACCGGGGGTATCTCACTGTGACTCTTCTTACTGCGCTGAGTGAGACAGATTAGCAAACTGGTTGACCTTCAGACAACCCTCCTTTACTAATATCCCCTCTCCTGTGTTTCTTTTCTTTGGTGCCGGTGTTTTTATTTATCTTTATTTTATTTTAATTTTATTCTTTTATTGCCTGAGAGAGAGACAGACAGAGAGAGAGAGAGAGAGAGAGGGAGGGAGGGAGGGTAAAGAAAGAGGGAGGGGGAGAGAAAGAGAGAGGGAGGGAGAGAGATCCCCCCCTGTCCATGAACACATACACACACACTCCTCCCCTCCCCATCACACACACACACACACACACACACACACACACACACACACACACACACACACACACACACACACACCCTCCCTCACTAGCTTTCATCTCTCCCCAAATTGCTTTTGTCTTGACAGGAGAAGAGCTGATGTCTCTCTCTGTCCCTCCCTCCCTCCTCCATCCCTCCTCCCTCCCTCCGGGACACAAAGTCCCCTTTCTCCCTGTAGTTTTCTGTGGCCACTGTCAAAAGAGGAGGTTGGGGGTGGGGGGGGGGGGGTGGCTGTCAGAATGTCTGTGTGCTTAAACACCAACACACACGCACACACACATCTTCTCTGCCACCAGACACCACCCCTCCCGCCCCTGACACACACGCACATCACATTACACTATAGCCTCACGTGCATTCACACACAAACAAACACTACCACACACACAACACATCCCTAGCCCATTCCCCAACACACATACACCCAAAACACCCACTCACATCCCTATATCCCACCCACCCCTTCACACACAATTACACACACCACATACAAACACACAACCACCACCCACGCAACACACACACACACACATACACGCACACACACAACCACCATCCATGCAACACACACACACACAACACAACCACCATCCACCACACACACACACACACACACACACACACACACACACACACACACACACACATACACAACTCACACACCCACACAAACACAACCACAACATAAACACACTACACACACAGAGGCTTTCATATAGCACAAGCTGCATGAATTCCTCATATAATTCTCTTGCCTTGACAATGCTAGCTGCATGTTCTCCCTCTAGTCCCTCCATCCCCCCCCCCCCCCCTCCTCTCCCCTGCTAGGGGCAACATCCCCCTTCCTCATCTGTACTCATACTGTGGCCAACTTGTCACATGAGGGCGTCAGAAATGTTTGTTGTCTGCTTAAAAACTATTCACCCACTACTGCACACCATACCACACCCCCACTCTCCTCTCTGCCTGCACAAGACCCCTTCACAAAAAACTCTCTCCTCAACAACTCACATGGGTCACACACACACACACACACACAACACCACACACACACACACACACACACATCACATGTACACTCTAACCTCACAGGCATGCCCACACAAACACCACCACAGACACTAAACAGGCATATACACACAATGAATGCCCACCCACACAACTTCTCTCCCAACCCACCCCTTCACACACATACACTACACTACACTATGCTACGCTACACTACAGTACACTACACCACACACACACACACACACACACACACACACACACACACACACACACACACACACACACACACTGGCTTTCATCACAGGAAAAGCTCGATGAATCCCTCTATAGATTGCTCTTGCCTTGACAGAAGAAGAGCTGATGTCTCTTCCTCTGTCCCTCCATCCCCCCCCCCTCCCTCCCTCTCTCCCTGTCTAGGGGGCAACGTCCCTCTTCCTCTCTGTACTACTCTGTGGCCACTGTCAAATGAGGGCTGTCAGAAGGTTTGTGTGCTTAAACACTATCACACACGCACACACAACACATACACACACACACTACACCACACACAAACATCACACACACCAGAACACACACACACACACGCACGCACCACACACACACATACACACACACACGTCCTCTCTGTCACCAGACCCCTTCACAAAGTCTCTTCTCTCTCTCTCTCTCTCTCTCTCCTCTCACAAACACACACACACACATCACATGTACACTCTAACCTCACAGGCACGCCCACACAAAGACCACCACAGACACTTCCTCACCCCATCCCCACACGCATATACACATGATTAATACCCACCAACACAACTTCTCTCCCAACCCCCCCCCCCCGCCCCTTCACATACACTACACTACACTACACTGCATGAACGCAGGCAGAACATCTTGCGTATACATTAAATCCTGTTCCGCTGTTCGTAAGAGTAGGTCATTGTGTGCCGGTGGGAACATATGACAGAATTTATCAAACCACATACACACGGGGACTGGATGTAAAAGAGCACATGAATGCTTATTCCATTATCCTCGATATAAAAGAATAAATAAATAAAAAATACACTACACTACACTACACTACACTACACTACACTACACTACACTACACTACACCACACACAGACACAGACACAGACACACACACTGGCTTTCATAAAAGGAAAAGCTTGCTGAGTCCCTCTAGATTGCTCTTGCCTTGACAGAAGAAGAGCTGATGTCTCTCCCTCTGTCCCTCCCTCCCTCCCTCCCTGTCTATGGGGGTAACGTCCCTTTCTTTTCTGTACTTTTCTGTGGCCACTGTCAAATAGGATGTTGTTACAGAGAGAGAGAGAGGGAGAGGGGGGGGAGAGATAGATAGATAGATAGATAGATAGAGAGAGAGAGAGAGAGAGAGAGAGAGAGAGAGAGAGAGAGACAGAGCATTTTTGTCTGTCTGCCTGTCTCCTCTATGTGTGCGTGTTTGTGCGCGCGCGCGTGTGTATGTATGTATGGTGCGTATGGGTGTGCATGTGTGTACATGTACGCGCTTGCACATGTGAGTGTGTGTATGTATGTGTGCGTGCATGCCATGCGTGTGTGTGTGTGTGGGGAGGGCGTGTGTGTGTTTTGTGCATGCGCGCGCATGTTCGCGTATGATTCTATTAGTGTGTGACGATCATACTGATAGCTTATAAAAATATGTGAACGCGCATGCGTGAGACGTGTTTGTGGTTAATGCATTTAAGAGTGTACGCACCATGAATATCTGTGTATGTGTTCAAATACAATGCAAAAAAACACACACAAACACACATACACACACACACACACACACACAAACGCACGCGCCTAAACAACGGAAATAGCATTAATCCAACCACAAACTGTCCCCCTCCAAAAAAAAACCAAACCCACACCGAGATTTATCACAGAACAGAAGTCTATCATCTAAACAGAACCACAAAAAAAAAATCCCACCTAACCGCCGCAGACTCCTCCTCATCATTTATTCCAAGCAAACCATCGCGTGACGTAACGCCAGGAGAGACTGACCACCACCACAAGCCTGCTTCCTAGCCACCACTGATGAAGGCCATCATCTTCCCCTTCCTCCCCCCCCTCCCCCACCGCCCCTCTCCCACATACCCCCACCCCCAACCACCACCACACCAATCTGTGCCCTCCACCCTCCTCCTTCCCGTGTCTCCTTCCCTGCTCTCTGGAATAACGACCAGAGGGACGTCCCTCAGTAGTTAGTTGTTGACCTGGGCTGGCACCGCAATTTCTCCTCCACTTCCATCATCTTGCCATGGCTTCAATAATGGAGAGGGCTCAGTGTCAGCCGTTTCGTTTGTCCAAGCCCAAGACCCCCATCCCCAGTTTATCCCCACCCCCAAAAAAAGAAAGAAAAGAAATTGGAAAAATAAACATACAATCTTTTCGTTTTGATCAAGCCATGTACGTAAATGCTGAGGTAAATTGTGGTCCGTTTTAAACACACGGGAAATGTGAAATATGATATGATGTCAAAAGTATTGGTTTTGTGTGGTTTTATGTTTTTTTGTTGATCATTAAAGTTACTGCGTCTTTTCATATACACTTGAACATCAATATTGAAGGTAAAGTCACAAAACTTGACGTTATTTTAAAGTGTTTGGTTCTTGGGTTTGTTTAAAAAAAAAAATTTGTTTGTAAATTTAGCTACTGTGTCTTTTGATTTACACTGAAAAGTCAATATTTATGGTGATGTCTCAGAACTTGACATTATCAGTGTTGGATTTTGAATGTTTTTTGCTGGTTTGCTATATCGAGTTTTTGCATTTTTTATTAATATTTCTTACTCTCAGCTCTTTGTGTTATGTGAGTGTTTCGCAATTGTAGGTGGAAGATATTCAGGCAAGCGTTCATTCAAAAACAAAACTGCAGCAAGTTATATCATTTGTTCTATTGCTTACTGTCTAAAATGATTGCCAGAAATGTCTTGTTCTCTTTAATGTTTCGCAAGACAAAAGTTTCTTGTTCGTGGTTTCTTTCTTCTGTCTCTGACGTTTTGTTGTCTTGTTGGTGTAGTGTATGCCCCATTCGTCTGATTCTTGTTTTTGGTGGTCATAGGATCGTAAGGTAATGAGAAGGATATAAGTACAGCCTCTACAATCAGACATTTGTCTTAAAAGTATGATTATTGCCTTGGGATCTTTTACATGAAACTGCAAAAAAAAGAGCTGTGGTACAAAAGCTCCCAGTCAGAAGAAGTTGATACATAGGGCACGACTATGCAGTATTATTAAAGCGCAAATCACAGATCTGAAATAAAATATTCTATCTTTGCTCTTGTGAAAACATACACTTTTAAGCCCAAACTAAAACAAAAATGCTTAACTTGCCAAAACAAAGAAGATAAAGAAAAGAAAGAAAAAGAAGGAATAGAATCCAAAGAAGAACAAAGACGAAGAAAAATTCTATGAAGAGCTCTGAAGAAGAAGAAGAAGTAGAAGAAAAAGAAGAAGAAGAAGAAGAAGAAGAAGAAGAAGAAGAAGAAGAAGAGAGCAGCACCACCAAAACCAACGAAACCACCACCACCACCACCACCACCACCACCACCACCACCACCACCACGGCAGAGAAGGCTAAAAAAGAGAAAAACAAAACCCAGAGACAGAAGAAACAAAGCCCCACATCTCCTTTTTCCATCTTGGACTGGGATGCTCACGTTACCTGACTCCCTGGAAACTCCCTGCTGACTGTGCATTTCCACGTCACTTCCGCCCCTGCCGCTGTCACTCGTGCTGACGTCACAGGAGACCTCACTGACGTCATCCTCAGGTCCTCTGGGGCCCAATAGTCGTTTCTGAATACAAAAACCGCAGACTGGTCACGATCCGTACGTTAATGCTCACGAAAGAAGGAGAAAACGCCCAAATTCTTTGAAAAGTAGAAGAGAATGTTTGAGATATATGAGTGAGTTTGCATGGATGCTCGCGCGTGTGCGCGCTCTACACAAACACATACATACACATTCATTCACACACATAAAAACATGTACGCACACACATACATACATACATATACATACGTACGTGTACACTCACACACACACACTACACACACACACACACACACACACACACACACACACACACAACACACACACACACACACACACACACTCCTCTCTCTCTCTCTCTCTCTCTCTCCTCTCTCTCTCTCTCTCTCTCTCTCTCTCTCTCGAAATAGACTGCTTGTCGGCGGGCATCCTTCTCACACATACATACATACATACATACATACATACATACATATACATACGTATGTGTACACACACACGCACACACACACACACAAACACATACACTCTCACTCTCTCTCTCTATGTCACTGGCGCTCCTACGTTACTATCTATGCAATATTTTTTTCTTCATGATTCTGAGTATGCATGAGTTAACGTGTTCATGTGAATGCGAGCATTACTAGGAAGTAAACAATCGGAACAAACAGACACGAGAACCCAGACGTAAGCAGACATACAATAGCACAGACACTAAGATACAGACATAAGCACACAGGCATGGTGAACAAAGACACACATATTTTGATGAAGAGAAAACAAACACGAAGATACAGACATGAACCAAAAGTCACACACAAATGTACACATAGTCTCAGAAAACAAGTTTTAGATGATTCAGGTTTCGACCGCTTTCTGTCACCATATCCTCCTTCCTTTAAAATAAAATAAAATAAAACAACGACCAAAACAAACAGATATGCGATCTAGCAATAATGTAATCATAAGCGATAATTTGACTTGTCATGTGTTCCTTATTAGCGCTGCTACAACACCATATCATACCAACCAGCCAAACTAACTGGAATAAAACCCATGTTTGCCTAATTCTAAGAGCAGCTGCAGTAGGGAGGTAGTTGGTTGTATAAGTGCTTTGTCTTGTAGTCGAGTCTCCTTCAACTCTCACACTATATCCAGTTCAGAGCATTACGCAACGGATGTGAAACGTCCCAAGAGAATAGACTGCTTGAAGGGTGGGCATTCTTCCTTACACTTAACCAGTAAGCCCCCCCCCCCCCCCCCCCCCCCCCCAAACTGCACTCAACTTGCTGAACAACATAGACACCTAAAAATGCGATGTAATTCTTGTGGCTGGTTGGTGTTGGGTAACTTTGGGTTCATTTTCGCTCTTTCTGTGTTTGGTTGTGTTTCGAAAGAGTCTTCAGCAAAAAGTTTTTGCCATTTAAAATTGTCAGCCGTTCACACACTATCCTGCTCTCTCAGATCCATTTCCGGGCGTTCACACACTATCCTGCTCTCTCAGGTCAATTGTTGGCCGTTTACACACTATCCTGCTCTCTCAGATCCATTTCCGAGCGTTTACACACTATCCTGCTCTCTCAGATCCATTTCCGAGCGTTTACACACTATCCTGCTCTCTCAGATCCATTTCCGAGCGTTTACACACTATCCTGCTCTCTCAGATCAATTGTTGGCCGTTTACACATTATACTGCTCTCTCAGATCAATTGTTGGCCGTTTACACATTATACTGCTCTCTCAGATCAATTGTTGGCCGTTTAAACACTTATCTTGCTTTCTCTCTCTCTCTCTCTCTCTCTCTCTCTCTCTCTCTCTCTCTCTCTCTCTCTCTCTCTCTCTCTCTCTCTCTCTCAGATCAATTGCCGGTTCAGTCTATTTTGTGTGCACATGAGTTCAAGTAGTTCAGTGTCAGCCATCATTCTTTTTTTCAGTTCGTATGTCTGGAATGACCTTTCTCTCTTCCTTCGCAAAAAAAGAGGAAAATCCAACACTTATGAGTTTCAAACCCGACCTCAAGTTTGACATTTTACCCCCAACGTGATGATTATTACTTCGTGACTTTACTCCTTAGCACGTTTTTCTTTTTACTTCCAAGTTTTGTATGTGAGTTCAAATTTGTGTATAGATCTGGTTTTATATATCTTTTAAAGATTGCTTTTTCTGTAGTCATATCGTGTATGGTGTTTTAGATTGCATTTTGGATATAAATCATTTTATGTATAAGTATCTCTATTTACTTTCAAAAACAAAATTTGTGCTACAAAAATATAATATCTATTATCATTATCACCATCGTCATCATTATTATTAGCATCACCATCAATCTTCATCGTCATCGTCGTCGTCATCGTCATCAACATCATCATCATCATCATTATCATCATCGTTGTCGTCGGTGTTATCATCATCATCATCATCATCATCATCATCATCATCATCATCATCATCATCATCAACAACTTCTTTCCTTTCGTCTCATTAATTTTGTCCGCCTCCTCTTTCTCTCGCCATTCCCACAAGTCCTCTATTTCTAACTCACTTCTTCCTTAGCTTCAACTATTCCCATGTAACCAGAAAAACAAACAAACAAACAAACACAAAGCAACATCTTCAGTTCAGAGCATTCGGCCTCCTAGATTACACATCCCAGGAGAATTCTTCAAGTTGATTTTCCCCTACATGCACTAAACAAGTAACCTCCCCACAAAACTGCACCCAACTTACTGAACGACATAGACAGCCCAAATGTATTGAGGTTCTTGTGGCTGGCTGGCTGGCTGGCTGGCTGGCTAACTGGCTGGTGTTGGGTAAACTTTTTGCTTCACTTTCGTGCTATATTCATTTTTAGATTTGTTTTTTAAAGGACAGTCCTCAGCAAACTAAAAAAAATAAAATACAGACCGTACCAAGGCGAGTGCGGGCACGGCTATCAGTTTCCTCTAACTTTGCAGCTACTCTCCAAGCTGCTATCCATTCACCAATCCAATCCAATCCTGGTTGTTTATAGCCACGCCGACCACAGAGGCCATAGCTATCTATTCCACCGCAGCTGGTGCTAAAATTTTTTTAACAGAAACTGACCGACACTTGGACGTGGTCAAAGGAAAAGGGGGGTTAACAATTTTCACACAGGGCCCTGGACCTTTGACTAAGTGCACGTAACCACTCGAAAACTGTTCGTTTCTACTGGCTTTTTATATCTTCATTGCTGATCTTCACCTCTAAGTTGGTTTGAGTGCATTGCGTTTTGATTTGTTTGGAGTGTAGGTATTAATTCATTTTGTTTTATGTGTATTTTATTTATGTAGTATATTCTCTTATTAGTGATATTTTTTGTTTACGTACTATCTATTGATATTTTATATATATGACTACTACTACGATGCGCAGCGCAGCGCATGCATTGAATCGTGCATTAGTTAAGGACACAGTTGCATGCCTGTAAATGATGAGTGCAAGCGCTTCAGATTTGTATAGTTTTTACAGATTAGGTAGTATAAAATATATATCACTATATTATTACGTTGGATTTGCGCGCTGTGGCTAACGGGCGGCGGCCATCTTACCTGGCTGTGCGTCACTTCCTGCATGGCCTCCAGACTGTCGGCGTCTGCTGTAGCCGATCCTGGGAGGGGCGGGGGCGGAGGCGGACCTGGAGGCGATGTTGTTGTCCTCGTCCAGGAGAGAAGCTCACCTCCTTCCTCCGCCTCTGCTCCGCCGAGGTCGCGGCCAGGTCAGAGGTCACCGGGGTCATCTGCAGCTCGTGCGACCAGGGCTGCTTGCTGGCCAGGTGTCGTAGGTGATCGTCCACCTACAGAGAGAGAGAGAGAGAGTGTGCGTGTGGGGAAGGAAGAAAGAGAGAAAGAATGAAAGAAAGAAGGAAAGAAAGAAAGAATCGTTGTTATTGAGTTTCGATGGTCTTAGGTTATTATTGCTTTTTACTTTTCTTCTTTTATTTCGAGGATAATGGTTTGAAGGGTTTTAATTTTTTTAAATATTTTATTCTTTTATATCGAGGATAATGGAATAAGCACGTGCGTGCTTTTTTACATCCAGTTTGAAGGTCGAGGTACATAAATCGGATATTGAACATATTTGGATAATAGTATTTGAAGCGGGGTTAAAGTCAGTAACGGTTTGAGAGAGAAAGAAGGCAGGGAGGGGGGTGAGGGGTAAGAGGAACAAAACAGATAGGGAGAGGAGAGGAGAGAGGGAGATGAGAGGAGATGAGAGGGAGAGAGAGAGAGAAAGAGAGAGAGAAGACAGAGAGAGAGAGAGAAAGAGAGAAGAGAGAGAGAGAGAGAGAGAGAGAGAAGAGAGAGAGAGAGAGAGAGAGAGAGAAGAGAGAGAGAGAGAGAAGAGAGAGAGAGAGAGAGAGACAGACAGAGAGAGAGAGCGAGAGAACAAGAGAGCGAGAGAGAGAGTCAATCAGTCAATCGAGTCAGACAGACTGAGACAAACAAAAGACAGAGACAGGCATAGAGAAAGCAAGCTCTCTCTCTATCCATCTCTCTCTCTCTCTCTATCTCTCTCTCTCTCTATCTCTCTCGTTCTTTTGTATTGTGGCCTAAGGCCGATGTACAGTAAAAGTCTGAAATCTCATCTCTCTTTCTGCTTCCTCCCTCCCACACCCACCTCACAACCCTCCCAACCACCCCCCAACCCTACCCCCACCTCCCCACCCACCAAGCCTCCCCATCCCTCCACCCCAACCCCACCACCCCTCCCACCCCCCACTCCCAACCCCCCCCTCCCTCCACCCCACCAACCCCCCTCCCTCTCGCTACGATCAGCTCACCTTGTACTCGGCTTCCTTGGCCCTGTAGAGGTGCTTGTGGCGGTCCTTCCTCTTCATCATCACGATGGCCACGGCCACCACCAGGGTCAGCAGGGCGGTCACCACCACGATGCCCGCTACCACCAGCGTGTTCCGAAACGCCTCCTCCTCTTCCACGGAGACCGCCACCCGCGATTGGTTGGCCTCGTACACGTAGACGTAAAGCAGCGTCTGATTGGCCAGCTGCACGGGCGTGCCTTGGTCGTGCACTGCGACGGTCAGGATGTGCTCCCCGACTTCCTGTTTGGTCAGCGGGCGAACCAGGATCACCTGAGGACGGTAAAGGTAGAGGCGTTCTCATTAAAATACGTGGTCGTAAGGTAGCGAGGCGCCAGAGACCTCAACTTCTCTTAGGGGTCCAGTATATTGAAGGCGGCGCCCCATCTCCTCTCCCTCGCTGATTTATCCTTCCCTGATCCTATTTAGAGGGCAGGTACCCATTTACAGCTGGATGAACTGGGGGACTGTGTACTGAATCCAAGGCGCCTAAACGGTCATCTATCCACTTGGTGGTCTCATTCAACGCTGCTTAACCTTAGCTTGGGGAAAAAAATGAGTGCTCTGACCACTGAGGATATTTTTAACGAAAAGAATGGATGAAATAGATAGAAGCTAGTGTTAGCAAGAGTAGGTTAATCTTGTGCTTCCCAAAAGAAGTTTTTAACAAAGTATCCTCCAAACACAATCACTAAAAACAGAAACGAATAAAACTCATGTTGTAGCTACGCCATCGAACGAAAACGAATACCCCAACCTCCCGCCTCCCTCCCCCCGCCCACACACACCCAATCCCGCGCATATGCACCACCTTAAAAGACACACAACAAAGCAAGCAAAAAAACACCCCTCAAACCCAACAACAACAAAGAAATACATAAGCAAAACAACACCAGAAATGAACTTAAAAAGCCGAAAATTAAAACAACGTCCCTTCTCCCCCCGTTCCACAAGCAAACACCCCCCTTGTTGTTGTTGCTTTCTTGAAGAAAACATTAGAAACATAAACAAGCAGAAAGTAATATAAAACACCAAAAGAGTCTCCAAACTATAAATAACAACAAAGAAAAAACTTTCAAAAACGCAAACCCTCTATAGACAAAAGCAGAGAGGAAATATGCTAAAAAAAAGCCCACTACGTTAGTGACATTATAATTTAAGCTCCCCCCCCCAAAAAAAAAAAAGAGCAAAAAACAAAAAGAACATCAACCCGCTCCACTTCCCGCCCCCCCCCCCCCCCCCCCCCCACACACACACCAAAAACAAAAAATCCCCAAGGCAAAACCAACAAACCCCTAAAACCCACCAAATCCCATACACACGTCCCCACACCCCCACAAATTCTCTCTCTCTCTCTGTGCGTGCGCATGTGTGTGTGTGCGTGTGTGTATACGCGCGCGCACGTGCGTGTTGGTATGTGTGAGTATGCTGGTATGTGTTCTATGAGTGAGAGGGCAAACAAACTCTTAAACATGTGCTATGGGCCCAAGGCTCTAACAATTATTCATAAATGCAATTAGGAGAGAGAAGGGGACAGGCGCAAGGATAGAGTTGTTAAGAGCAAAGCCACACGTCTTGCAGCACTATCACAAGCAAAACATGCAAAATGCATAACGTGCATAACATCCCCATCAAACAGCACCACATTCTACGCGGATACTGTCCTTCCCTCCCCCTTTTGCTCTCAAAGCAAAAAACTGAGACGATGTAACAACAGCAGTAGCATCATCATTACAACCGTCAAAAACATTATCATCATCACCATCATCATCACCATCATCATCGCCACCACCATCATCATCATCACCACCATCATCACACTACCACCACCACTCTATCATCACCATCACAACCATCATCATCATCACTACCGTCATCATCGTCACCATCACCATCATCATAAACATCATCACCACCATCATCATCGTCACTATCACCACCACCACCACCACCACCACCACCACCCTCCTCCTCCTCCTCCTCATCATCATCATCTGCATCAGTAACAACAACAACAGCAACAACAACAACACCAAATCTGACAAGCATAATTATAGCGTTGAACTTCTGCTTCGCCGCTACTGCAGTTTTGACAAGGCTAAGCGAATAAAGAAGCTCTAGGGAAGAGTTCCCTGACCAGCATAGGCTGGGCTACCTTGATGCCAGATGACAAACTTAATGATGGGAAGAAAATAATAACACAACTGTGAAGGCGACAGTCTGGTCAGCTCAGCGGTCAGCATTTGTGTGTGTGTGTGTGTGTGTGTGTGTGTGAGTGTGTGTGTGTGTGTGTTGTGTTGTGTGTTGTGTTGTGTGTGTGTGTGTGTGTGTGTGTGTGTTGTTTGTGTGTGTGTGTGTGTTGTGTGGTTGTGTGTGTGTGTGTGTGTGTGTTGTTTGTGTGTGTGTGTGTCTGTTGTGTGTGTTGTGTGTGTGTGAGTGTGTGTGGTGTGTGTGTGAGTGTGTGAGTGTGTGTGTGTGTGTGTGTGTGTGTGTGTCTGTGTGTATCTGTGTGTATCTGTGTGTATGTCAACAAAATATACGCTACTATTATCATTATTGTTTTTTCATCAACGTCATCGTCATCATCATCATCATCATAACTGTTATTACTATTACAATGGCTATTATCAGCACTTTGCTGCCTACTTTTTAAATCATCGTCATCATCACCATCATTAATGTAATCACGGTCATTATAATCATTAAAAAAGAAAAGGAATAAGAATCGCAACCATAATAGCAAAACAACACTAGCAGCGACAACAGCAAGAACAACGTCAGAATAACCACCATTAGACTGTTTTAAGTGATGCTTTGGGTACTAGTCTTTCGGGATGAGACGATAAACCGAGGTCCCGTATGCAACATGGATCTAACGCACGTAAAAGATCCCACGGCAATAAGAGAGTTGTCCCTGGCAAAATTCTGTAGGGAAAAGCCGCTACTGACAGGGATGAAAGTACACATGCAGACAGGAAAAGAGAAAAAGCAAGGAATGGGTGGCGCTGATGCTCTTGTGGCGACGCGCTCTCCCTGGGGAGAGCAGCCCGATTTTAGCGCAGTGAAATCTGCCGTTGACTAAAATAGGTATAATAATAATAATAATAATATATGGAATTTATATAGCGCTGAATCTTGTAAAAACAAACAAATCGAAGCGCTTTACAATACAATACAATACAATTCAGATTCAAATCTTTTACTATCTCAAACAGAGAAATGTGTTTAGGTTATGAGCAAAGTAATAATAATAATAATAATAATAACAATAATAATATAAAATATAATAAATGTAGCGCTATATCTTGTAAAAAAAAAAACAACCAAAGTGCTTGCAGTCATCTAAGGATAGAAAAGAATGAATCACGTACACGTTCCTGGCCAAAAAAAAATCTGTAAAAATAACCAAACAAAACAAAAACAAAAACAATCCCATAAAACAAAAAATCTCACCACTCTGATAGGAAAACAAAATACATCACTACGCAG
>CM054144.1:49371117-49388617 GCA_028751875.1 Rapana venosa
AGACAGAAATAGAGAGAGACGCAGACAGAGAGACAGAGACCCCCCCCCCCCCCCCCTCAAATGATATAACTTCACAACTTTATTTCACCTTTCCACGTCATACCAAACAAAGAGCGTTCGTTCACCTTCATCTTGGTCACCGTCAGGTATAAACCAATACATCACACTATCCTGTTTTTTTCTTTAACTTTTACTTTTACGATCTATTCAAGATTTTTGTTGTTGAAAATGTGATGGATTATTGCATTATATTATATTACCAGAATTTATCTCCCCCCCCCCCCAAAAAAAAAAAGAAAAAAGAAAAAAAGAAACAACAACATGAAAATGGCCAGATCAAAAATCAGAAAAAGAAAAGCAGACGATGAAAATTGGCAAAAGGTCACTGCGCGATCAATTATCAAAAGCCCATCCTTCTTGATCCTCTCATGTCATTTAAGACAATAAAACCGCCTCCTTCTTAATTATCTTTTTTTTTTCTTTTTAACAATGCATCTGCTTTGATAAAAAAGGGGGCCAAAGCAACCGTGATCTCAGACTATTACAATACAAAACTGTTAATCAGCAGGAACGCGTTCAATTGTATCCTGACAATTTCCTTTCCCTTTTTTTATCTTTTATTTTTAAAAAAAAGTACATGGTGACATTTTGAACCGAAAGCGTGCAGCTCTGTTTATGACGCCCCAACACAAACGCGATCTTATGGGTTCAATTACATTAGGCTTTCATGATTCTCTCTGTCTCTGTCTGTCTGTCTGTCTGTCTGTCTGTCTGTCTGTCTGTCTGTCTGTCTTCTCTCTCTCTCTCTCTCTCTCTCTCTCTCTCTCTCTCTCTCTCTCTCTCTCTCTCTCTGTCTTTCTCTGTGTAAAAATCCAACTACTACACTGAAGAATGCCATTCATTAGCGCAAAATATCGCCCTCTAAAGCTTTTCGATAAAAGGGAGGGAGAGGGTAACGGATTAAGGGATGGGGAATTAGAAGTGGGAAACTGGGGGCCGGGTGGGGAGGCGGGAAGGGGGAGGGGGAGGGTATTGTGGCTCCATCTAGAAAAAGACTGATGGTCTTATACCTGCTGTGTAAGCTCATGACTAATCTACCACAGCTAGGATTTATTTATTTAATTATTTATTCTTTTATATCGAGGATAATGGAATAAGCACTCATGTGCTTTTTTTTACATCCAGTCCCCGTGTGTATGCGGTTTTGTAAATTCTGTCATCTGTTTCCAAAATGAAACATTAGGATCGGTGGTCTAGAGGTTAGCGCGCCTGCCTAGAAAGCAAAAAAGGTCCGGACTGGAAGTGTGCGGTGGTTCCATCCCCGTTTGAATGCGAAACTCCCCCCCCCTCCCCTCCCTCATCCATTAGACCATAAGTGGTTGTCTGGGTGCTAGTCTTTCGGATAAGACGATAAACCGAGGTCCCGCGTGTTACACATAGCTATTTAGCGCAAGTAAAACGAACCCACAGCAACAAGAGAGTTGTACCTTGCAAACCTCTGTAGAAAAAAGCCACTCCCGATAGGAAAACAAATACAGTTGCAGACAGGGAAAGAAAGATAATAATAGGCGGCGTTGTTCTTGTGGTGATGAGCTCTCCGCGGGGAGAGCAGCCCGGATTTCAGGCAGAGAAATCTGTCGTTACTTAAAAGTGGTATACAATACAATGTGCGATACAACACCTGGTATGTCAATTCTTTGCTAATCCAGCGTGCTTCCACCACCATCACCACCACAACCACCCCCACCACTACCATCACAAGCACCACCAACCACAACCACAACCACCACAACTACCACCACCACCAACCACAACTTCCACCAACCACCAACAACCACCACCACCACCAAAAAATCATCCATCCCACCCTCTCAACCACCCTTTCCCCCTCCCACTCCCCCCACCCACACACCAACCCACCTTCACCACAACCACCACCACCACCACCTTCTTCTTCACCACCACCACCACCACCACCACCACCACCACCACCCAAAAACAACATCACCACCACCACCAAAAATCACCATCCACCTACTCACCACCTTTCCCCCTCCCACTCCCACCCGCCCACCTTCACCCCCCCCACACCACCTCCCCCACCACAACTCCCCACCACCACCACCATCCCCCCCACCCCACCCACCACCCCACCACCCCCCCACACCACCGCCACACACCAACCCCCCCACCCACCCCCACCCCCCACACACCCCATCCACCCCCCACCCCACCCCCAACCCACCCCCCCACACCATCCCCCCAACCCACCCAAAACCAACCACCCCCCCCCCCCATCCCCACACCCCCACACACCCCACACCACCCCCCCAACCCCCCACCCCCCCTCCCCACCCCTCCCCCAAACCCCCCCCCCCCACACACACCCCCCAACCCCCCTCCCACCCCCACCCCCCTCCCCCCACCCCCCCCCCCACCCACACCCCCCCAACCCCCCCCCTCCCCAACCCCCCTCCCTCCCCCCCCCCCCCAACCCCCACCACCACTCCCACCCACCCCCCCCCAACCCTCCCCCCCCACCACACCCCCACCACAACTCACCTGCACGGTGAAAGTCTCCGCCGTAACCAGAGGCGGGCTGCCGGCGTCCTGGCAGGTGACCTTGACCCGGTGGGCTTCTTGCTCCTCGCGGTCCAGAGGGCGGCTGAGGATGACCTTGTACTGCCGCACGTCCATGGCCTGCAGCTCGAAGTGACTGGCGTCGGTCTGGCACAGGACGATGCCGTTCAGGCCCGAGTCCGGATCCGTCACGGCGATGTGCGCTACCACGCGACCCAGCTCGGAGAACTCGGAGAGGCGCGCCACGCGGTCTTGCCCGAAGACGGAGAGGATCATGGCCGGGCGGGAGTTGTGCGTGTCCAGCACGTGAACCAGGACTTCGGCGCGCGCTGTCTGGAAAGGTCGGCCCGAGTCCCGCGCCTCCACCTGCAAGGTGTAGGTCTGTCCCGCGTAGCTGTCCAGGGGTTTGGCCACGCTGAGCTGTGGGATAGATAGAGATAGAGATGGAGAGAGAGAGAGATAGGGATATATATGTAGAGGGAGGGAGAGAGAGGGAGGGAAGGGATAGAGGAGAGACAGAGAGAGATAGGATATATATATAGAGAGAGAGAGAGATAGAGGGAGAGGGAGAGAGAGATAGAGAGAGAGAGATAGAGAGAGAGGGAGAGAGGAGAGAGATACATAGAGGGAGAGGGAGAGAGAGATAGAGAGAGATAGAGAGACAGACAGAGAGATATAGGGATATATATATATAAGAGAGAGAGATAGAGGGAGAGGGAGAGAGAGATAGAGAGAGATAGAGGGAGGGAGAGATAGAGAGAGAAGAGGGAGAGAAAGAGAGAGAGAGAGATAGAGATAGAGGAGAGAGAGAGAGAGAGAGAGAGGGGAGGAGAGAGAGAGAGAGATAGAAAGAGAAATATGTGATAGGAAAAAAATGAATAAATTGCATAACCGGGTATACGCGTACGCACGCGCACTCACACACACACACACACACACACACACACACACACACCACACCGCGCGCGCGCGCGCGTACACACACGCACGCACGCACACAAAAGATTACAATACTTTACAAAAAGGCATGCAGACAGGACTAGATGCAAAAAAAAAAAAGCACACGAGTGCTTATTCCATTATCTTCGAAATGAAAGAATAAATAGATAACAAAATGACTGTGAGAGAGAGAGAGAGAGAGAGAGAGAGAGAGAGAGAAGAGAGAGGAGAGAGAGAGAGAGAGAGAGAGAGAGAGAGAGAGAGAGAGAGAGCGAGACAGACAGACAGAGAGACAGAGAGAGCGAGAGCGTCATATATTCTTAACTTAATATCTCGTTATCAAGATAATGATCCATGCAGGCATGGTGCAAGACAATAAACATTACGTTGCACGGAAGGTATCGCACATCTTTCCAGGGCACACACACACACACACACACACACACACACACACACACACACACACACACACACACACAGGGAGAGGGAGAGAGCGAGCGAGCGAGAGAGAGAGAGAGAGAGAGAGAGAGAGAGAGAGAGACAGACAGACAGACAGACAGACAGACAGAGAGAGAGACAGACAGAGACAGAGAGAGACAGAGAGAAAGAGAGAGAGAGAGAGAGAGAGAGAGAGAGAGAGAGAGAGAGAGAGAGAGAGAGAGAGTGTATCAAGAGTAATCAATCTTTCTGACATGGCTGTTATTGAATCATGAACGCTATGTTTCTACGATTCTAATTACAGTGTTCGAGTCACCTTGTTCCCAAACTAAAACTAACTGTGATAAAAAAGAAAAATTCTGATCTGAACACCAACCCCCCCCCCCCACCCCAACACCACCACCCCCAACCACCACCAACCACCACCACCACCACCACCACCACCACCAACCACCACCAATAAAAACAATAATCGCCTTTCAAGTGTGCACGATGAATTTATATAATTATGTAGATCAGAACAAGAAATGAATGGCAGAGACAGATTTCCTGTTCTCTTTTTGAGAAGAAAAAAAAGGATGATTGAATTAAGGGAGATTGTCAAAACTGCGCGTTTGAGATAACATTACACAATTACAGCTACAGCGTAGGTGAGCATGAGATAGCGTGGGTGGTTGATAAAACGTTTGCATGATTTATATAAGATTAAAACAAACAAACACCCACGCGTATTGCATTTCAAAGAAGTATCCAATCAGGTCTAGTCTTGTTGTAAATAGCCTCGACGACTACGGAAGTCATCTCAGGGTTGTCATTTTGTCAATTAAAACAAAAAGAATCTCAGATTAAATCTGTGCAGGTTAAAAACAGGGCTACACTTCATTTTCTTATAATATGGTATTTTGTCTCCAAAACCTTCGCATGCTGCTGCGGTTGATGCTGTGCTGATGATGATGATGGTGACGATACTGATGACGATGACGGGAGTGATGATGGTGTTGTTGTTGATGATGATGATGGTTCGATAATGATGATGATGATGATGATGATGGTTCGATAATGATGATGATGATGATGGTTCGATAATGATGGTGATGATGACTTGAGTGATGATGGTAGTAGTGATGTAAAAACGCTGCTTTTTTTTAATTGCTGCTGTTGGTAATGACAATGCAGATGACACTGAAGACAAAAGTGGAATCTTCTGTTACTAAGGAAGGCGATTAAGAGAACGGGACTGCTGCTGGTGCTGCTAATGATGATGGAACTACTGCTGCTGCTTTTTGTGGCGATGATAATGAAGACGATGATGATTCTAAACTGTTAAATTCTAGTAAACACGAAATACAGAACAGTCCCCATTGGCTTCTTATAAGCACAGCACAAAGAGTAAGGACGTACACCGAGCTCTAGAATGAAGACATACAAAACAGTCTGCTTCTGGCTTCCTTTGAGCACAACTCAAGGTGCAAGGATAGACACCAAATTCTAGAAAACAAGACATACAAACAGCCGTTATTGCTTCCTTTAAGCACAACACAAGACATAAGGAATACACTAAATTCAAGAAACAAGACATTAAAACAGCCCGTGCATTGCCTTCCTTTAAGCACACTAAAAAAAACGAGCAAGGCACTCACAATTCAAAAACAAACAAATACACAAACAGCCGTCGAATGGCTTCCTTTAAGCAACACCACCAAAAAACCAGGAACGTACCGTAATTCAAGGAAACAAAAAATTAAAAAACCCAAACCCAGTCCGCTATTGCCTTCATTTAAGCACTAAAACAAAAAGTGAGCAAGGACACTCACCAACTTCAAGGGAACAAAAAAAAAACCAACCCAAACAAACCAGTCCGCGTTTGGCCTCCTTAAAGCACACCACAAAAAAAACAATAGCGTACACTACTACTAAACTAAACGAAACACACACACACACACACACCCTTCTTGTTTGATTTGTATAGTTTACCATAGATTAGGTTTTTTATTCTATGTCTGCATATATATTATCTTTTTTTTCTCGCTTTTTTTTTCTCTAGATAGATGGCTTGATGAAACAAAGCAAATGCACTGCTTATTCAATGTACCATCTGAAAATAAAACTTTGACTTTGACACACACACACAACAACAAACATCAACCCCCCCCCCCCCCCCCCCCCCCCCCCCCCCCCCCCCCCCCCACCAAAAAAATCTCCCTGACCTCTCCAGTGGTGTGGTTGAGGGCGAAGAGGCCCAGCGCGAGGTCAGCCTGTTGCGGGCTGAAGCGGTAGTGGACCACGGCGTTGTCGCCGATGTCCTGATCTCGGGCCTGCAGGGTCAGCACGGTACTGCCCACGGCCTCGATCTCCGACACGTTGGCCGCATAGTAGCCGCGATCCCAAACAGGGGCGTGGTCATTCACGTCCCCCACCTGCGTGTGACAGCAAGAGAGAGAGCGAGAGAGAGAGAGAGGGTTAAGACACGGTCAAGTCGTCTTCGTGTGCGTACGTTTGAAACTCCACCGTTCCGTTTTTAGGAAAAAGCAAGGCCATTTGTGTGTGTGTGGCGGGTGGGAATGATGATAGATTTGCAAAATTGTATATACACACGGAGGGGGGTGGGGGTGGGGTGTAAAGAAAGGACAAGAGTGTTTATACAATTATCCTCAAAATAAAAGAATAGAATAGAATAAATAAATGCATACAAAATTTCTCTAGCTCAAACGTGAGGGGTTTTTATTTTTTATTTTAATTTTATATTTTATACCACTTTAAGTCACGAGATTGCTCTGCGTGAAATTCGGGCTGTTCTTCCCGGGGAGAGCGCGTCGCCACAAGAGCAGCGCCACCCCCCTTTTTTTCTTTTGGTCTGCAACTGTATTTGTTTCCCTATCATAGTGGCTTTTTATTAAGATTTTTGCCAGGGACAACTCTCTTGTTGCCATGGGTTCTTTTACGTGCGCTGAAAATTTTGTGTAACACACGGGACCTCGGTTTATCGTCTCATCCGAAAGACTAGCGCCCAGACCACCACTCATGGTCTAATGGATGGGGAAAAGTTTCGGGCCCAAACGGGATACGAACCACGCACACTTCCGACCCGGACTTTTCGCATTCTACACAGGCGCGATATCCTCTAGACCACCGATTCCAGGGGTGAGGGCTTCTTCATTTTGTTTTGTTGTGTTTGGGTTGTTGGTTGGTTTTGTTTTTTTTTAATCGTCATAGCGTCACTGCATTGCACAGTAAGAGTTTGCTTTGGCAATATTCTGTTTTGAATCATTGTTTCAGGGTTGTGTGTGTCAAAGTCTATGTCTCAGGTGGTGGAGTGGTGGTCTAGAGGTTATGCACCCATTTGGAAAACCAGGCGCTGCAGGTTCGATCCTCATTTAAATGGAGGTCTAGGGTGATTATCTTCTGCAGGAAACAAAAAAAAACCGAGGTCATGTGGGAAAAAAAAAACATGTAAAAAGAACTGTAAGGTGTCAAGAAAATTGTATGTACGTGGCAAAATGTTTATAGAGAAATACCATTGTCATAGGGAAATTAATGCATACACAGAAAGGATTTTTTGTTGTTATTGAATGGATGGCACTACAAAGTGGCGACGCACTTTCCTTGGGGGTGAGGGTGGAGTGGAGGGGTGGGGGAACAGCTCGAATTCAATGCAGCTAAATCTGCCGTAACTTTTTAAAAAAGTGGTATACACTGCAATGTAATACAATACAAATAAACTACAATAGAATACAATACCATTCAACAGCTACGAGTTACAAAAAAAATAGAAGAAAAAGTTCTACTGCAATATCCAGGTAACAGTATGTGAATGCAAAAATGATGAAAAGAAAATCAGGCATGGTGAAACCTTATAAGGAGTACGTACTTTTCGGGAAAAAAAATCTTCCCAAAGTTCTCATTCTCTGTTGTTCTGATTTCATTTTACACCCACCTCCTTTTTCTGGTTTAATTGAAAATAAAAAAGGATACTTGAACCGTTTAAGTACTATCCACACTCCTTGAAAGAAATCTAATTACCTTCATCGTAAAGATACACTAGTTTCCTGAAAAAAACAAACCCAACAACGAACTCGAAACACAACTACCAAAAAACAGTTCAAACTAATAAAAGCGCTTTACTATACTCATAAACAGCCTTAGAATTACACAAGTACAATCAATACACGCAAACCAGTTTAACTGCAAGGTACACATATTCTCTGAACTTTGCCCGATAAAGCATAGTGTTCGTAAGCGATTTTCAAGATTGTTTTTCTTCTTCTCTGTTTTTAACCTTAGCACCCACACAACCTCTCAGAAAGTCTTTCCTGCGGGGTGAGACTGTAGATTTAAGCCTCTGTTCTTCTTCTCGTCAGTTCAATCCCCCTGTCACTAAAAGGTAATTTCGGTAATTTCACATTCGCGCTATGAATGTAAAGGAAAAAAAACTGGATTGATGAGCGGGAGGGCTTGAAAGGTTAAGAATGTAATGGCTACCAAAAGGTCTAAAAGATTAACGTTGAAGCAACTTTTCTAATGTCGACTGGTATAGAGCTAATTCTTTCTAACAACTGACATTAGGCCATGCAGTGGCTCGAAATCCTACACAACACTTTAAACATTTCCACATCTCTGACGCCAGTCTACTCCTTCTCTCTTCTCTCTCTCTCTCATCTCTTCTCTCTCTCTCTCTCTCTCTGTTGCAAAGAGAGAGGAGAGAGAGGAGAGAAGAGAGAGAGAGAGAGAGAGAGAGAGAGAGAGAGATGAGAGAGAGAGAGAGAGAGAGAGGAAGACATTATTTCGTAGCATTATCTTATAATCACCCTTCAGTAAGGGGCCATGGCCTTAATCTAAATAAAACATTTCGTATTTCGTTTTCTCTCTCTCTCTCTCTCTCTCTCCTCTCTCTCTCTCTCTCTCTCTCTCTCTTATATATATATTATATATATTATGTATATGTATAGTATATATTACTATATTATATATTATATTTATATATATTATATATATACCACGCCACATCACACCACACAACCCACCACACCACACCACATCACGCCACACCACACTACATCACACCACACCACACAACACCACACCACACCACACCACACCACACCACACCACACCACACCATTCCAAACAAAAGCTACAACACAGGAATAATTAAAGATCGGTGGTCTAGAGGCTCCCCCCCTGCCTAGCAAGCGAAAAGTCCGGGTTTCAAGTGTGTGGTGGTTTGATCCTTGTTTGTACCCGAAACTCCCCCCCCCCTCCACTACACCCTGAGTGGTGGTGGTCTGAGTGCTAGTATTTCGGATGAGACGACAAACCGAGGTCCTGTACGCGATACCCATTTAGTACACGTAAAAGAACCCACGGCAACAAGAGAATTGTCCCGGGCAAAATTCAGTAGAAATAAAGCCACACTGATAGGAAACCAACAACATAATTATGCAGACAAGAAATAGAAGAAAAATAATAATAGGTGGCGCTTGCTCATGTGGCAACACGCTTTCCCCAGGGGAGAGCAGCCCGAATTTCACGCACGTAAAAATCTGCCGTGACTTAAAAGTGGTTTTACAATACAGTACAATACGATACAATACAACAAAATACAACACATCACACCACAACACCATACCATATCCTTCGGATGAGACTATAAACCGAGGTCCCGTGTGCGGAACGCACGCAGAATATCTTGCGCACACGTTAAACATCCTGTTCCGCTTTATTGTAAGAGTAGGCCATTGTGTGACCAGGTGGGAACAGATGACAGAATTTACAATAACCGCAACAAACACGCGGGGACTGGATGTTAAAAAAAGGCACATAAGAGCTTATTCCATTATCCTCGATAGAAAAGAATAAAAAAAAAAAACAAAAAAAAACACACAACACAATACAACACAACAACACAGCACAACACAACACACACAACACATCACAACACAACACATTACAACACAACACATTACAACACATCACATCACAACACATCACAACAACACAATACATCACAACATCACAACACGTCACAACACAACACATCACAACACATTACAACACAACACATCACAACACAACACAACACAACACAACACAACACAACACAAACACAACACAAACACAAATACAAGGACGATGATGTCTGACCTCAATGTTAATGGTCAGTGTCCCTGTGTGGACAGGCTCCCCGCCATCCACAGCCACCAACAAGAGCTGGTAGGACGACACCGCCTCTCTGTCCAGTCCGCCGTTCAGCCGTAGCCACAGTCCCGCGCCACTCGCCACGCTGCCCTCCGTGTGCAGGCCGAAAGGGACGCCACTCGTAAGCAGCGAGTAGTTTTGGACAGAGTGGTTTACCCCTGCGTCGGCGTCTACTGCCGTAGGCAGCTGAGGGGAAAGATGGAGAAGAAGGGTAAACGTTGGGGAGACACTAAGAAACGAAGAAGGAAAGAAAGAAAGAAAGGGAGGAAGGAAGGGAGGAAGGAAGAAAGGAAGGAAGGAAGAATGGAAGGAAGGATGGAAGGAAGGATTGAAGGAAGGAATGAAGGATTGAAGGAAGGAAGAATGGAAGGAAGGAAGGATGGAAGGAAGGAAGGATGGAAGGAAGGCAGGATGGAAGGAAGGCAGGAGAGAAGGAAGAAAGAGAGAAGGAAAGAAGGAGGGAAGGTAGGGAGGAGGGAAGACAGAAGGAAAGAAAGGGGAAAAGGAAGGGAGAAAAGAAGAGAAAGAATAACAGAAAGGAAAAAAAGAAGGAGAGAAAGAATAACAGAAAGGAAAAAAGACAGAACGATAGAAAGAAAGAAACACAAAAGAAAGAGAAAAAAAATCCAAAAAAAAACATAAGAAATTAAAGGAACGAAGAAAGAAAGAAAGAAGGAAGGAAGGGAGGGAGGAAGGAAGGAAAGAAAGAAGGAAGGAAGGAAAGAAAGAAAGAAGGAAAGAAAGAAACAACCAAAAAAGAAAGCAACAAAAGACGCGAACAAGGAGAAAGGAAAAATGACAGGAAGGAAGAAAGAAAGAAACACAGCAAAAAAAGGAAAGGCGGAACAAAAACAAACACGCGCGCGCGCGCGCGCGCGCACGAACACACAAACACACACACACACACACAAACACACAAGAAAAGATTAACAAGGGGAAAAAAGGACTTGTCCAAAGTTTCCCAGATGCTAAACTTGCAACACAAAAGCAAAACAAAAAAACGAAAAAAGAACTTGACGCATATTTTCCATATTCCCAGCTTCCTACATACCAACAGGTTGTCTTGCGTCCTGTCAAGGCGTGAAGAAGATCAGACTACTTTACGATCGTTCGCACAACATCAAAAACAACCAAAACAAACAAACAAACAATAAAGAAAACAACAAATCGCCTTGGCATGAAGCAACTTATCAATCACTCTTTTCTTTCTTGTTTTCAAATTTGTCAACACCAAAAAAACCCACCCACGCTGTCTGTGTCAAGACTCTGCAATTTCTAGCATGCTGTGACTCCATAAAAGAAAATCCACACCAAACCAAAACAAAACAAGACAAAACAAAACAAGCAAAACAAGACAAAACAAAACAATAAGAAATGGGAGCGGGCGAAGTGGGGGTTGGGGGGTTGAGGGGGGTAAGGAAAGCAAAGTCGCTCTAGTGTCTTCGCGTAATTGGTTTGGTGTGGGTGGTTTTATTGTTTATTGTTTATTCCTGGTTTGTTAAACTTTCTTCTGCTTTCGTTGTTGTTGTTGTTGCTTTTATCAAAGTGCTTTTTCTGTCTACCAACCTATAACGTAGCGGAATGATATATTGCGGTCGTTGGAGAAAAAGGAGGAGGAGGAGTAAGAGGGGGGGAAAGAGAAGGAGAAGAATTGTGAAGAAGAATTGTGAAGAAGAAGACAGAGGAGAGGGAGGAGAAGAAAGAGGAGGAGGAGAAGGAGAAAGAGGAGGAGGAGATGGGGGAAAAAGAGAAGAAGAATTGTGAAGAAGAAGACTTGTGAAGAAGAAGAAGAAGAAGAAGAAGAAGAAGAAGAAGACGGAGGAGGGGGAGAAGAAAGAGGGAGAGGAGAAGGAGAAAGAGGAGGAGGATGAGGAGGAAGAGAAGAAGAACTGTGAAGAAGAATTGTGAAGAAGAATTGTAAAGATAAATTGTAAAGTAGAAGAAGAAAAAGAAGAAGGTGGAGGAGGAGAAGGAGGAGACAGAGGTGGAGGAGGAGGAGGAGGAGGAAGGAGGAGGAGGAAGACGGAGGAGGAGGAGGGGGAGAAGAAGAAGAAGAACATCAGTAAAATACACTGTTTCTGGAGCAAGAGAGCAAGCAAGCAAAGGATCACCAAAGAAACAGACAACATGCAAACAAATGAACCACGAACACAGGAGGAGGAAAACAAAACTAAACTAAAACGAAATCCACTAATAATATTAGGAGTAGAAAAAAAAGCTAAACACTCTTTTACACTAAAAAGGAGAGCGAGAAGGAAAAACAATGTGTGTATGTGTGTGTGTGTGTGTGTGTGTGTGTGTGTGTGTGTGTGTGTGTGTGTGTGTGTGTGTGAGTGTGTGTTTGTGTGTGAGTTTGTGCGTGTGTGTATGTGAAAGTCAAACTTTTATTTTCAGATTTCAAACTTTTATTTTCAAATCTTTATTCTGTCTGTCTGTCTGTCTGTCTGTCTCTCTCTCTCTCTCTGTCTCTCTCTGTCTCTCTCTATCTCTCTCTCTCTGTGCGCGCGCGCGTGCGTGCGTGCGTGTATTTGTGTGCGTGCATGCGTGTTTGTGCGTGTGTATACATACATATATCTTGAAATCATACATCATTTACACCTGCAGACTCGAAACCTACACCGTCACCCACCCCCTCCACCCCCACCCCACCCACTCTCACCCCCTTTCTCTTCCCCACCTTCTCTGTATGTGTGTGTAATAACTTCTCCATCATGTCTGCCCATCCATTCCTCAAAGTTACCTCTCATCCGGTAGAGAAGAGAGAGAGAAAGAGGAGAGAGAGAGAGAGAGAGAGAGAGAGAGAGAGAGAGAGAGACAGACAGACAGACACAGACAGACAGACAGACAGAGACAGACACAGTGAGAGACAGACAGACACAGACAGGCAGAGAGAGAGAGAGACAGAGAGAGAGAGAGAGAGAGAGACAGACAGACACAGACAGCGAGAGACAGACACAGACACGCAGAGAGACAGACACAGACACACAGAGAGACAGACACAGACACACAGAGAGACAGAGACAGAGAGAGACAGATAGAGAGATGGGAGAGACAGAGAGAGAGAGAGACAGACAGAGACAGACAGAGAGAGACAGACACAGACACAGAGAGAGACAGAGACAGAGAGGGGAGAGACAGACAGACAGACAGAGAGAGAGAGAGAGGGAGAGAGAGAGAGAGAGAGAGAGACAGACAGACAGACGAGAGAGAGAGAGAGAGAGAGAGAGAGACCGAGAGAGAGAGAGAGAGAGAGACAGACAGACAGACAGAGAGAGCCAGTGGAAATTGACCAGACATCACTTATGCCACCGCGAGCTCGAGATGCTAGCTGGTCAAGAGGGCGAGATAAATAAAGACCAGGGAGGAAAAATGATCCTGAGAATTACTGACTCAGCATGGCGAGACTGTCAACTGGACTAATTAATCAATTGCGACGGCTAGGAACGGTACTGGAGAGAGTACCTTCCTGACTGTAGGAGGCCTATCACAGATCGAAAGATTGTGTTTCTGCTTCTTATGCCGATTTCCAGTTGCCAGGAGAGGCTGGCAACTTGACCATGTATGTTTGTCCGTCGTGTTCGACGATGACCTCCAAAACAGCAGAGGAGGCAGCTGCTGTTTCGGAAATTGGGCAGAAATTTGATTATAGTGGAGACGCCATGCCCACAGTACGTCCCCACTCTCTCGGCCAAGTGGGCGTAAGGACGGTCAGCGTTGGAGATGTTCTCCAAAGGCCAACTAGCCCCCAGGGCTGCAGCACATAAGGACTGTGCGAGTCAAGCCTCCTAGTCAGAGAGTCCTAGTCGATCACTAAAGACTAAGCTGTAAAGTGGAAGTCCATGGGTGGGAAAGAAAGCCACTGGTCATACAGCCTCTCACTTTGCTGTTGTTGTCCCCAGCGTCAATGGTTTAATCAAGAACTGTGATAAACCCAGGCGCTGACGGCATACTTGACCATAGCGATAGCTCATCTCGTGGACCATAGCGATAGCTCATCTCGTGGACCATAGCGATAGCTCATCTCATGGACCATAGCAATAGTTCATCTCATGGACCATAGCGATAATTCATCTCGTGGACCATAGCGATAGTTCATCTCATGGACCATAGCGATAATTCATCTCGTGGACCATAGCGATAGTTCATCTCCTAGCCTTTCTTTCTTTAGCACGTACGTTCTTCATAAGGGAAAGTGCTATCGTTAATAACTTAAAAGGAAACTGAAACGCTGGTGTTAAAGTCATGTCAGGATTAAACACTGCAAGTGTCACGAGTCTATTAATTTTTCATCAAAAGTTGGCACTGCAATAAAGGAAGTAGTCTGTGGTGTAAGGGGATGGAGTGGCGTATGTCCTTACTGAACAAAACTCCAAATCCAAACAACAAAAATTACCAAATTCCTGAGACAAAATACACCACCAAACAACCAACTAGTTAACCAACCTGCTAGACAATCAGCCTATCTGCTAACTAACCAACCAACCTGTTAACCAGCCAACAGACCAGCCAACCAACCAATCAACCTGCTAACCAACCAACTAAGTCCTTCGGATGAGAATATTATCCCAGGTCCCGTGTGCGAACGCACGCAGAGCATCTTGCCCACACGTTAAATCCTGTTCCGCTATTCGGAAGAGCAGGCCATTGTGTACCGGTGAGAATGGATGAGAACATTTACAAAACTACTTGGGGACTGGCTGTGAAAAGGCTCATGAGTGCTTATTCCATTATCCTCGAAATAAAATAATTAAATTAAGAAGAAAACAACCAACCAACCAGCCAGCCAACCAGCCAACAAACAAACCAAAACAATCAACCAACCAACCAGCCAACCAACCAACCAACCAACAAACCAGTCAAACTGTAGTCATAACCTTTATCCTACGCAAACTGAGAGCTGAACGCTGAAAAACTCCAACCCAAAAACCCAATCTAGCAAACGACTTGTATGGTATCTTCATTTCTTATTAAACATTTTTCAGTTCAGGCAAACTAAATATCAAATTTAAGCTTACTTGGTCTAAAACGCGGCCACTTTCAACGAGAAATGAAAAGCAACTCCCAACACACGCTACAATGATACATACTGACAACTGAGAAACCATTATCCTGTTTATGATTAAAGACCGAAACAAGTAAGAAAGAAAGAAAGGAAGGAAGAAAGCATATTTTACGGAGTCGGCGATTTTGCTTGCTCAACAGAAAAAAAGCAGATACCCACGTTAATGTATTTTGGGCTGAAAGCCAAGCCTGTAAGCTTTTCACACTTTAAAAAAAATCGATGACATTTATTTTCTCTAATCTTAACTTACAAAAAATCATATTACACAAACGAGAAAATGAAGCGGAGGTGATTAGTTTTAAAAGTGCGCACACACACACACACATACGCACACGCACACGCACGTACGCAAGCACGCATTCACACACACACACGCACACACACACACACACGCACACGCACACATACTCGCACGTACGCAAGCACGCACGCATTCACACGCACACACACACATGCACGCACACACACATACACGCACGCACACACACACACACACACACACACACACACACACACGCATACACACACACACACCAACACACATCTACACACACACACACACACACACACACACACACACACACACACACACACACACACACACACACACACAAAAATCATCTAATCATCTTTACACTTGTTCTCACATATTCCCCCTGTATCCTCAAGTCATCTATAATTCTGTTATTTTTGGTTTCTTTTTATTAGTTTTCTCCCTCGGTAGATTTTTTTTTAAAGTATAAGAAATAACCCATTCTAGTGAAAAATGATACTTTAGTCTGCGACCTGGATCACACTTTTTACTTTTGTTTCGTTAAAAAAAAAAGCATAGCTTAGTGTAAACAGGGACGCTTTAATCTTCATCTTCAATGGTTCTTCTTTGTCGAACGCTCAGACAGCAACTACTCTTGTATGTCGCATGAGCAAAAAAATGCGTTGCGCTGCCGTTAAGCGCCTGACAAGTCAGGCCCAGCACATCCGACTTCAGTATGGGAGAGATCTGCTATATGTTTTTAGGTCTTTCTGTTTAAAAAAGAAAAAGAAAAAGAAGCCAGAGAATGGACCAAGAACGCAGAAAATATACACAACACGAAGGTGACAAGAGAGAGAGAAAAAAAGAACAAGGCAGAAACAAAGAGAGGGATAGAGAAAAGGGGGGGTAATTCTAGCAGAGAATTTCCAGAATGTGGGGGTTCTATCTATACTGAAAGACCCCGAGCATTGCCATGGGAGAATGTTCAAACGCACAATCCGATTATACACTACCACTCACAGACACACATGCACGCACGCACGCACACACACAGGCACGCACACGCACACGCACACACACACACACACACGTGCATCCGAGCTTAAACACGCACCAGAGAGAGAGAGAGAGAGAGAGAGAGAGAGAGAGAGAGAGAGAGAGAGAGAGAGAGAGAGAGAGAGAAAGAGAAAAGAGAGAGAGAGAGAGAGAGAGTAAGAGAAAGAGAGAGAGAGAGAGAGAGAGTAAGAGAAAGAGAGCGAGAGAGAGAGAGATGGAGAAAGAGAGAGAGCACGCGCGAGAGAGAGAGAGATCCAGACAGACACACAGACACAGAGACAAAGACAGACAGATAAACCGGCAGCCACAAAGAGCCAAGGACAGAGACAACCAGCTCGCAAACCACCCATCCACCCGCCCATTCCCAATTCAGCTAGCCATTAAGCCAGCCACCCACCCATTCAACCACCAAGCCATCCAACCAGCCAGCCAGCCAGCCAGCCAGCCAGCCACCAAGCCAGCCACCAAGCCAGCCAGCCAGCCAACCAGCCAACCACCAAGCCAGCCAGCCAACCAGCCAGCCAGCCAGCTACCCATTCAGCCAGCCACCAAGCCAGCCAGCCACCAAGCCAGCCAGCCAGCCAGCCACCAAGCCAGCCAGCCACCAAGCCAGCCACCAAGCCAGCCAGCCAGCCATTCAGCCAGCCACCAAGCCAGCCACCCATTCAGCCAGCCACCAAGCCAGCCAGCCATTCAACCACCAAGCCAGCCAGCCATTCAACCACCAAGCCAGCCAGCCAACCAGCCAGCCAGCCATTCAGCCAGCCAGCCAACCAGCCAGCCAGCCAGCCATTCAGCCAGCCACCAAGCCAGCCAGCCAGCCAGCCACCCATTCAGCCAGCCAACCAGCCAGCCAGCCAGCCACCAAGCCACCCATTCAGCCAGCCACCAAGCCACCCACCCATTCAACCACCAAGCCAGCCACCAAGCCAGCCAGCCACCCATTCAGCCAATCAGCCAGCCAGCCACCCATTCAG
>CM054144.1:49391117-49401117 GCA_028751875.1 Rapana venosa
TCTCCCCTCGCCCTCCCCCCTCACCCACCCACCCACCCACACACCCACCCTGCCCCCTACTCCTTCCTTTCAATTTCACGCATCACTCGCGCTAACCTGCAGAGGGCCTCCCTGTCCAGAACTCGCTTGGTGCTCAGGATGCCCGAGGTATTCAGCAACCGGAAGTTGCTGGCGAAGTTGCTGCCCTCTGCCAAAAAGCTGTACGTCAGGGCCCGGAACTCTTGCTGACTGCCCACCAGGTCCCGGATGTTGGAGTCCTGGGCGATGTTCCCGACAAAGGTGCCCGCAGGAAGTTCTTCGTCCAGCGAGTAGACCACGGAGATGTCCTGCCCGAGGGCGCCTGGTATACTGAACAGGGCTGTGAGGATGGTGAGCCGGAGGAGGAAGAGGAGAGAGAAGGGACGAAAAGACATGATGGAAAGGTCGGGGTGGGTTGGTAGGTTGGTAGGTGGGTAGTTGGTAGATGGGTTGGTAGGTAGGTAGGTAGGTAGGTGGATGTATACGGAGTGAAAGGGTAAGGGAGATCGTAGACTGGTTGGTGTAGGGGTGGGTGAGAAATTCTCCGTTTGATGTTATCTTGTCATTGCACTCGATCGTCGCCCGTATCTGTAACATGAAAATCATCCTCGTCAGTATCACACGTCTGCATGGCGGATTTGGGTTGGGGGGTGGGGGTGGGGTGGGGGTGGAGGGTTGGGGGTGGGGGTGGGGAGGTAATTAATGAGGATGTCCTCTACGGTCTGAAAGCCAAAAAGATATATCTGTCCAGACAAGGAAAAAAAGAAAATAAAGGAGAGATTTTGTAGTGAAGAGTCGGAAGATAAGTTAGGGAAGATTAAGAGAGAGAGAGGGGAGAGAGGAGAGAGGGGGGAGGGGGAGAGGGGGAGAGAGAGAGAGAGGGAGAGAGAGAGAGAGAGGAGAGAGAGAGAGAGACAGAGAGAGAGAGAGAGATGAGAGAGAGAGAGAAGAGATATAGAACGAGAGAGAGGATATATATATATATATAAAAATAATATATATAGATATATATAGATGATAATAGAGAGAGAGAGAGAGAGAGAGAGAGAGAGAGAGAGAGAGACAGACAGACAGACAGACAGACAGACAGACAAAACAGGCATGCAGACAGGCAAACAAGCAGAGAGACAAACAAGAGGAGAAAAACGACAGCGAAAAGTAAAAGAATGAGGAAGAAGAGAAGGGTAGGACACAGGACAGGAGAGAGAGAGAGAGAGAGAGAGAGAGAGAGAGAGAGAAGGAGAGAGAGAGAGAGAGAGGAGAGAGAGAGAGAGAGAGAGAGAGAGAAGAGAGACAGATAGACAGAGACAGACAGGCATGGGCGGGAGGCACACAGAGACAGACAGACATGACGGGCAGGCAGCATGACACAAGCACACACAACACACATAAACACACACACACACACACACACACACACACACACACAACAACAACAAAGAAGACAATCAAGAGAAAAAGCCAATAACCATCCCCCCCCCCTCCTACCTCCCCCCCCCCCAACCACCACCACACCAACAAAACTTTATAGCCTACAGTAGTAGTGGAGGAATGGAGGAAAGCAAGAGAAAGAGAAACAGCCGTCCACCCCCCCCCCCACCCCCCCCCCCCTCCCACCCCATCCCACCACAAAAAAAAAGCGACATCAAACCATTTCCTCCTCTTACGTTTCTGGTTTCTTTCAATAGCAGACGAGATACAAGCAGCATCAACGAATAAAACGCCATGGCAGAACTTAGAACCCCTCCTAACCCGAATGGCAGTTTTGCCGAGAAATCAACCACCGGCGATCAATCTGAGCCACCCTGGCATGCGCTAGACCAGCCACCACAGCCAAACGGCCCAGGATCCCACCGTTTTGTAGTGTGTGTGTGTGGGGGGGGGGGGGGGGGGGGGGGGGGGAGTAGAAGGACATCAAACAAGACGTTGCCTTCACATCAAACCATGCACAGGGCTATCAGAGCCTTACAGGCTGACTACAAGGACCTCACAAGCCTTGATTAGTCTTTTTGCTGGGTCGAAGCTTCTTTGTGTGTGTGTGTGTGTGTGTGTGTGTGTGTGTGTGTGTGTGATGTGTGTGATCTCTCTCTCCGTCTCTCTCTCTCAATCTCTCTCTCATTCTCTGTCTGTCTTCTGCCTGTCTCTGTGTGATCTCTCTGTGACTGTCTATCTCTCTCTCTCATTCTCTGTCTGTTTGTCTCTCTCTAGCTCTTCTTCCCTCTTGCTCTGATGCCCATAAACTCTTTGAGAACCTGCTTTGTGGAAAGGAAGCAACAAACGAGTGCGGTACGTTCAACCTCTCTCTGTCTCTCTCTCTGTCTCTCTCTCTGTGACTGTCTCTCTCTCTGTGACTGTCTCTCTCTCTCTCTCTCTCTCTCTCTCTCTCTCTCTCTCTCTCTCTCTAGTTCTCTTCCTCTCTCTCTCTCTTGCTCCGATGCCTATAAACTCTTTAAGAACCTGCTTTGTGAAAATGAAACAACAAACGAGAGTGTGTGGTGTGGGGCATTCGGCACAGGTTTCTGTTACACTTTCTGCAAAGAGTTTATGGCAGAGATAAAAACCCACCCGTTGTAGCGTAGTGAGTTTATAGGCAAAGACCAATAATGAAGAGGAGACCTGCAGGTTTTTGAAGTCCATAAAGAAGCTTCATTTCCAGTTGGAAATAACCCCATCAACCTTGATTGAGCTTTACCTAGAGTGAGTCATGGATCTTCAAAACCTGCAGTGATGCCCAGGACTACGGGATAGGTGATGGTGAAGGATGGAGTGAGTCATAGACTCTTAAGTGAAAAAAGGCCGCGACCCCTGGCTGGAATCCAATAATTATCATTCGTTTTACTGAGTGGTTTAAGCACCGTGGTTGTGGAGTTTCTGGCCAGCAATCATAGTGTTTGGTGGTTTTATTTCTTCCTTCTCAGTATGGCTTGCTTCAGGATATGATTGTTATAAAACGCAATACAAAATGCTGAAAGAGCTCGGCAGATTATTTGAGCTCGAATCCAAAACTTGATCACAATAACATTTTATGGAGGTGGGTTAGTGTAAGGAAACGCGCTCGATTCACGGTTTCATAAGCTAATGGCAGTGTGTGCCCCCCCCCCCTCCCCCCCCTTTAGGAGGGTATGTGATTTCATAAAACTACACATACAGCAACATCAATTTCTGAAAGAGTTAATAAGAACATTTTTGACAATTTAACTATCAAACACATACTCGCACTGATACAAACGCCAACAAAACACAATATTTGTAGTTACTTTAATATAATGTTGGTAATTTGTCCATGTCAATAATTGTTTTTCCTCACCCAATGAAAAACGAGCTATGACTGAGGTATATTACTAAGGGAGAAAAAAAATTAGTAAAGATTACAACTTCTTCATCAATATGAAAGTAACTGATCAAAGACTAAATGATAAGACTACAAGAATAAATCTTTCTACGGCGGCAAAATAACGAGGCATCAACACTATCAAGCTCGAACAAACACACAGACTCTACATCAAGTTAGTACATGATCTGTGATTTTTGGGGTGTCATTTTCAGAACATTGCATGCACAACTTCTTCTAAAATACGTCTTACCCTTGAGCCAGTTTGGTAGTAGACCTAACCTAGTCTTTACACACTGTCGTGTCATCCAATCCTTTGACTTGAAAAACTTGTCGACTGGAAACTTTAAGAGGCTTTTGACACTGACTGTCACTACTACTAGTGCAGTGCAAACCCGGTCACAGTCTGCCACCATCCCCGTGCCTTTGTTCGAAACGGAACAAGATTTACATCGTATTCATTACGTCAAATCTAGGCTCGGTGATGAGACTTGATTCGTTCTTGAGAGTGTTGTTTAGAAGATGAGGAAGCGTTCTAATTGTTTGAATGAAGGTTAAACAAACGTGGGATTGTTTTCCCATGCATGCATGCGTAAGTGGGTGCGTATGTGCATGCGATTATACTTTAAAAAAAGTTTAATCGATTGGAATACAATAGGTTTGTTGGGGGGGGGGGGTGTTGGTATATAAACTAGGTCTAATGGTCTTGAAGCTCGCGAGCTCGTGTGTGTGTGTGTGTGTGTGTGTGCGTGCGCGTGCATGTGTGTGTGACAGAGACAGAGAGAGAGAGAGGGAGACAGAGAGAAAGAGAGAGAAAGAGAGAGACACACACAAAGAGGCAGAGACAATGACAGAGAAAGAGCGAGAGGAACTGACCGAAAGACAAGCACACGAACAAGTAAACGATGTTTTAAAAAGGTAAAAAATAAGGGAGTCAAAAAGAAAATAAGAAACCAACCATCCGCTCTGTCAACCAAAACGGTTCTAAGGAAACAGAGAATACCACACTGTTTTTTCCTAAACCACAATTCTTCTGCTTTTACCAGCAGCCCAGCAGTTTCAAGCTTATTCTAGCATCCTGGCGATAAGAGAGGTGCTGAAAGAACATAGAGAGAAAGAAACAAGAGGCAGTAACAAAGGGGAAATCGAAATGTGGAAAAAAAACAACCAACAGACAAAAGAAGGAAGAGCATTCCAACACTAGAAGAACGCTATAGTCCAGTGGTTGGTACATTTTTTTTAATTCAATCCCTATGGCTCCTTGAAATTGTTAGTTTCAATCTCTGGGGCGTCTGGTGCATTTAGGGTGGGGATTTTTACGCTCTCCCAATTCAACTTAATTTGCAGACCTACCAGTTCTTTAATTTTCCTTCGTACATATATACACATGCAGAAGATCAAAACACACACGTTAAAGATCCTGAAACTCAAGTCAGCGATCTGAGGGTTACGGAAACGTCACGAGCATACCCAGCATACATACCTGAAGTTAGAATGTGGCTACCTTAAGGGTGGCCCCCAAACGATCCCATACGTAAAACTCACCATTACTGAACCACCGAGCTCTAGCCGAAGCATGACAACAAAAATCTCCAACACTTTTGGTTCGATCTACCAGAAATCAATAGTCTGAATCAAGTGACTGATCTACTCCTGACCGCTAGGTATCAGCACCAATTGTCTACTAATGTCTACAGACTCATAACAGCAACCCTGCCCTCCCACACACCAACTGTCTGCTAATGTCTACAGACTCACAACAGCATCCCTGCCCTCATAGACACCAATTGTCTACTAATGTCTACAGATTCACAACAGCATCCCTGCCCTCATAGACACCAATTGTCTACTAATGTCTACAGACTCACAACAGCTTCCCTGCCCTCCTAGACACCAATTGTCTACTAATGTCTACAGACTCACAACAGCTTCCCTGCCCTCATAGACACCAGTTGTCTACTAACGTCTACAGACTCACTACAGCATCCCTGCCATCCTAGACACCAATTGTCTACTAATGTCTACAGACTCACAACAGCTTCCCTGCCCTCCTAGACACCAATTGTCTACTAATGTCTACAGACTCACAACAGCTTCCCTGCCCTCCTAGACACCAATTGTCTACTAATGTCTACAGATTCACATCATCTTCACTTCCCTCCTACACACCAATTGTCTGCTAATGTCTACAGACTCACAACAGCATCCCTGCCCTCATAGACACCAATTGTCTACTAATGTCTACAGATTCACAACAGCATCCCTGCCCTCCTAGACACCAGTTGTCTACTAATGTCTACAGACTCACAACAGCTTCCCTGCCCTCCTAGACACCAATTGTCTACTAATGTCTACAGATTCACATCATCTTCACTTCCCTCCTACACACCAATTGTCTGCTAATGTCTACAGACTCACAACAGCACCCCTGCCCTCCCACAAACCAATTGTCTACTAATGTCTACAGATTCACAATAGAATCCCTGCCCTCCCATACACCAGACACCAATTGTCTACTAATGTCTACAGATTCACAACAGCAACCCTGCACTCCTAGACACCAATTGTCTACTAATGTCTACAGATTCACAATAGCATCCCTGCCCTCATAGACACCAAGTGTCTACTAATGTCTACAGACTCACAATAGAATCCCTGCCCTCCTAGACACCAATTGTCTACTAATGTCTGCAGACTCACAACAGCAACCCTGCCATTTCCACACACCAACTGTCTACTTATGTCTTCAGACTCACAAAAGCAACCCTGCCATCCTAGACACTCGGTGTCTGCATCTTCACTGAGTGTGCTGATTTCTGTCTGTCTGTCTGTCTGTCTGTCTGTCTGTCTGTCTGTCTCTTTCTCTTTCTCTCTCTCTCTCTCTCTCTCTCTCTCTCTCTCTCTCTCTCTCTCTCTCTCTCTCTCTCTCTCTCTCTCTTACCTCTTTCGTTTTGTCATTGTGGCAATGCAAGCACTTGACACGAAGCTCCTCAGTCATAAGTGAGGAAACCATCTTCGTTCCTAATTTTCCTCTTTTTTTCCCTGTTATGACCACGATGGGTGTTTTGAACACTGTGAGTCTACTAGCTAGGGCAGACCCTGTGTTGTGGCTAGGTCACTTCTGTGGTGATCAGTAAGGCCTTGTTTTTATGATAATGATAATAAGAATAATAATAACAATAATGATAATAATAATAATAATAATAATAATAATGATGATAATAACGTATGGAATCTATATAGCGCTGAATCTTGTAAAGCAACAAATCAAAGCGCTCAGATGACTTTTTTTATATCGAGGATAATGGAATAAGCACTCATGTGCTTTTTTTTACATCCAGTCCCCGTGTGTATGCGGTTTTGTAAATTTTGTCATCTGTTCCCACCGGCACACAATGGCCTACTCTTTCGAAAAGCGAAACAGGATTTAACGTGTGCGCAAGATGTTCTGTATGCGTTCTGCACACGGGGCCTCGATTTATAGTCTCATCCGAAGGACTTTATACTTGATACAGCTTACGCAGAACATCATTTTGTAAGTGTTTAACTATACAAGCTAACTTTTTCAGAACCTACTCAGTGAAATAATAATAATAATAACATACGGAAATTATATAACGTTGTGCCACAAATCAAGGCCCTTAGGTGTACTACTTTCTGTTTAAAAAAGAAGCCCAACTTTGTTCCCCATCTACTAGACCTTGAGAGGTAATCTTAGCGCTAGCCAGTCCTTCAATTGAGATGAGAAACCAAGATCCTTTGTGCAACACGCATTCAATGTAGGTAAAAGAACCCACGGCAACAAGAAAGTTGTCCCTGGCAAAACTCTGATGAATCAGTTGACTGGTTTCGCTCCTGACTGCTAGGTATCGGCATCAATTGTCTGCTAATGTCTGCAGACTCACAATAGCAACCCTGCCTTTCCAGACAATACGTGTCTGCATCTTCACTGACTGTGCTGATTTTCTCTCTGTCTCGCTCTCTTTCTCTCTCTCTCTCTGTCTCTCTCTCTTTCTCTCCCCCCCCCTCTCTCTCTCTCTCTCTTCTCTCTCTCTCTCTCTGTCTGTCTGTCTGTCTGTCTCTCTCTCTCTCTCTTCCCTCTCTCTCTCTCTCTCCCCTATCTCTCTCTCTCTCCCTCTATCTCTCTCTCTCTCTCTCTCCTCTCTCTCTCTTTCTCTCCCCCCCTCTCTCTCTCTCTCCTATTCCGTGAGGACATTGTGGCAATGCCAGCACTTGACACGAAGCTCCTCAGTCATCACTGAGGAAAGCCATCTTCGTTGTTCCTGTTAAGAGTGAAAAGTGTTTGACCGCTGCAAGGCTACCAGCTAGGCCAGGCCCTGCATCGTCGTTGCGAGGTCGTTTCAGTGGTATGGTGGTTAGTAATTCTTGTAGTATTATAACAAAAGTAGAACAAAATACGTTAAAACTTCATAATTCTGAGTAGGGGAGAATGAAAAAACCAAAAGCACTGTAACTTTACGAGTGAGAGACAGAGACAGAGACACAGAGAGTAACAAAACCGAAAAGAAACAGGGACAATCAGACACAAAAGATAACTATGGTTAAGGAGGATGAACAAAGCACACAACAATGTATATAACTTTACCAGACTGGTATTCAGAATGCTTGATTCCTTCCCTAACCCTGCATGCAGTACACACGACCTACTTCTCGATAAGAGCAGAAGAGCAACAAAGCAAAGACCAATAAAAAATGAAACACGAGAGCATCTTCCAGACCCCATCTGGTCCCCGAAAAGTTATACGAGTGATTAATAGACCTAAGTCAGGGATTGCCTCGCCGTTGATTGTCTGATAATAATTATAGGTCAGACTTGTCTAGAACTGGCTATAGCTCAAGAAATGCCATTCTCTCTTCTTGGTCTTCCTGCTCTTGTCTCTAGATGCCACGGTACGTTCTTTTTTATCCTTGGGTAATTTACAGCATCAATTCTGGCATCGATTGTATTTTCTCCTGATAATTGGAGAATCAGCTAAGAATTTATGTTGAGGGTTTTTTTTTGTTTTTGTTTCGTTCATCAACGTTGAGGGTTATATTTGGTCTTTTTATTAAACACTTAGAAGTTAGAGAGAGATCGAGAAGAGAGGAGAGAGAGAGAGAGAGAGAGGAGGGGGATCAGAGAGAGAGAGCGAGAGAGAGAGAGAGGGGGGATCAGAGGGAGAGAGAGAGAGAGAGAGAGAGAGAGAGAGAGAGATAGAGAGAGAGAGAGAGAGAGAGAGAGAGAGAGAGAGAGAGAGAGAGAGAGAGAGAGAGAGAGAGAGAGAGAGAGAGAGAGTTATTTTCGTCAAATTTGTGAACATGTGTATATCATTGGTACATCTACAATCCTCACAGTGATAAACAGAAACAACAGTAATTTTCTGGCATTTTGGCAAGTGTCAACTACGCAGGACATAAGACAAATCATGTCCTCACACACCTCACTAGCTGTTAAGCTTCAAACCCCAGACCTAAAGATCATGAAGCTTAAAGTCATTTCAGCAATACGTACTTGCCTATCACGCGTATTGAAAAGCGATGACCACAGCTTCTACTTATTGTTACAGCTTATCTGACTTTTGTGCAGTCGAGGGTCAACCCTATCGTGCAGTGCATATATACACATATCTTATTTGATCAATAGCTGACTTATAAAACCATTCTGCGTCTTGTGAATATTTTCATCGCTAGCTGAGTAGCCAGCTTCCTTTCTGCTTCGCCACAACCTATTCTATACTGCTAACAGCCGGCTACTTCATGGACGTCCTCTAAATCCCCACCCCTGTCTTCTTGATTATCACGTTACATCCTCCATGGCCGACCGGCCACTTCATGAACAGCTTCCATACCTCACCTCCAGTTGCTTCATTAGCATCTTCTCTATCCTCCTCACTCACTCACTCACTGCCTCGTACACATCTTGCGTGTGTTCCGCGGCTTCGGGTCCTTCCCTTTCATCCTTGATCAATTCTTCTTCCAGAAGCAATGCCTGCTGCGCTCCAGACCGACAGACAATAATAGCAGGGATGGCCAGAGTTATTACCTGCCATTTCTCCAGAGGTGAGCCCTCCCTCCACCACGGGCCTGAGACGTGAGGTAACCTTCCCTCTGTATAATAGGTATAACTCTGCGGCTTCATTCATTCGCACTTCCACCGCCTTCTGGTACCATCTGTCTGCCTGCTGATAATTGAGGACAGGGCAGCGGTTGACACGTGCTCCTCAGTCATCTGGGGTCCATACTGTGCGGCTTCCCGATAGACGGTGTGTGGAAAGGAAATGGCGTGGAAATAGCATGCGGAGAAAGTCAAGTTGTTAATGTTTCTGTTTGTTTGTGTGAGGTTTTTTATTTTTTATTTGTCTGCTTGGCAAAAGTGTCTGTTTATTTGCTCTGCCATCTCGATAGTCTGATTTGTTATTATTGCTGAGGCTTGTATCACGCTAGCGGTACTTAACAACAACATGGTTGCAAGTTAGATTGGTTTTGGGGGTAATCTACATATACTGGCCTGTGAATGGTTTTATTGACGCTAATGCTTCGTTGTCGCTATCATTATTATTCTATGCCCATAGACAATAACTGCTAACTCACTGACGTGAGTGGTTGATAAAAAAAGACCTTTGCAAATCTGATTTTACAATGCTGTATCCT
>CM054144.1:49403617-49408617 GCA_028751875.1 Rapana venosa
CAATTATTCGTAAGGGAGAAAATCTCAAAGAACAGACGCGTACATGTGGGCAACAAGTATCTTCTTGGTGGGCTTAAAAAAAATGAAGTGTCTAATTTGGACGTTCTCTAATGTTGATGATAATAATTATGTTGATTTTACCTCCCTTGTTTTTTCCTCACGTTTGATGAGCTACTAAAGAAACATTTTATGGGATACGAGGGTTTTTCTGTTTCTTTTGTTGTTGTTGCTTTTTGGGGGGTAGCCTTTTTGTCGGTATTGGTATGTTTATGAGTTTGGTATGCTTATGTTTGTTGTTGTTTGTTGTTACTAATCTTCTGTTGTCACCTGTTTTTATTCTTACTTTGGTTTTCGCTTTTTGGGGTTTGTTTTGTTTTGTTTGATTTTGGTTTTTTCCTCGGCTAGAGCTACCAGGTTCACCACCATTTTTGCCTAATATTAAGGTAGCCACATGCCAACTTTGGGGAGAAAAAAGGTTTTGAAAATTTATACAAGTTTACCATGTCTTTTTGGTAGCCATATACCAAAATAAACACCGATTACCAACTTTAATATGGGTCATAATCTTCCAAATGCTAATTCTGCATAGAAGATCTGGTAAGCAATGTTTTCGTTTGGAATTTCTTTTTCAATATTCATTTTCTTATCATGATGGATCAAAGGATACGGCAAGGCTGCAGGAATACTGACTGACAGAGGGGTTAAAAAGACAACCACACTTACAATCCTATAATAATGCTGATGTTGAAGTCGGGCGCTGCCCAGCTCTAAACCATGGACCTCGCCACTACAAGTATGGAATTCGATACTTAACCACTAGGCTACTACATCCGTGGACAGCAGGTGGACAAAAAAGCACGAACAGTCTTAGATTCAATTCCACCCCAACACACACACACACACACACACACACACACACACACATACACACACACACACACTCTCTCTCTCTCTCCTCTCTCTCTCTCTCTCTCTCTCTCTCTCTCTCTCTCTCTCTTCTCTCTCTCTTATATATCCCTAAGGGCGGGGACAGGATGTAAAAAAGCACATGGGTCCTTATTCATTATCCTCGAAATAAAAGAATTTGTCATTGTCATTGTCACTGAGCGTAGCATGTAGTCTTGTACAAACATGCCCTACATTGCATAGTCTCCAGTACGCCTTTGAATTGAAAATAAAGAAAAAAGGAAAACAAGAACAATACCATGAATGGCGGTTTCTTTCCCCCCTCCTTCTTCTTGTTCTTCGGCAAGAGATCTGAGGTTCACCAATGGTGAGATTTTTTTTAAAAGTATGCTACAGTTTTTGCCTACCATTTAGGTAGCCACATTCCGACTTCGGGTAGGATGTCTAAGCACAACCCCCTAGCAGCGTGAATGCAGTTTTCTTTTTTAAAGAATTCTTTTGGAAGGACTACTAGCCGCTAAGCTATCTCCCGGCTCCCCGGGATGTCTGGTTTCTGTGCTCTGTGTCCTCTGTTCCTAGTGTAGTGTGTGGGCACAGTACTAGGGGCAGACTAGGTTCCAGACGGACGTTAACAAAGGAAATTGCCCGTGTTTACTGCCACCTCACGTGTTTACTGCCACCTCACGTGTTTACTGCCACCTCACGTGTTTACTGCCACCTCACGTGTTTACTGCCACCTCACGCAGTCACGGTACTCCCTAACTTAGCTCCCCTCCCCACCATCATTCCCCTAGCGGTCTGTGACTTAATTCACACCGTGACATCTGGTACCAATTCTCTCTGTCTCTCTCTCTCTCTCTCTCCTCTCTTTTCTCTCTCTCTCTCTCTCTCCTCTCTCCCCTCTCTCTCTCTGTCTGCCCTCTCTCTGTCTCTCTCTCTATCTCTCTCTCTCTCTCTCAATCTTGGAAACATGACGTCAGTTGACAAAGGGTTCACTAGCCATCAATGATTTGGAGTGTTCTGTTATGTATTCCTTCTTCTTCTTCCTAAAGAGTTAAGGCCCAGTGACTGCTATATCGTTTCATGTATTCATTTTCATTTGATAAGGAAAAACCAACTCTCCTGTTTCTTGTTGTAAATGCCTGTTCACCTTCACCCACCCCTGTAGTCTTGTAGACGGATGGGGGAACCACTGAAGATTTTGCAACCAGCTTCCTCCACTCCTCGCGGTTTTTCAGCTTAAGGCCAGTCTGCCTGTTAGGTGTACAGATCACTCTTTCGAGATTTTATTCTTGCTTTTAGTTTTCTCGCCGTAATCATTACAATTTGCATACTGCTTTAGTTTGGTATGCAACTTAAATAGGCAAATCTGCATATAAAGGGAAGATGATTTGCTTAAAAAAAAATCTTCCTTCATTCTTCGTTTATGGACAGCTATACTACTTACATAAAAAAAAATTCACCCAAAAGGAAAACAATAATTTGTTTACATAATCTACCGTGTCATTTAGGTACGTCATAGATTACCTCCCTTGAGTTAACTTTTTCTTTTTCGAAAGTTCATTTAGAGCATTACATTGTGATTTTGGGACAAAAGTACCAACACTATCACACCTAAATCACATCAGTAGTAAGGAAAAAAATCAAAAAGGGTATACACAATTATAATCCTGTAAGAGAAGACATACAACAGACTCTTGCAGAGATTCAGTAGTTCCAGCAATACTGGTCTGGCTTTCAAGCCCCACGGCCCCCCCCCCCCCTCCGCACCCCCCCCCACCCGACCCCCCGCCACCCCCCACCCCACCCCCTACCTCACCCCATCCCTAACCCCCCCACCCCCCACCCTCGAAATATCCTTCATTGTTGTCTGGTTCTCAACCATCTATTATTCTCTCCATAGTCTTTCTCTTTCTCTCTATCTCTCTGTATCTGTGTATCTGTACCCTGGTGTTTGCGATCAATATGATCCAGCCAATGACCGATGCGTTCCAGACTCTGACTTGTCTGATAATGGCGGGAAGGAGAGCTGGTCTAGAATTATCCACTACCCACACTACAGAAGCCACCCCCTACCCCCACTCCCAACCCCTCAACCTCCCCCCCCCACTCCCCACCCGTTCCATCCGGGGACACCACACACCATCCATCGTGTCTGCGACTTAATTCACGATGGTGACTTCTGACACTGCCTGTCTATAGTGTGATAGGTAAAGAATCAAGTACCATTGACATAAGGACGGGGGGGGGGGGGGGGTTGGGGGGGGTGAGGCTGGGCAGGGGGGGCGTGGGGGGGAGAGGCGTGGGGGGAGGGGGGGCGTGGGGGAGAGGTATATCTTCAGTCATCAAGGGGTAGGGATACTGCTATTATGCCTTTCTCTTTCACGTTTAGAATTATTGACAGAATTGAGAGCCCGAGACGCTTCTTGTTTGCTTGCGTTACTTTTATTTTGACTTGGGGATGAAGAGTTGTCTCCCTCCTGACCTGTCATGACCCTTGACCCCAGCCTTCCGTCGGGTTGTTTGCATGATGTGATTATCATGGAGGAGAAACGGGGTAAAAAAAGAAAAGAAAAGAGAAAAGATTTCCTTGTCAGACTGGGTTAATTTTTGTGTGTGGTTGGAATCTGCTTTGGTTTCTGTTTTTTTTGTCTTCTTTTTCTTTTTGCTTTGTTTTTGCTGTGTTGTTTTGTTTTTGATAGGGGGATTTGTTTGTTTGAAATGTTGTTGTTAGATCTGGTATAGTTTGGGTGCTTGTTTGGTTGATTTATTTTTGAGATTCTTTGTTTTTTTGCTTCCCTTTTTATTGTGTAGCTGTTTGTGTTCGGATAATTTTCATGTATGGTGTAGGTGCGCGCGCGCGCGCACGCACGCACGAAATGCACACACACAATGTATGTATGTATGTATGTATGTATGTATGTATGTATGTATGAATGTATGTAAGTATGTATGTCTCTCTCTGTCTCTGTCTCTTTCTCTCTCTCTCTCTCTCTGCTGCAAAGGTTTGATTAAAATGTTTAGTAGCTCAGACAGAGTATTAGTCTACGAAGTAGCATGAATAATGTATAAAGAGTTCAATGAAATAGCGGATGAATGAATAAACACATGATTTTCTGTCAACAGTTGTACTGAATGGGTGATTCAAGAAAGCTACACATGTTAATTAAAAGCTTTTTTGTTGCTGCTGTTGCTCCTATTACTGCTGCAGGTGCTGCTGCTGCTTCTGTTGGCTACTGCTGCTACAGCTACTTTCCATCGTACTGTGTCTTTATTTCTTCAATCTCCTTACATTATTCTTCTTGCTTTACCGCCCTTTGTTTTAAAATATACTATGGAAACCTTTACAAAGAAAACATATTTATTACAGAACTTAATTCGAAAGAATCGTTTCGTTCGAAAGAGATTCAATTAAAACACACACCAACCACCCCCCCCCCCAAACCATACACATACAGAAAGAAACACACAAGCTAACAAATCCCCCTACATCCCCCCCCCCCCCCCTTAAAAACGATTAACACCCCCCTCACCCCCCCTGCCCCCAACCCAGATCGCTAGCTTTATGCCTGCAATACGGAAGTGCAACGGGCGAGAAACAAATTAACACGAGTGGCTCATTCTGATTTTTTTAGGGTCCTGTTTTTTTCTCTACAGGGTGAGAAATCCCAGCTCAACATTACAGCCTGGTTTTCATGGCTCTGCTGTAACACTCCCTGCCTGAGCTTTTATGTCCAAGCAGAGCGAGAGAGAGAGAGAGAGAGAGAGAGAGAGAGAGAGAGAGAGAGGAGAGAGAGAGAGAGAGAGAGTATAAATCCTTTTGATGGTCTCTTCACGCCCAAGCCAACCTGTCCACCCCCTTCCCTCCCTCTTTTTTTGTTTTTTTGTTTTGTGTTTGTTTGCCAACTACCCGCCATCACAGGTCGTTGCCGTAAGCACCACTTCCTCCTCCTCCTCCCAAGCAAACAGATCAAGGGCAGGTAATCACAGGCTCTCGTCCAGCTGAACAAGGGAGACTACCTGGTATGAAGGAGGTACTTTGGTGGCTACAGTGTAAGGGGAAGGAGAGTTCTAGCAGGTCTTACCTGTGAGTG
>CM054144.1:49421117-49436117 GCA_028751875.1 Rapana venosa
ACGCTCTTCCTATCAGAGACTTTTAAGTTGGATTGTATTAAAATCCCAGCGGAGTTTTCCGATTAAGGGATTGTAAGATTGTTAACATCAATACGAATTAGCGGCGGAGACTCCAGACTGACACGCTACCTACTGCGCTAGAATGATTATGAGCACCGGTGAAGATTCGAACTCACGTGCCCTTAGATACAGTCAGATCACGAATTTGACACTTTAACCACTCGGCTACCATGGCTCCTGCCCAAAGCGTTCCGCTTTATGTGGTTCTGACTGTTAAGAAGCAGATGCCAGAGAAACTGACACGTACATCGCAGGTCACAAAGCCAAGAAAGATAACGCGTCTTCTACGTCTTTTAGAGGGTAGACGGTCGTAAGATGGGATTGACTCGAGACTTAGTTAACCAGAAAGGGAAGGGGGAGGGAGGGACAAATTATATTTCCTCATCTGAACACAAAAAAATTGCGAGAGATTCTTTCAGGTTGGGCGCGTAACAAAGAACCAAATCAGAAACAAAACCACCACCACCCTCCCCCCAACCAGCCCCCCCCCCCCCCCCCGAACCCCCCCGCCCCCCCCCCCCCCCCCTTCCCAAAAGAATCCCAGCATCCCTTCAAGAAAAAAACAACCTAACAACAGCAAATCTCCCTATTATCTTCAGCTTGTGTGTTATAGTCCTGTTGCTAGATGTCTCGTGCAGATATATATCGAAGATGGTAGAGTAATTTAGGGAGGATGAGAATGTTACACGCGCACGCGTGCGCGCAAGCACGCACGCATACACACAGAGGGGGAATGAGAAGAGAGAGCGAGAGCGAGAGCGAGAGCGAGAGAGAGAGAGAGAGAGAGAGAGAGAGAGAGAGAGAGAGAGAGAGAGAGAGAGAGAGATTCCGAATCCGATTCCTATTCCGATTCCGATATTTATTCATAAAGGCCATGGCCCCTTAGAAGGGGGTTGGTTGTACAAGACAATGTTGACAAGACAATCCACATTAACAATTTGTTACACACTCGCTTCGCCTTTTAAACGCTTTGTACAAATATATGCTTAACCTGTTAACAGTAGTATCATTTGATGCTGACAGAAAGAGATTGATAGACAGACAGACAGACAACAGACAGACAGACAGACAGACAGACAGAAAAACAGACAGGCAGGCAGGCAGATATTACAGACAGACAGACAGACAGACAGAGATAGAGACAGAGATAGGAAGAAGCGCAGAAACACCGACAGGTACAACTCATGTTCGATGGGATCCGATCCCGCCCCCCGCGCCCCCCCCCCCCCCCTCCCCAAACCCCCCTTAGAGAAAAAACCCAACCCGAATTGATTAGCAATCTATCCACATGCTACCCAACCAGTGGACCACCACATCCATTCGACACGTAGATAGAACTGGACAATAGCCAGCCACCCAAGCTAGCCAGTTAGCCAGACTAATCAGAAGCTCAATGACATTTCCTTTCCACGACTTATAATGGACATGGAAATGTGTTAAAAAGAAAGAGATTTTTAAAAAAGAGAAAAGTTCATTACATCGTGTCACGAACAGAAGCCGTGAACACGATAAGTGGGTCACCTAGAGGCCATAGATTTTCTTTTATGCATATCATTTTCTGAAGAAAAGACAGGAGAAGAAAATACTCCCGAAAAAAAGGATATAAAATGGATCCCTATTAATTCATGGAATAAATGAACCAAAGCGAAAAAAAAGACAAAAATGGAAAGTTAGTAAAAGTAAAAGGAAGAAAGAGAAGAAAAGTAAAAAGGGGGAAACTAGGGGACAAAAAGGACATGCCAAATAAAAGAAAAATGGAAGAAAACGATAAAGAACATAACTAAAGAAAGGAAAAAATGAAGAGAAAAAAGAAGAAAAAAAGGACAAAAGAAATTATGACTTAAGAAATAGGGGAAACGAGAAAGAAAAAAAGAAAGAAAGAGAAACACGCAAAGAAAGTATGAAAAAAGAGAGAAAGAATAAGAAAGAAGAACAGAAAAGGAAAGAACAAATGAAAGAAGAAAGGAGAAAAAGAGAGACAAGGACGCGTAATACAAACGCCAGTGGAATGACAATAAGACTTTCGGACTGTAAACAGCCTTTAAGATTCAGCGTTGCATACAACTTTTTGTTTCTTCTATTCTGTCTATCTGTCTGTCTGTCTGTCTGTGTCTGTTTGTCTCTCTGTGTGTCTGTGTGTCTGTGTGTCTCTCCGTCTCTCTCTGTGTCTTTTTTTCAGTTTAGCTCTGGTGTGTGTGATCTTCAGTTTAACGTCTATTCACATTAAGTGATTTTAGACGGAATGGTGTGTGTGTGTGTGTGTGTGTGTGTGTGTGTGTGTGTGTGTGTGCGTGTGTATGTGTGTGTGTGTGTATGTGTGCGCGCGTGTCCCGCTGCTTCTTTCTCCGTCTGCTTCTTATTACCTCTCTCTCTCTCTAACTCTCTCTGTCTCTCTCTGTATCTATGTCTCTGTCTCTCTCTGTCTCTCTCTGTTTCTCTCTCTCTCTCTCTCTCTTCCTTTTTGGAAGTGAAACCGCTAAAGTTCATATACCTCTTTCTTCTGAGGGGAAGCGAAGAAGGGGTGGGGTGGGGTGGAGGGTGTCAAAACTGCATCATGCTTTCGCTACGATACCTATCTCCGTGACTTAAGAAACCAACAAGCAGGTTCATACATATCACCAGAGCCTTTTTTCAGCATGCATTATTGCTAAAGACAGAGCGCTCTGTCAAGAGTGGTATAACTTTTTATTTTATTTATCGATTATTTATTTATTTATTTATTTATTTATTTATTTATACCTCTTTAAGTCACCAGATTTCTCTGCGTGAAATTCGGGCTGCTCTCCCTGGGGAGAGCGCGTCGCCACAAGAGCAGCGCCACATTTTAAAAAAATTTGGTGTGCAACTGTATTTGTTTCCCTATCAGAGTGGCTTTTTTCTAAGAATTTAGCCAGGGACAACTCTCTTGTTGCCGTGGGTTCTTTTACGTGCGCTGAATACTTTTGTGTAACACACGGGACCTCGGTTTATCGTCTCATCCGAAAGACTAGCGCCCAGACCACCACTCATGGTCTAATGGATGGGGGAAAAGTTTCGGGCCCAGACATTGTTGCTAAAGACAGAGCGCTCTGTCAAGAGTGGTATCACTTTCAGTCTCTCAGGTACCAATCCTAACGTTGGTGGTTATGATCGGTCTATCACCCGAAGTGTCCCGAAGATCCCCTCCGATGATGCGCTCCTGTCTCATCCACCTCGCCTGGAAATCCTTACAAGGGAGACTGCTACTACTACTAGTGCTACTACTGCTGCTGCTAATAGTACTGCTGCTACTACTACTACTACTACTACTACTACTACTACTACTACTACTACTACTACTTACTACTACTACTATCTACTACTATGTACTGCTGCTGCTGCTGCTATACTACTCTACTACTACTTACTACTACTACTACTACTACTACTACTACTACTACTACTACTACTACTACTACTACTACTACTACTACTACTACTACTGCTAAGCAAAACAAAAGAAACTGCTACTACTACTATTACTGCTACTGCTGCTGCTGCTGCTGCTGCTACTGCTACTACTACTACTACTACTACTACTACTACTACTGCTTCTGCTGCTTCTGCTGCTGTTACTACTACTACTACTACTACTAGTACTGAGTACTACTACTACTACTACTACTACTACTACTACTACTACTACTACTACTACTACTACTGCTTCTGCTGCTTCTGCTGCTGTTACTACTACTACTACTACTACAGTACTGAGTACTATACTACTACTACTACTACTACTACTACTACTATCTGCTGCTGCTGCTGCTATTACTACTACTACTACTACTACTACTACTACTACTACTACTACTACTACTGCTGCTGCTGCTGCTGCTGCTGCTGCTGCTGCTGCTGCTACTACTACTACTACTACTACTACAACACCACACTGGATGAGCAGTTTGCGTGTGAAGCTGTTCCCCAAGTACCTCACTACACAGAGAGCAAACTCCCGCTTAAAGAGGATAACAACACTGAAACATTTTTGAAAGCAGGGCAGCATCTCTCTCTCTCTCTCTCTCTCTCTCTCTCGCTGCTCTGCTCTCTCTTCTCTCTCTCTCTCTCTTCTTGTCTTCTCTCTGTGTCTCTATCTGTTGTCTGTCTGTCTGTCTGCCTCTCTCTTCTATCTGTCTCTCTCTGTCTCTCTGTGCGCGCGTGTTTTCAGTGTGTGTTTGTGTTGTGTGTGCGCGTGTGTGTGTGTGTGTGCGCGCGCTCGCGCTCGGGCGTGTTTGCGTTGTCCATGTTTTCAGTGTGTGTGTGTTTCAGTGTGTGTGTGTGTTTCAGTGTGTGTGTATGCTTTCAGTGTGCGTGTATGATTTCAGTGTGTGTGTGTTTCAGTGTGTGTGTATGCTTTCAGGTGTGTGTGTGTGTGTGCTTTCAATGTGTGTGTGTGTGTGTGCGTGTTGTGGAGGCCATTTATCTTTGCTTACACCAGTACCCGAAAAACTGGAGGGAACGATGTAACATAAAATCTAACCTTCATGCCGAAATGTATTTTTGATATTTTTGTGTCGTGGCTTTTCAAAATATATTATTTGCTTATTTCCTTGTTTTTGTTTGTGATTCGTTTGCTAGAGGATTGAAATCATCATATCCAAATTTATTCAGTGATCCTGTAAATGTGGTATTAAGTAGACATCAAACTTAAAACAAACGAAAACAAACAAAGTAAAAAACAAAGCCTCTTAACACGCAAACATAAGGAATCGGACATTGCAAGGTAACTCTGATTGCTCAAAATTTAGCGCTCTTCCCTCAAAAAAATGATTTTCAGATCATGACATTGTCAGTTTCTACAATTTTTGTTTTCTGCACCTTTTAACTCTAAATTACCACTCAAAACAAAATACCTTCAGAGAATTTTAGGCGATGGTTTATAAAACTTTTCTTCCCAACAGTTGCTACTTGAAACAGTGTTGGCCAATGACACATCTGACTGTTGTTCCCCAACAGTTATCATTCAAAAAAGAGCAATTTTGCGCGACGACCCGTCTGAATTTCCCCCCAGAACTATTTCCCAGTTCTTTTCTCTCCCCAGAGATCGTGTCCAATGGGCCACCTGCATTCATTATTCCCTTCAAGACCTGCTCTCTTCGACCCTGCTTCCACCACAGTCAGTACTTGATGTAGCGTGAAAGAAATTAATGCCCTCATCCATTTTCCTCCTTGCCTTCCTTCCTGTCACCCCCCTCACCAACATTACCCTCATCCCTCTTTAGCTTTGACACCCCCCCTCCCCTCCACTCCTTGAGCCATCCTCCCGTTTCCATTTTTCCATCCCTAACCCACCAGTATCCCATTTGCATGCGAATCTTCTTCATGAAAAAAAATTACGCTAAACCTTTGAAAGTAAAGAAAGGTTGCATAATAAGACACAAGTAGCAACATCTTTTATATCATTTTTCTAAGTTTTCTATCGATCTCCCTCACCATTTACCATCTGTGTTATTTTTTTTTTTTTTCATTTGCACCATCTTTATGGTGTTTTATACAGACTTTTTAGAACATAATTCCGTGATGGGAGAAATGAATCCCCTCCAAAAGCTTGCACAAGTTGCCAGTCAGATTTGCGTTGGTCAAGACAGTTTGAAGGGGCTGCCCTGCCATTTCTAATCTTTTCCTTGTCAGGATTTCCACGCTCGGCTCAGCAGTCCTTTCTCTTCTCGCCTCAAATTGCTCGCGTACCCTAACAACTTCCAACGCCTTTCTGTAATCGTAGGAAGAAGATTGAAGCAGACGTTCGTGATATAAAGCGATTCTGTGGGTGTAAACACTTCCATACAGAGAAATTGAATCTGATTTTCTAAAACTTTCTTTTGTTTCAGATTACTTTTTATATGGAGTTAGAAAGTATAATCAGATCTTGACATTGTCAGATTCTACAATTTTATCTGCACCTTTTAATGATGAATTATCACTCAAAACAAACTATCTTCAGATAATTTTAGGCGATGGTTCATCTATCCCCCCCCCCCAACAGTTATTACTAGAAACAGTATTGGCCAATGACCCATCTGACTTTTGCCTCCCAACAGTTATCACTCAAAAAGAGCAATTTAGGTCAACAACCCATCTGAATTTCCCCCAGAACTATTTCCCCGTTCTTTTTCTCTCATCAGAGATCGTGTTCAATGGCCACCTGCATTCATTATTCCCTTCAAGACCTGCTCTCTTCGACCCTGCTTCCACCACAGTCAGTACTTGATGTAGCGTGAAGGAAGAATACCCTCATCCATTTTCTCCCTCCCTTCCCTCCTGCCACCCCTATCACCGACATTACCCTCATCCCTCTTTCGCTTTGACATCCTCCCATCCCCCACTCCTTCAGCACCCCTTCCTCCTTCCTCCAATTTTTTTTTAAAAACCTAAACCACTAGTAGCGAATTTGCATTTGAATCTTCTTCATGAACAGAATGACGCTAAACCTTTGAAAATAAAAAAAGGTTGCATAATAAAACAAAAGTAACAATGTCTTGTACATATTTTTTTCTGAGTCTTCTCTCGACCTCCCTCACCGTATTCTCTCTATGTCAGCGGTTTAAAAAAAAATATTTGCACCATCTCTAGGGTGTTTTATATAGGTTTTTTAGAAACACCTTCCACGTTGAGGGGGAAATGAATCTCTTCCAAAAGCTTGCGTAAGTTGCCAGTCAGATTTGTCGTTTTGCATTGGTCAAGACAGTGTGAAGGGGTTGCCCTGCCATGGCTAATCTTTTCCTTGTCAGGATGTACACGCCCGGCTTAGCAGTGTTTCATCTTCTGGGTAGCCTACCCTAATAACTTCCAGAAGACAGAAGCAGACTCTAACAACATACAGCGATTCTGTGGATGTTGGACACTTCCATAAAGAGAAATGGAGTCTTGTTTTTTTAATTAAAACTTTCTTTTGCTTCGTCTTTTTTTTATACGAAGTTACAAAGTAAAATCAGCTATAAAGATGGTGATATAAACAACGTAAACCTACTCAGGATGGGGTATGTTAGATAAAGAGAGATGGACTCCGTGGAGTTCAACCTGCCCCCCCCCCCCCCCAACCCCACCCCCACCAAATTGCCTGAAAGTTTTCGATCAGTGCCCAACATTTATACTGTTTCCTAAAAAAAAACCCTAAGGAACGTATCAACCAAGCTAGTTAGTAGTTAATACGTAATGTATTTAACTTCACTGCTATTACTACAGAATCTGAAATCATCTTCTCTGCCACAAACCAGCTGAGTAAAACCAGCATTATCTTTTAAATCTGAAATCTAGCAGTGGGATCACTACACGAGCCACTCTGAACTCAAAGCCGACAGTTACAAAGAACAGGCAGCTTCGAGCCATCAGTGGAACCCAAAACGGCTTATCATCCGCAGTTCCAGATTAGCGTCAAAGCTCGCTTTTGTGATGTTAACTGACAAGAGATCAATGGCGATCGCTAGAACAGAGGAGATTTGCTTAGACTTCTTCCATCACTGAAACGAGATCGAATTCAGACAGGCAATGACAAAACGGCAGTTGTGAAGTAGGGTAATCAGGTCCTGGTTCAACGTTTTGAGGGTTATTGATGTGATCATTATGTCAACCACTACATCAAAAAGTCTTGTCATGTGTGCGAGCTGGTGTTCGTATACTATGCAGTGTTATTCTTCTGTGATAAATGTTTTTCAGTTTACTTTTTTATGAACGGTTTGTAACCCACATGAACTTCTCTGATTGTGAGATGATAAAGCGATTGATTTGATTTGAACTGGATGAAGCTTGCAACTATTTTGTGGATATTTTTCTTCTTCTCCATTTTTGACAAGTTCCTAGCATAAAATCATGTATCCTTTATCAAAGGAGAAGAAAAGAAACAAGCCTCTGAAGTAGGAGTATGGCTGCCTACTTTGCGAGTGTATATATGGAAAAATAAAAGAATTGTACACGCAAACATCTCATCTAGTGTTTTCTCTCACAGTGACTCCCACATGTGAGGACTGAGACGAGTGCAAATTCTAGGTGATGCCCAGGGTTTGGAGCTGGGAAACGCCCAACAACGCACGCGCGCGCGCACGCACGCACACACACACAGACACACACACATACACACACACACACAGACACACACAGACACACACACACAGACACACACACAGACACACACACAGAGACACACACACAGAGACACACACACACAGAGACACACACACACGCACGCACGCAAGCACACACACACTTACACACACACACTTACTCACACACACACTTACTCACACACACACACACACTTACTCACACACAGAGACACACACACACAGAGACACACACACACGCACGCACGCAAGCACACACACACTTACACACACACACTTACTCACACACACACTTACTCACACACACACACACACACCCGCACCCACGCACGCACGCGCGCACGCGCGCGCACACACACACACACGCACACACGCACACACGCACGCACGCACGCACGCACGCACGCACGCACGCACGCAACACACACACACACACACACACGCGCGGGTTCGATTTTCGTTCAAGAGGATTTTTCCTCTCGAGTTAACATCAGTGCCGACTCCACTCCACTCTCCCCCAAAGTCCTTCGGATGAGACTATAAACTGAGGTCCCGAGTGCGAACGCACGCAGAACATCTTGCGCACGCGTTAAACCCGTTTCGCTTCTCGGAAGAGTAGGCCATTGTGTGCCGGTAGGAACGGATGATAAAATTTACAAAAAACTGCATATACTCGTGGACTGGATGAAAAAAAAGGCGCATGACTGCTTATTCTATTATCCTCGAAATAAAATAATGAATGAAACAAATAAATAAACACACGCACACACACTCACATACGCGCGCGTGCGCGCGCGCACGCACACACACACACACACCACACACACACGCACAAGCTTACACCACACACACACATTCACACTCATACACACACACACCACACACACACACCACACAAAAACACACACAAAACACACACACACACACACACACACACACACACACACACACACACACACACACACACACACAACACACACACACACACAGGGCGTTATGGCAATTGGGAATTAAGCTAGTAGCCTTTAGCGTGTCTCAACCACCACCAAAACAAACAAAACAAAAACAAACAAGCCAACACCCCCCCCCCCCCCCCCCAACCCCCTCCCACCTCCCGTTCTCCTCTCCTGTGTTTTCATGTCTGTTCTATTTTCCAGTAGTATCATGCTCCATTGTTCAATGACATAGCACTGAGTATCATCAGTACACTTATCGTTTACAGTGGTGTACTATAAACCACTGAAATGGTAACGGTCACGACACACGAACATCTGGGACTGGCCAAGACGTCCTACAGGGAACAACAGTACAAGGAGGGAGACGGAAGAAGAGGCAGACAGAAGAGAAAACGATGGGAAGACAACAGAAGAGAGTGGACTGACTGACCTTGAGTGGAACGGTTTGCGACAACAAGCAGAGGACCGCGGAGAGTGGAGGAAGCTGGTTGCAAAATCTATCAGTGGGTGTTCTCACGGTTTTCAGGAATTCGGGGTAGGTGAAGATGAATGGTAAACCAAGAAGGTGTGATTAAATGGGGGAGAGGGGGAGGGGGGTATTGCGATCTTGGATGATAGAGAACAAGCTACAACTAAACGCTGATAAAACTGAAGCCATGCTTGTAGGGACCAAACACAAACTCTCTTCCATTACAACGGCTTCAATAGAATTCGGCAATGAATCAGTCCCTCTATCCATTGCTGTGAAGTATCTAGGGGTCATTATCGACAACACACTATCTATGCAAAAATTCATCACCCAGACCTGTCAGTCGTGCTACTATCAATTACGGCGTATTAGTGCAATTCGAAAGTACCTGTCCACAGACGCAACATCCAAACTCGTGGCATCTCTCATTCTTGCACGTCTGGACTATTGCAATTATCTTTTGGCTGGTCTGCCAGCATCATCTATCCACTCCCTTCAACGTATTCAAAACTCTGCAGCTCGACTAGTCCTCAGAAAGAAAAAATCTGAGCGCATTACTCCTCTCTTGCGATCTCTCCACTGGCTGCCTGTGCCACAAAGAATAAACTATAAGATCTGTACCCTCTGTTACAAATGTCTCCACAAAACAGCACCCTCCTACCTCTGTGAATGTCTTCACCTGTACACTTCTTCTCGTTCCCTTCGCTCTGCTGCAGATTCCTTGTGCTTTCGAATGCCTAGATTCAGGCAGTCCACCGTGGGCCGTTGCTCTTTCTCTGTTTCTGGTCCATCGATTTGGAATGGCCTCCCTATCTCTCTTCGCCAAAGGCCTTCTTGTGACACTTTTAAATCCGGCCTCAAGACATATTTGTTTCAAACCTAAGATTTTCCTCTCCTGTTTCATTTCAAAGCTCTCCCTGCTTTTCAACAGCCAAAAGACTCCATCACCCTGCCAGGGTGTGTGGCCTCTGTGTGTGTGTGTGTGTGTGTGTGTGTGTGTGTGTGTGTGTGCATTTGGACTTGTTGGAACTGTTACTTGCTGTTGGTTGTATGACTGTGTAAGAATGAGTTGATTGCAAGCACTTTGATTTGTCTGTGCAAGATACAGCGCTATATAAATTCCATTTATTATTATTATTATTGATAAGTTTCAAATTTACACTTTGCTTTTATTTTTTGTGTCTACAAAGGCAATTTTCGGGACTGTGTGTGTGTGTGTGTGTGTGTGTGTGTGTGTGTGTGTGTGTGTGGTGTGTGTGTGAGTGTCAGTGTGTGTGTGTGGAGTGTGAGTGTCAGTGTCAGTGTGTGTGTGTGTGTGCGCGCGTGCGTGTGTATGTACGCGCGCGCGCCTGTTTGTGTATCTGCGCTCTGCGTCTGGTGGCGTATCTATGTATATGTACACGCACGCATGTCTCTGTGTGTGTGTATGTGTATGTGTGTGAATACACACGCGTACGCGACTAACAATCCCTCTTTTTTGACATCAGACTCGAGCAAACGAACTTAAAGCCATTACTTTTCATCAACACAGCCGATTTTCACAAAACACTTTCATCTCATAGCTTTCCGGAATCCAATTTCCTAAGCAGCAAGCTGAATGGATATAATCCGGAATAGTTGAACACAGTTTTAATGAATTCTTGTCCAATGTTTCCCCCCAATCTTCTTCTTCTTCATCTTCTTTTTTTTCGTTTCTTCATTTTAATTTGTTCAAGAGATATGTCTGAGTGGGAAACGTGGAATTCAATTCCCTCTGCGTAAACGATTTTGCTAAAATTAGGGATAAATAAAAGACGAGAGAAAAAAACAACAATCACCCTTCAACTTTGTAGATTTGGCGGAAATGGAGAAACATAAAGACATGAACGAAAGAAAACAACAACAACAAACTAAAAAATAAGAAAAGAAAATAAAGGGGGGGGGGGGGGGGGGGGGGGGGAGGGAAATGAACACCAGAGGATTATAGAATGGTTGCGAGAAGAATGAAAGGCGTAGATAACATTACGGAAATAGAATCGTCTATGTCTGATAGCGTAGCTACTTTATATTTGTTCTGTCTTTTCTGTCTGTGTGACTGTCTGCCTACCTGCCTGCCAGCCTGTCTGTCTGTCTGTCTGTCTGCCTGTCTGCCTGCCTGCCTGCCTGTCTGTATGTCTGTCTGTGTGCCAGCCTGCCTGTCAGTCTGTCCGTCGGTCTGGTGGTCTCAATTCGTTCAACCTACTGTCTTCAACTCGCTTCTTTTTTATATAAACTAGCTGCTTGTTTGTCTGTCTGTCTCCCTGTTTCTGTCTCTCAACTTCTCTCTCTGTCTGTCTCTGTCGATCTGTCGGTATATAATAATAATAATAATAATAATGTATGGAATTTATATAGCGCTGAATCTTGTAAAGCAACAAATCAAAGCGCTCAGATTTTATTTCATACCTCTTTAAGCCACGGCAGATTTCTCTCCGTGAAATTCGGGCTGCTCTCCCCGGGGAGAGCGGGAGAACGCGTCGCCACTTAGCGCTGCGCCACCCTTTCACCCTTTTTTTTTTTTTTTTTTTCTGCAGCTGTATTTGTTTCCCTATCAGAGTGGCTTTTTTCTAAGAATTTTGCCAGGGACAACTGTCTATATATCTGTCTCCCCCGCCCCCCTTCTCTCTCTATGTGTCTGTCTTTCTGTCTCTGTCTGTCTCTCTCCCTCCGTCTCTCTTTCTCTGTCTCTATCTCCACCCCCCACCCTCCCTCTCTCTCTCTTTGTGAATGCTTATCTTTATTTGTAACGTTGGAACAAAAATATTACCACCCTCATCCTCCTTCCAATTCACCTCCTCCTCCTCTTCCTCCCCCTCCATCACATCTCTCTCTCTCTCTCTCTCTCTCTCTCTCTCTCTCTCTCTCTCTCTCTCTCTCTCTCTCTCTCTCTCTCTCTCTCTCTCTCTCTCTCTCTTAAAAGATCTTGTTCATTTCATGGCCTTATGAGCATGAAAAGCCAGGGCTGCAGTCTACAAGACTGTTAATAGGAGAAGGCTGTAGTGCCGCACGCCATCTCTATGTATGTCTGCATACATGCATTCGCACAGACAGGCAGACAAACAGACACGCACGCACGCACGCAAACACAAACATGCATATCTTGTTTTTCACCCAGCCCCCTTAAAAAGCAAAAAGCAAAAAAAAGAGTGGCCCAAACAAGCCAAAACAGAGCAAAACACAACAACAAACATCCACAAATAAACAACAACAACAAAGGAAACCACCGTATAACAAAATTTTTAAAAAGGAAAATAAACACACACTCACAAACACACACACAAGAAAGTGTTGCCTAATTTGATCTTCATTTATTTTCTGCATGCTCAGTTTTTCTCATTTAAGTATTGATTTGTCTGCTTTCATTTTTAATCATCGTTTTTTTTTCTTCTTCTTCTCCACCTCTCTCTTTTTCGAATGTCGTATTCATTAACACCTCCTTGTTTTGCTCGTTAGCGCTTTCTCCACGTTTAGTTTCTTTGTCTCTTTAATTAAATTTTCTTTACACCTTTCAGTATTGATGTTTGTTTTGTTCACTTCACCTTGACACGTATCTGGAACTGTACTTGCAGATTGTGTTTTGTTTGTAATTGCCCTTCATGGGATGATTACAGTGTTTCTGACTTGACTTGACTTGCTTTTGGTCAAATGATCTTATAAACTAATCATTGTCTAGTTTGTATCCACATTTGTTTGTTCGGTTTTTAACTGACCTCATTCTAAAACAGATATGACTACAAACGACTCCTTGCTCTACACCACACGAGAAATATAATATATTATACATTCTGCCAGTTTATCCCTTAGTTCCACTTTCGCCTTTGACACTGACATAATTATTATATATTTACACATAAATCCAACCACAATACTTTTGGCCATCACAATAACACGTCAGAATCAATTCCCTTTCCAAGGAATCAAACGCGTTTTCAAAATCTACCAGCCCTACATACTCGCACACTCTGGGTATTTGAAGAGTTTAGGAGTCAGACGGTTGATTGAAAAGGTTCGGGTCTGAGCCTAAGTCTTGACTGTGGAATCATTCAATCGAGGATTTCTCCTCCCCTCTCCCCCCTCCCCAACCCCACCCCCCTGCCCATCCCCCGTGGAGCTCAAGTGGTTTTGGAAGGACGCTCTAATTAAGTGGATAGAACAGCTGACTTTCATCTGGCGGGTTCACGAAGTCGTGAGTTTAAACGTTGGCAGCAATGTCTGGTGAATTACGTACGGGCAGAAGATTTTTTTTTTACGATCTGACATCCCGGGTCAGCGCAAACGGCAGACTTGCTAGTGCCGTTATTCTCTATACGCATGCAGAAGGCGAAGAATAGTTTAAAGATCCCGTCATTCATGTTTACACTGGGTAGGCTTCGGAGGGAAGCACTAGCCATCATGCACACTGTACCTGGAGAGGGATGGGCTCCACCAGGTTTAACTTGCCCAAGAGACACGGCCTGAAAACTTCAGTGCATGCAGTGGCCCCCATGATTCCTGAAGGAATCAAGGAAGAAAAAATCACATATTATTTTTGACTCCATTCTTCTGTAGTTCCTTTAAATGTGGATCGGTGGTGTAGAGGTAACGCGCCTGTCTAGAAAGCGAAAAGTCCGGGTGGGAAGTGTGCGGTGGTTCGAATCCCATTTGGGCCCAAAACTTCCCCCCCCCTCCCATCCCCCATCCATTAGACCATGAGTGGTGGTCTGGGCGCTAGTCTTTCGGATGAGACGATAAACCGAGGTCCCGTGTGTTACACAAAATTATTCACCGCACGTAAAAGAACCCACAGCAACAAGAGAGTTGTCCCTGGCAAAAATTCTTAGAAAAAGCCACTCTGATAGGGAAGCAAATACAGTTGCACACCCCCCAAAAGGGTGGCGCTGCTCTTGTGGCGACGAGCTCTCCCCGGGGAGAGCAGCCCGAATTTCAAGCAGAGAAATCTCCTGACTTAAAGAGGTATGAATAAACAAAATAAATAAATAACCTGAATCTTGTGCAAAACGCGCGTGCACGCACGCACGCACACACGCACGCACACACACACGCGCGTTAAAAAAAGCCACCCAACACACTCACCCACCTATATCTGCCAAGTGACAGATCGGCTGTTTATAGGGAAAATTTCCTCTCGCAACCTCACATCCCTAGGGAAAACTAAAAACTGAACTTCAAAGTGGTTAAGAAAACAGCCTTTTAAGCACAAATGCTAGCATGGGGTTTTGTCAACTAAATAAAAACTGAAAACCCAAACGTATTAAGAAAACAGGTCTGTTAAACAAAACAAAAAAGGTAGCGTGGCATGGGGAGTTTTACGTGTAAAAAAAAGTTTGTGGTGTTTTGTTCTCAGGAGAGAAAGTGTTGTATACACTAACTATAATATTTTCCCCTATAAAAGCAGCCATATTTGCTGTAATTTTTTTGGTCG
>CM054144.1:49441117-49453617 GCA_028751875.1 Rapana venosa
CCCTCTGGGGGGATTAATCCCTACTGTAAACCACAGTCGACCAGCCAGAGAGCAAAACATATTGGTGCAGATTACTTTTGGTCATTCGACTCAGCGTCTGCCCTCGGTTATTTGCCCATAACACGCTTGGATGAGTACGATTAAACAGGAAACACTTAGGCATGATTTGCTTCCGGTTTAATGGGTCATTTCCGTGCTTGAACGGGTTCACGTCTTAAGGAATTTGGATTTTTTTGGGTTGTTATTGTTCAAAATCGTTTTTCTATGTAGGTATGGCTTTAAAACAAGAAAGTCCAGGTTATGGTTTAGTTAAGGTTTTAGACTCTAACTTTCAAGTTTTGTCAGAATGGAAAAAACAAAAAAGTAAGATAGAACACAACATCAATGCATTCGTCTGTTGATAAGCCAGCTTACATTACCGTACTGATTAACTCCCCTTAACGCAGAAAAAGCAACAAGAAGAAAAGACTATGAGCAAACTTACACACTTTTTCCATTTTCGAAGCAAAATTTACAATCCGTCGCCCCCCAAAAAACTGAACTTACACGAGTTTTCCATTACCTAAATAAAAGCTGCAAGCCTGTAAAATTGATTTTTCTCTATGCCGTCAGTTGGTGCTTATTGTTTTACCTGGAAGAGTGTTGTTATTAATTATCAGGGATTTAAAAAAAAATATATAAAACGCACTTTGTCCAAACTTTGGTAGTAAAAACAGATCAGCTTAAAGTAAAAACAGTTTGTATGTGTGTTAGCTTTTTTTTTTAAAAGGTTTCTTATATATTTTTTACCTCTTAGTGTTATTGTAGAAGATTTGAATTAGCCTATCTCTTTCTGTCTGTTTCTCTTTCGTTTTAGACACGTATCTATATGCACGCGCACACACACACACACACATTATTACGAAATTTGTTCTTAGATAGATGGCTTGATGAAAAAAAGCAAATGCATTGCTTATTCAATGTACCATCTGGAAATAAAATTTTGACTTGACTTGACTTGACACACATACACAAACAGACGCGCGCGCGCGCACACAACACACACACACACACGCACACACACACACGCACACACACACACACAAATACACACATCCATAAACACTATCGCGTACGCACAGGCTCAGACTTATAGACACCCAGACACCCAGACACACACAGACACTCAGACACGCTGACAGAGAGAGGAGAGAGAGAGAGAGAGAGAGAGAGAGAGAGAGAGAGAGAGAGAGAGAGAGAGAGAGAGGAGAGAGAGATGTTCTAAAAATATATAAAAAAATAACTATCTATATTATTATTTTTTAATTTCATTTTAGCGAGCATTACCAAGACATAAAACTGAAAATTAAGGACACCGGATTGATCAATTTGGAACAGAGATGTAAACACACACACACACACACACACACACACACACACACACACACACACACACACACACACACACACACACACACACACACACACACACAAACGCTCTCTTTCTCTCTCTCTCTCTATTTCTGTTTCTTTCTCTGTCTCCGTCTCTTTCTCCGTCTCTGTCTCTGTCTCTCTCTGTCTCTCCCTCTCTGCCTCTCTCTTTCTCTCTGTCTCTCTCTGTCTCTGTCTCTCTCTCCCTTCCTCTGTCTCCGTCTCTTTCTCCGTCTTTGTCTCTGTCTCTCCCTTTGTGCCTCTCTCTTTCTCTCGCTGTCTCTGTCTCCCTTCCTCTGTCTCTCTCTCTCTCTCTCTCTCTCTCTCTCTCTCTCTCTCTCTCTCTCTCTCCTCCCCTCTCTTTCTACCCTTTTCTCTCTCCCCTCTCTCTCTCCTCTCTTTCCCTCTCTCCCTCTTTTTCTTCCTACCCCCCCCCCCTCTCTCTCTCTCTAAACTTTTCAGGTCTTGCGTTTCATCCCTCTCCAATTACAGGATGCATGCTGGGTATGTTTGTGTTTCCGTAACCCACTGGGCATTGACATGGATTACGGGATCTTCGAGGTGCATTATTGACCCTCTGCATGCGTATGACGACATACACGAAGGACAGAGAGGCACTGGCAAGTCTGCACTTTAAGCTGGCAAACGAGATGTTTTAAAAAAGAGAAACCCAGCCCTCCCTTCAATGACCAGACATGGCAGCCAAGATTCAAACACACTATTTCATCGAAGCACAGGATGGAAGGGATAACTCAGTAGTCAGAGAACTTGCATTCCCCCAAGCCAATGTTTGAGCATCATCGAGCGTGGTTACCAACTAAACGGGTGACCGTTTGCGCGCCTTGGCTTTATTCAGTACAGTTTTCCCCAGTTCACCCAGTCGTAATTGGGTACCTGCCTTCTTTAGGGTCAGGGAAGGTAAAGCAGCGAGGGAGAGGAGATGGGCGCCACCTTCAATAATTTTATGCTGGCCCCTGGAGAAGCTGAGGTCTCTGACGCCTACCTTGCTCCCCTACGACCACATAGGTTATAGGACACCTTTATCTGTTTGTTTGTTTTTACAGGATCAAAGTGAATCACTCTTGTTCGTGTAGCTGTGGTGTCCGTCTATCAGAGATCAGGGATACTGAATTTGTAGCCAGTTTGAAGCAAAGAGGATAACAGTTAGTGTTCATGGTATGCTTTTGCAAATTCAAGTAGAGGGGAAGGGGGACAGGAAAAGAGTGGGGGTAAGGGTAACAACAGACAATGACGGTTTTGTCTTCTAAAATTTATTTTTGTGTATTTTAGCTTGGAGGTCCGATGTTCACCAATGGGGAGATTTCGCGTATGCTACCGTATTTTGCCGATCATTTAAGGTAGCTGCATTCCGAATCCGGGGATTTTTCTTGTTTTTAGTTTTTGATCTTTCTGCAAAAGACTGTATTGCAAAGGTGCATGGTGTATTTTGCACCTCTAACGTAAGCAGGAACGTCTTTGTGTTCAAAAGGAGTTGAAAACGTTAAATGATTTCTTCTGTTTCTGAAACGTTTTTATGTCTTCTTTTTCTGTTTTTTTTCCTGTGTTTTTCTCGATTTCTTTCCTTTGTTCTTTCCTGTTTCTTTCTTCCTTTCTGTCTTCTTCTTTCTTCCTTTCTTTCTTTCTTCCTTCCTTTCTTTCTTTTTTTTCTTCCTTCCCTCCTTTCTTTCTTTCTTTTCGTCTGGGTCCCTCCTTCTTTCTTTCTTTTCCTTCTTCTATTCTCTCCTTTAGAAGCTTTGTATGTTGCTTTCCTTCTATTTTTCAGTATATCCTTCCTGTTTCCTTTTTTTCTTTTCTACCCGTCTTTCTCCTTTCCTTATTGCTTTTATTTCTTCTTCTCTCTTTCGCTCTCTGTTTGCAGTTCACGCATCCGTGTGTCGTTCTCTTCTCTCTGTTTATTTGCTATCTGGTGTCCCCCGTTCACACCCTCTTTCAGTTTTTGTTCTTCTGTTTTCTTCCAGTCTTAAATTAAAACGTCTTTTCCCCCATTTCTTTCTTCCTGCGTGTTCTTCCCTTGTCCTCCATTCCTTTTGTGTTTGTTTGTTGGCGTGTCTGTCTTCCTCCATGCCTGTGTATATGCTTTGTTGTCAGGATATTATTTTGGTCTGTCTTTCTTGTCTGTCTTTCTTGTCAATAGATATCGATCTGACTGTCTCTCCGTTTGTCTCTGTCTCACTGTATGTCTCTCTCCGTCTCTGTCTGTTTCTCTCTGTCTCTGTCTCCCCCCTCCATCCCCCAAGCTCTCTCTATCTCTCACTCTGTGGTCTTTGTGACATTGAGTCTCTATGTTTCTGTCTCTGTCTCTGTTTCTGTCTGCTTGTCTGTTTCTTTCTCTGATTCTCGATATACTCCGATACCTCCCCACCCCACCTCTCTCTCTCCCCCTGTGTCTCTGTCTTCTTTTCCCTTTCTGTTGTCTGTCTGTCTGTCTGTCTCTGTCTCTGTCTGTCTATCTATCTGCCTGTCTGTCTCTCTCTCTCTCTCTGTGCCCCCCCCCTCTCTCTCACTCTCACCACCCTACTCTCTCTCTCTCTCCCTCTCTCTCTCTCTCTCTCTGCTTCCCCTCTCTCTCTGCTCCCCCCCCCCTCTCTCTGCTCCCCCCTCTCTCTCTGCTCTCTCTCTCTTCTCTCTCTCTCTCTCTCTCTCTCTCTCTCTCTTCTCCTCCTCCTCCTCTCTTTCTCTTTCTCCCCCCCCCCTCTCTCTCTCTCTTTCATCCTACTTTGTGCTACTACTGTCTACACCAATCTGTCTTGACAAAGCAGGATTGGGTTTTTTCTTCTTCTTTCTTTTAACGGTATCTCTAGAAAACTTCACTAGCTCTTGTTGCCATCCCCCCTTTTTCTATTGTCTTCCTTTGGGAACGCCGTGGGCTCTTTCAGTTAAAAATAGTATCTCAAGGAGGAAACAAGAGAGGTAACTTTTCCTTGTCCCGAAATGGCGACGATGGTGGGTACGATAACGCTAAACTGTCGTTTCTTGCGAAAGTCGCAGAAGTGGCTTGTATAGAAGTAGACGTCAGGAAAAAAGGAACAAAGGATTTGTAGTTTTTTTTCTTTGTGTTTCTGTCTGTGTGTGTCAGTTGTTGGGTTTTTTTTACACACACAGACAGACAGACTGACATGCAGACATGCAGACAGACACACAGACACACGGAGTATTTTTTCTTCGCGTTCTGTTTTTTTCCCCCCATCTGTATAGCATTTGCACTCATCTCACTGAATGATTCGCCGGGAGTTTCGCTTTAAGGAAAAAACGTCCACATCAATCTGATTATCCACTAGATTATTGTTGATATGTATATATTTGATAAACGTTGAGAAAACTCAGCTCTATACTCAGGATTTGTTTGTTTGTTTGTTGTTTTTTGGGTGGTGCTGATGTTGTTTATTTGCGCAAAGTCACACAAACACACACACACACACATACATACACACACACACACACACACCACACACACATACACACCACAAACACACAAACAACACACACACACACACATCGGTCATTGACTTCCTCACAATGTATTTCCGTACATAAATTCTCAGTAATGTTCTAGCATCCTCTCCTATCTAATAGGATGTTTGGATGGAAAAAAAAGAAAAGATTTATTTCCTCTGCATTAGCAACGGCCCACATTTTGCATGCTTTTGACTGGGAGGGCATTATGTATACAGATGTCTTCCATTTTTGGACTTTTTTGTTATGTTGTGGTTGAAAGTCCGACTTGCACGCAGATAGAAAATAACGGAGGCATTCCTCCCTATCTGCTAGCTTTATAGCCCTCTCACATACAACATTCAACCCACACGTACTAAACAAAACCAAAAAAAAAGCACGGTAAATGGATCCTCCTAAAGTCTACCAACTACCAAACAATCCCCCGTGTTCTGTTTTCCAATCCTATAATTCGATACGAATAACAACGCGTTTTTGCTGTACGTTCCGTTTTGACCATAACAGCCTACATTAAGTCCTACATTCTGCTTAAAAAAATAATAATGAGGAGGATGGAGATCAAAATGTAGATTTGTTTTCCACGACACTTTGAGAAATGGAAATAGTTGTGTTTTACCAAAGGGTTGGGGTGGGGGGAGGAGGGGGAGGCAGTTTATGCATCCAATTGTCTCTTTTTGTGTGCTTTATGCCAAAGATTATGGAAGCGCAGGAAAGTAAGTCAGAGAGTAACACAGAGAAGAGAGAGAGAGAGAAAGAGAGAGAGAGAGAGAGAGAGAGAGAGAGAGAGAGAGAGAGAGAGAGAGAGAGAGTGAGAGACAGACAGACAGACAGACAGACAGACATACATACAGACAGACAGAGACATTTAAAAATAAATTATTCCTTTATTTCAAGGATAATGGAGTAACACTTTATGTGTTTTTTTCCATCCCTTCCCCGTGTGTATGCAGTTGTGCAAATTTTGTCATCCGTTCCCACCGGTACACAACAGCCTACTCTTCCGAAAAGCGGAACGGGTTTTAACGTGTTCGCAAGATGGACATAGAGACTGAGAGAGAGAGACAGACACATAGAGACAGACAGAGAGACAGAGACATAGACAGCAACAGAGACAGAGATAGACACAGACAGACAGAGACAGAGATAGACAGAGACAGACAGACTGACAGACAGAAAGTGAGAAAAACAGACAGACAGACAAGCAGACAGACAGACAGACACACACACACGCACACACAGAGTCACGAACAAAGAGAGAGAGAGAGAGAGAGAGAGAGAGAGAGAGAGAGAGAGAGAGAGAGAGAGAGAGAAGAGAGACAGAGAGACAGAGACAAAGACAGAGAGAGCGACAGACAGACACACACACAGACAGACAGACACACAGACAAACAGAGAGACAGAGAAAGAAAGAGAGACAGAGGCAGACAGACAGAGCCACTCAGCTTTAAAACCTGAACAATATTTCCTTCCCCCCTTTACCCCCCCCCCCCACACTCTCCTACCCCCCCCCCCCCAACCCCTCCACCCCCCCCCCACCCACCCCCACTCCCCCACCCCTCTTACTATCTGCAGAAGACACTTAGGAAGTTAATGGCAAGGGTGGCAGTCCTGTTACAAAGAACAACAATGACGTCTTCATAATATGGGAGATGCAAATAACTCTCAAACCTGCCTGGAATAATATTTATAACGGTATCGACGTTTGGCTCACAGAGAGAGAGACAGGTCCGTGACTGGACTGGGTCGCTATGTCTTGGCGGATGCAGTGACATTCAAGAATGGCTGGTGATGATTGGCTGAGAACTTTTGGAGCTAGTGAACTAGCGTCCGTTAATATTCGCAAGTGTTAACTAGTAACTATTATCATCGTGTCTGTCTGTCTGTCTGTCTGTCGGTCTGTCGGTTGGTCGGTCGGTCGGTTTGTGTTTTTGTCCTAGTCCGTGGTGTGTGTGTGTGTGTGTGTGTGTGTGTGTGTGTGTGTGTGTGTGTGTGTGTGTGTGTGTGTGTGTGTGTTTGTGTGTGTGTGTGTGTGTTTGTGTCGTGTGTTTTTGTGTGTGCGTGTGCGTGTAGATTTGTCTCTGTCTGTCTGTCTGTCTGTCTGTCTGTCTGTCTCTCTGTAGGTTAGTGATTGAGTGAGTCAGAGTGTGTGCGTGCGAGTGTGCGTGCGTGCCCACGCGCGTGTATGCATAATCTATCTATCTATCTATCTATCTATCTATCTATCTATCTATCTATCTATCTATCTATCTATCTATCTATCTATCTATCTATCTATCTTAGGGGGACAGGATAGCCTAGTGGTTGGAACATTGCGCTCGCAATCTGATAACCTGGGTTGATTCCCGTTCAAGGGGATATTTCCCCCTGGAGTTAACGTTAGTGCAGACTCCACTCTCCCCAAAACCCTTCGGATGAGACTATACACCGAGGCCCCGTGTGCGAACGCACGCAGAACATCTTGCGCACACGTTAAATCCTGTTCCACTTTTCGTAAGAGTAGGCCATTGTGTGCCGGTGGGAACAGATGACAGAATTTACAAAACCGCATACACACGAGGACTAGATGTAAAAACAAAAAACAAATAAGTGCTTATTCCATTATCCTCGATATAAAATAATACAATAAAATAAATAAATAAATGTCCGTCCTTTTCGTGAGTCTGTCTGTGTGTCTATTTACCCACCCGCCAGCCACCCCGCCCGTATCCCTTCCTACATCCCCCCTACCTCTCTGTCTCTGTCTCTCCGTTCTCTCTCTCTCTCTCTTCTCTCTCTCTCTCCCTCTCCTCTCTCTCTCTCTTTCTTTTTCTCTCTCTCACTCTCTTCCCTCCCTCTCCCTCTCTCTTTCTCTCCCTCTCTCTCCCTCCCTCCCTCCTTCTCTCCTGTTGGCAAATACGTTTTAAATTCCACAGCACAAAGCCTCTTGAGATAACATTGCAAGAATCGGAGGAAGAACCACGGAAAGCTGAGGAAAAGAATATAAAAACGAGGATTAAGGAGGCGGAAGAGGAGAGAGGCTTGGAAGAGATGCAAGAAAGAAAACAGCAGGAACATCTTTGGGTGGGTTTTTTTTTTTAATTTCTTCCTTCTTTCTCTCGGAAATGGATCAGAATGAAGCAGACATGTCTTTTGGGGTTTTCTGTGCTAATGAAATATTCAAGCAATGAACAATTTTCTTGCTTCTGAATTTGCAGAAGTTGAATTTTTAAAAGAATCACGCACACCGCAAAAGATCACGAGTTATCAAAAGGTTTTATTTTTTATCTCTAAAAAAAATAATAATGTGGATTAAGTGGAGAATAGTGATGGTGGTGGTGATGAAGACGATAATGATGATGGCGATGACGATGACCATGATGATGATGATGATGATGATGATGATGATGTAGTAGTAGTAGTAGTAGTGATGGTGGTGGTGGTAATGGATAATTCTGTCTAGCCTTAGTTTACTATACTGTTCCTGTTCTAAAGAAAAAAAATCGTTTCGTTCCCATAATGGCAGAGGCTAGTATTTTGTTTTGAAAATGCCAAACATGAATCTCTAAAATGTTGTTTATTGATTGGTAACAGGTATAACGTGCCTTGATTATGGACCCGCTTTTCTGCAGTACCGGTGAGTGTATGTGTATGCTCCAATAGAAACAAAAACAATTACTCATAAACCAATATCTGGCGTGGACAAATAATTGTCTATTTCTGGATAAACATTTCTGGCATAAAATTACTACATAATATTTTTTTCACAGCTTTAAGGTACCAAATGTCTTATCTTACATTTTTCGTTCCTCAGCTAAACTCCAAGCTTCTTCAATGGATAGATTTTGCGTATGCGAACGTTTATACCCACCATTGAGGTAGCCGTACTCCAACTTCAGTGATGGTGTCTAAACACGACACCTGTGTGTATGCGGTTTAAAAAAAAATGTAGTCCGGCACAAAATAGCTTACACTTTAAGACGGCGAAAATAGGTTTTTACAATGTGGGCTAGATGTTCTGCGTGCAATTGCACACAGGGTCTCGGTTTATAGTCTCATTCGAAGGTCTGTACTGATTATCAGTTTATAATGAGGGTTAAAAAAAAATTGTTCCAGAATTAGTTAATGTAAAAGAACACTGAAAAAAATAAGGTACAGGGAAAAATACGTACATGGTAAATATTTATTTCTTTTATTTTATTGTTTTACATCGCGCGGATAATGGAATAAGCACTTAAGTGTTTTTTTTACATCCAGTCCCCGCGCGTATGCGGTTTTGTAAATTCTGTCATCTGTTCCCACCGGTACACAACGGCCTACTCTTACGAAAAGCGGAACAGGATTTAACATGTGCGCAAGATGTGCGCAATATTATTAAACATAAAGACAAAGCTATATATCCGAATTTATGTACATAATCTTTCCAGCGCGTTCTTTCCTAATGGAAATGTATACACAATTCAAGCTTTAGTTATGCGTGTGCGTACATATGTGCGTGTGTATGTGTATGTGTGTGTGTGTGTGTGTGTGTGTGTGTGTCTATCTGTCTGTCAATCTGTCTGTCTAAGATTCACAGGTAAAAGTCACCACTGTAAGCATTCTTTCTAAAGTTCTAGCTCTCTCAGAATGCACACAATACCCCATTGTGTCTCCCTTCTTTATTCCTTTTGAAACTCTTTTCTAATTAAAAAATCAAGGATGTCACCATAATTTACTTACAACAGAAAACTTAACCATATACGGTGATAGTCTAGCATAACAAAAAGCAAAGGGTCTCTGACTCGCTCGTTCTCATATCCCTCAAGATGGAGTATGGCTGCCTTAGTGGTGACATCAAACAAACAAACAAAAACAACCCCCCCCAAAAAAAAACAAAAAACTCTAACCAAACCAACCAAAGTTTGCGGTTTAACAAAGGCCACACCAAAAAGTGAAAGGTTGTGAAAGAACTTGCTAGGGAATAAGGAAGAACAGGGTGTGGCTCGTTCTTATAAATTTCACAATCCTGCATTGTCGATGTTTTTTGTTTCAGCAATTCTTTTCCCTTGTTGCGAAGAAGTGCTTTCCCGTTGCACTTCACTGTTAGAAAGAGGTTGTGACCTGTTCTAGTTATTTCCTTCTGCAGCTGTCGGCTGTTGCTCCTAGTTTATTGTAAAAGAAGGCCACATTCAAGAGAGCTAAGTTGGGTTTCGATGAAAAAAAAAGTTTTAGACAAACAAAAAACCCGCCTGCTATGTTAACATTTTTTTTTTTTTGGTTGTTTTTTTTGTTTACCAGGGATGCAAACACACACAGACACAGGACATAAACAAAAGAAATGGACAGGCAAAGAGACACCGACACAGACAGACAGATATAGACAGACAGACAGACGGAAGGCACACAGACACGCAGACACAGACACACGCGCATTAAGGCTACACACAGCCACGCACACACGCACACACGCACACACTCACTCACGGACACACTTCGGATGAGACTATAAACCGAGGCCCCGTGTTCGAATGCATGCAGAACATCTTGCGCACATGTTAAATCCTGTTCCGCTTTTCGAAAGAGTAGGTCATTGGGTGCCGGTGGAAACAGATGGCAAAATTTACAAAACCGCATACACACGGGGACTGGATGCAAAAGAGCACATGAGTGCTTATTCCATTATCCTCGATATAAGAGAATAAATACATAAAAGAAAAATTATAAAAATAAATAAAAACACATTGACTCACACACACACACGAGCATCAATGCCATACACAGCCACGCACACACGCTCGCACGAACACACAAGCTCACACACACACATACACATACAAGTAGGCACATACGCAAACGCAGACACACACACACCACAACATACACACCACAACACACACACAACACACACACACACACACCACAACACACCACAAAACACACACACACACACACACCACAACACACCACAAAACACACAACACACACACACTACACCACAGCACACACACACATCACAACACCATCACACACACACACAAACCACAACACAACACACCACAACACACACACACCACAATACACACACTCACACACACTACACCACACACACACACACATCACAACACCATACACACACACACACCACACAACACACACACACACCAACAAACACACACCACCAACACACACAACACACACACACCACACACCACAACACCAACACAAACACACACACACCACAACACCACAACACACCACACACACACAAAACACAACACACACACACACAACACACACACACACACACACAACACACACACAACACACACACACACAACACACAACACACACACCACACACACAACACACACACACACACACACAACACATCAACACACACACAACACAACACAACATCACAACACCATCACACACACACACACACAACCACACACACAACACACACACACACACACACAACACACACACACAACACACACACAACACCAACACAACACACAACACAACACAACACACAACACAAACACACACAATAACACACTCACACCAACACAACACAACACAACACCACACAACACAACCAAACAAAACATACACTCATTCAGAACAATCACAACACAGTCACTAAGAAATTACACACCAATTCTTCTGAAGACTAACGAAACAACACACGAACACAGAACTAAACAAAACAGAACAAAACAAAACAAAAACAAGAGCAAAATGTCAAACTCTAAAAACGTGAAGCATCAACATCTAGCACGAAAGAATCTAAGAATAAAAGAGAGAAAAAAAACACCCACTATTTTCGATTTCTCAGTTCGACTGCACAACCAGCAGTTCCTATTGTAAGCATTTACCTTTTTGCCTAGGATCATCATTTGAAAATGACAATGAAAGCAAGGATTAAGTCCGAATGCATCCAGTACTCTCTCCCTCTGTCTCTGTCTCCCTGTCTCTCTGTCTGTGTGTGTCTCTCCCTATCTCTGTGTCTCTGTCTCCTTGTCTCTGTCTCCTTGTCTCTGTCTCTTTCTGTGTCTGTCTCTGTGTCTCTGTCTGTCTGTGTCTCTGTCTGTCTGTGTTTTATTTTTTGGATTCTTTTATTACGAGGATTTCTGTTTATTTATTTAAGGATTCATTTATTCTTTTATTTTGAGGATAATAGAATAAACACTCATGTACTTTTTTGACATTCAGGATACAGGAACAAGCACACATGTAGGGATCTTCTGTTTGCATCCAGTCCCCGTGTGCATCCGGGTTTGTAAATTTTTGTCATCTTTTCCCACTGGCCTACTCTCCACAAAGGTGAAACGAGCTTGGTTTATTGTCGTATCCGAAGGATTTTCGGGGGAGTGGAGTCAGCATTGATGCTAACTCCAGAGGACAAATCCTGTTGAACGGGATGTGAACCCAGTATTGGTAGTGGTATGGTAACATGTCTGTTGGTACCATATTAGCAGAACCCCCCAGACCAACCCACCAAACTGAAAAAAAGGCACAAAAAAGGAGAGCTCACTTCCCTACAAACAACGTTTCTGTTGCAATACAAGTCACAGTGTGTAAACACAAGGTAACACTGCCCCAAATCCACCCCTTCCTCTTCTAGGAACAAACCAAAACAACAAAAACGGGTAATC
>CM054144.1:49458617-49461117 GCA_028751875.1 Rapana venosa
TATGTCTGCATGCGCGCGTTTGTGTATGTGTGTATGTGTGTGCGCACGCGCGTGTGTGTGTACGAGTTTTGTGCAAGTGTGTGTGTGTGTGTATGTCTGCATGCATGTATGCATGCACGCGCTTGTTTGTGTATGTGTGTATGAGTGTGCGCACGCGCGTGTGTGTGAGTGTATGTAAGTGTGTGTATGTCTGCATGCATGTATACATGCACGCGCGCGTTTTTGTATGTGGGTGTGTGTGTATGAAACTGCATTATATGCATTCCACGCGTGTGTGCAAACGCACTCCTACGAATACTTCTAAGTCTGTGTGTGTATGCGCTGCGTGCTGGCAAGTGTGTGTGTGTATGTCTGTGATCATGCATAACCTTATGCAAGAATAATAATATACGTATAGGCAAGCGGACGCCACTATAATAATGATAAGGGTTGGCTGGTGGTGTGGGTGGGGATAGGGGAGGGGAAGGGGGGGTGGGGGTGGGGGGAGGACTGAAGCAGTGAAGGTAGAGCATTCCTCGTGTGATTGTCCTGTCCTACCAATCTCTGCTGAGCTGGCCTGATCCAATAATTATGTGCTGCTCTCAGGGATAATAGACTATAGATGACTTTGAACGATTGGGGAGCCTAGGGGGAGAGACAGAGAGGGGGAGAGAGAGGGGGGGAGAGAGGGGGAGAGAGGGGGAAGGAGGGTGGGGGAGAGGGGAGAGAGAGGGAGGGAGAGGGGAGGTAGGGAGAGGGAGAGAGAGAGGGAGAGGGGAGGTAGGGAGAGAGAGAGAGAGAGAGAGAGAGAGAGAGAGAGAGAGACAGAGAGACAGAGAGACAGAGACAGAGAGAAGAGAGGGATGGAGAGAGAAAGTGGAGAGGGAGGGTGGGAGGGAGAGGTAGAGAGAGAGAGTGAGAGAGGGAAGGGAGGGACGAGAGAAAGAGGATGAGAGAGAGACTGACAGCCTGCAGCCACCCAGCCAGCCAGACAGACAGAGAAACACAGACTGACAGACCTAGACAGACAGACAGACAGACAGAGTCTGTCATTCTTAATCAGAACGTTTTTTTTTCTTGTGCCGTATCAGACTCTGAATCATTCCTTTCTTCATTAATTTACTGAGCTGTCTATTCTCGTTCCGTTTTTTTTCCCACTCCTATATAAAAATATCATCATACTACAACCTTATACCTACTAGTTTTTTGTGTGTGTGTTTTTTTTTTTTTAAAACTCATCTATTCCATTGTCTTCTTCTAGCCCACTCAATTAGGAGGCACCGTGGTCGAGTGGTTTAGGCGGTCAACTTGTGATCCAGAGGTCGCGGGTTCGATCCCCGCTCGGCTCGGTGTTGTGTCCTTGGGAAAGACACTTTACTCCTATTTTCCTCACTCCACCCAGGTGTACAAGTGGGTACCAGCTCTGCTGGGGAAGTATCTGGCGACAGACTAGCGTCCTGTCACAGGGGTGGTGAAAAACCATCAGTTCGCTTAACGCTACAGAAACCGGGATAAGCTCCGGCTCTATGGGCCTTCTGGCTCGAAAGAACATACTTTTTTCTTCTAGCCCACTCAATCGGTTGTTTCAGTTCCAAAAATTCATCGCTATTTGTTTATTGTTTCATGTCATACCCATCCCATACCGCCTGATTAATGTTTCGGGGGGCGGGGTAGCCGGTGGATTGAGCGTTGCGCTCGTGATCTGAAGGCACGCAGAACATCTTACGCACACGTTCAATCCTGTTCTGGTTTTTCATAAGAGTAGGCCATTGTGTGCCGCTGGGAACTTATGACAAACATTTACAAAACCGCATACACACGGGGACTGGATGAAAAAAAAAAGAAGCGCATAAGTGCTTATTCTGTTATCCTCGATAAAAAGAATAATAAATAATATAATAATATAACTAATCATATAATAATAATAATCATCATACATCACATCATCATCTACACATCTACACACTCATCATCATCAAACATAATCAATAATAATAACCCACCGTTCAAGGGATATTGTTTCCCCCTGGAGTTAACATCAGTACCGATTCCACTCCTTCGGATGAGATTTTTAAAAAAAAACAACAAAAACAAAACCCAACCAAGGTCCCGCGTGAGAACACATGCAGAACAACTTGTACACACGTTAAAAGCCTTGTTCTGCCTTTCGGAAGAGTAAACCATTCGTGTCGGTAAGAACGGATAACCAAAACAAAAATTTTTTTTAAAAATCCCCGCACGCACACTGGTGTCATTTTTAGACATCATCCCCGAAGTCGGAATGCCGCTACCTTAACGGAAAGCAAAAAAACCAGGAGGCATACACACACACACAAATCTTAGCATTGGTGAACCTCGGAGCTCTAACTAAGAACCAGAGACCCCCCCCCCCATCCCCTCCCCCTCTCCCCTCTCCCATATTCACCACATTTTTCTGTGTTTGTTTGTTTCATTTATCATTTATCCCGTACATCTCTTACCTACTTCCTGCAATGTTTTCTTCCAGTTTATCATTTATTCT
>CM054144.1:49473617-49476117 GCA_028751875.1 Rapana venosa
TGTTGTGTGTGTGTGTTTTGTGTTTGTGGGGTGTTTTGTGTGTGTGTTGTGTGTTTGTGTTGTGTGTGTGTGTGTGTGTGTGTGTGTGTTGTTGTGTGTGTGTTGTGGTTTGTGTGTATTTTGTGTGTGTGCGTGTTTTTGTGTTTGTGTTGTGAGTGTCGTGTGTTTGTATGTGTGTGTTGTGTGTTATGTATGTGTGTGTGATGTTGTGTGTGTGTGTTGGTGTTGTGTATGTGTGTGTTGTGTGTTGTGTATGTTGTGTTGTGTGTATGTGTGTGTTGTGCGTAATGTGTGTGTTTTTGTGTTGTGTGTATGTGTGTGTTGTGTGTGTATGTCGTGTGTGAATGTTGTGGTGTGTGTGTGTGTTCTCTCTATGACACGATAGAAAGATAAAACTGTCGACGTGTTTGCCATTGCCCCCCCACCCCTCCCCTCAGAATGAATACCGTTGAACTTCTTCTATTAACACCCAAAAGAATTGTGTTAACTAAGTTTACTCTTATCATCTAAAGATTGTATTGTATTGTATACTACCTTCGCTCGAAGCAGAATTCTCCCTCCCTCCCTCAAGAGCTCTCTCTGTCAGTTCCACTCTCTGTCTCTGTCTGTCTGTCTCTCTTTGCCATCCTCTCCTCTCCCCCCCCTCCCCCCTTTCTTCTTTCTTTCTTTCTTTCTTCGCCACCTCCCCTCTCTCTCCCTCCCTCCCCCCTCTTTCTCTCCATCTCTCTCTTCGCCAACCCTCTCCTCCCCCTTCGCTCATCACTGGCTCTTTCTCTTGCTCAACCCACCGCCCCTCTCCTTCCCTCGCCCACAAAGTACTTTCTGTGCCGGGCAACAAAAAATTGCATTTAACCCTGAATCAAAGTCAATTCCAGCTCAGAACTTCCAGAAAGTGGCATGCAATACTATCGAACACAGCCTCCTGGCTCGCCCGGCTAGAACATTTGTATGCATAGAAAACAGCGAGAAAATCTAACGAGCTAGCCAGGTCCCTCCCTCCGCTTGCGTGTTTGTTTGCTTTGTCTTCGCTGTCACTGTGAATTTTGGACACAATACTTTTAAAATGGTAAAGGTAAAGGTGTCCCTTGACCTATAAGGTCGTATAAGGGGGCGAGGCGTCAGAGACCTCACTTCTCTAGGGACCAGCATATTGAGGGCGGCGCCCATCTCCTCTCCCTCGCTGCTTTACCTTCCCTGACCCTAAAGAGGGCAGGTACCCATTTACAGCTGGGTGAACTGGGGGACTGTACTGAAGCCAAGGCGCGTACACGGTCACCCCATCCAAGTGGTAACCACGCTCCACGCTGCTTAACTTGGCTCTGGGAAAGCGAGTGCATAATACTTTTACCAACAACAACAACAAATAGCAATGTAACCTTTAATTCAAAGTCAGGAAGGTCGTAAGGGGTGTTTAGACGTTCAGTTGCTTAACAATAAACCTCAGTGAGGTTCTGTGCTTTGATTCCCAGCCTTGTTGCATGCCCTTTTCTTTCCAGTTTGATGAAGAAATCGAACTGAAATCAATGTCAAAGTTTGTTTGTTTGTTTGTTCGGAGCAGGAGACACTAAACCAGTCTGACCTGTGTGCTGACGGACTTGTGCATGTCAAAATAACCCAGGACAGTCAAAGATCAGAAAGAGCCAGAAATGGGGTGGGGGGGGGGGGGGGGGGGGGGGGGTTGGGGGGGGGGGGGGGGGGGGGTGGGGGGGGGGGGGGGGGGGGCGACTGTCCTGGCGAAATTGGTAGGTTCAGTTTTCAACTATATCGCCCGAAGTCGAAATGTAGCTACCTAAATAGTAGAGTAAAACCTGGTCGCATACATAAAAAATCTCACCAATGGTGAGCCTCACAGCTCTAGCCGAAGAACCTTTATAATATGATATATATATATAATATATATATATATATATATATCTATATATATCTAATAATATATTATATTATATATATATATATATGTGTGTGTGTGTGTGTGTTGTGTGTGTGTGTGTGTGTGTGGTAAAAGTAATTTCCAGTCCAGAATTTCAGACAGTAGTAGTAAAATAGGGACTGTTTTTTTTGCGGTTTGTTAAAAGGGAGATACTTGCATAGAGACCGCTAGTAAAGCGATTGGGGGGACGTGATAGCCTGGTGTTTAAACGCGATGCGCTCGTGATCTGCGACCCGGTTCGTTTCCCCCTTTCAAAGGTTTTTTTCCTCTGGAGTTTAAAACAAAAATGCGGAAATTCCCCCCCTCCCCCAAAAGTCCTTTCCCATGAGACTTATAAAAACCCAGGTCCCGTTGCAAAGAAACCAAAGCAGGGAAAATCTTCGTAATGTTTAAAAACCCCCTTTTTCCGCCCTTTTTTTGAAGATAGGCCATTTTGGGGCCGGGGGAACGGATGATAAAATTTTTTCCAAAAATGCATAAAACCAAAAAAAGGGGGACTAGGATGAAAAAAAAAGCAAAAATTGAGCTTATAACCCTTTTAACCCCCCGAAAAAAAAAATTAAAAAATAA
>CM054144.1:49486117-49496117 GCA_028751875.1 Rapana venosa
TTTCGTTTCGTTTGAGATTCTGTTGTTGCCAAAATGAATGTTGATGTTGTTATGTTGGGAGTATTTTTCAGCGGGCATTCAAGGGGGTTATCAAGGGGGTTATGCTGTTTTTGTACTCATTACACTTAAGAATCACCCGGTGACTGTAATTGCACTCTGAATGAAAAGGTTGCTGTTTGGTTTAGGTTGTGTTGGCCATACAGGTGGCAATGCTTTCGCTTTAGAGGATGTTTTGTTCTGTGATAGAGCGTCCAGCTTGCATTATGTTAAGAGATTGTATTGAATGAAGACAGTCTCAACTCAGAACGTTTTTATTTTAAACATGTACTTACTTACCTTTGGAAGTCAAAGTTTGAGTGAAATTCATGATATAGTTTATCTGAGCGGGTGGATAATGTGCCCACCCTTCAAATTCGTACCCATCCAATAAAGTTGCTACTAGAAAATTTAATGTAGCATTCATAGATCTATAGGTCTTAGTTAAGTGTTAAGGAAATTAACAATTGATATCAGATGGAATCCATATAATTTAATCTGACACTCTAATGTATGGCGGATCTGGGCATGCGCATCTCACAAGTCACGTAGTTTCGGTAAAGTACGAGAAATGGAAATACTATTTCGACTTTTAACAAGCATTTGATAATATTTGCTTAGTGCTTGGCTGACAACAATCAACTGACAGAGCAATGATTGACCCAGGCCATTTTCCTCGTTGTTTTTGTTCAATTTACAGTTATTCTTTTGTTTTTGGAGCCGGTTAGCATTTGTCATTTTTCGTTGATCGTATTACCATATGCTCAGTTTTCCCTTGCGATCTTTCACAAAGCCATGTCCTCAAGACAGCTGGACGCCGCAGTGCAGCGCCACTCCCAAGGAGAGTATTGCCATCATTTAGAATAAAGAGAGAAAAAAGTGCCATCCACCACCTCACCCCTGTCTTCTGGTATAACGAACGTGCACACGATCCTGTCACGTCTGATCCCTTCTCTTCTCCCTTCCTTCCAATAACACTCTCTCTATAAAACAACACAGATTTGATGAAGATGACTTTTTTCTCTCTTGTTTTCTTCTGTTCTGTTCTTGCCTGCTTCTTGAAAGATTGAATTTGTCTCTTTTCTTTCTTTTCTTTTTTCCTTCTTTCATGTCCTGCTTCTTGGAAGATTGAATATAATAATTTTTTGCAGAATTGTGCACTCATAAATTGATATTGCACATAAGAGGTCTTTTATAAAACAGTTTATGTATGCTTTCGTTCTCGAATTTGCATTTTGTTCTTGTTGTTTGTTACTCTGTTTCATTTTTAGATTATGATGTTATTTGTGTGATATCTGCTCTCGTATTTAAGGTGTACAGTACAATCCAATTTGTTGAATCGGTGTTGTTTCTTGCTGACGTATTGTGTTGGGTTGTCAATTTCATCTGTTTTTTCTGTTGTATTTTTGGTCTGCTTTTTTGGGGGGGGGGGGATGCGTTTTGTTTGTTGTTGATTTGTTTGAGATGATCTTGAGAATTGGTTAGATGGTTTTCTCTTTTCGTGAGTGCAAAAGACTATTACTGCACATACAATACAACGTACTAACACTGGATATGTTATGTCACTATATTTCATCCTGTTTCGTTCTATCTGCACTCACACACCACTACACCATCACATTCATTGACTCCACTACTATTACACTACACTGCACACGGCACATAATCACTATTGTTGTACTTACACTTAGACTCTTGATTGATCTAGACTACTGTTACATAGACTACACTTTCACACACTCATACCAGCCACTCCATCCCTCACACTAATACACACACTACACTACACTACACTAGACTACACTACACCACACTCACTCACTCACTACACATACACTACACTGCACTACACTACACACATCACTCACTCACTACACCACACCACACACACTACGCTACACTAACTACACTACACACCTACCACTCCACTCCACTCACTACACTACACTCACTACACTACACACACTACACTACACTACACTACACACACTACACTACACTACACTACCACATCACTCACTCACTCCATCACTACACTACACTACACCACACACTACACACATAACTACACTCACACTACACTACACTCACACACTCCACTCCACTACACAACACTACACAATCACTCCACTACACACATCCACACTACCACTACACTACACTACACTAACTAACTACATCACACTCAACTCCACTCCATCCACTACACAACACTACAGTTCACTACACTACAATACTATACAATATAATGCAACGCTATACAATACAATAAAATACAACGCAAAACAATACATCTAGCCTCTTTAGTTGTTTTCATTGTCTTTGCTGCTGTTGTTGTCGCTGTTGTTATTGGGCTCCCCCCCCCCCCCCCCCCCTCAGTTGCTTGTTTACTGTTTATTTTGGTTTTAGTTCGCTTAGTCGTAGTTTAGTTTATTTTTTCCCCTATTTTTGAACACAAAGCTAGCTCACAACACCATACCATACAATACAATGCAATACAATACAATAAACATGCCACACTACAAAACAATATAATCCAAAACAATATACGGCAAAGTACCGCACTACATCGCACTCCGCCCCACCCCACTCCACTCCACTCCACTCCACTCCACTCCACTCCACTCCAATCCAAATCCAATCCAGCACAATACGACACGATACGCTGCCATGCTATAAACATACTTTTCTCTTCTCCGCCTTTCCTTACTGCGTGAGGTGTATAATACCTGGTCATCTTCCCCTGCGCTTGTAACTGCAAGAAGTGTACGCGCTGAATCTCACCCGACACATTCCCACTTCGGAGCAGTTCACTATTTTGTACATACGGGATGCATGCTGGGTATGTTCGTGTTTCTGTAACCCACCGAACGAGACTCGTAAAACACAATACTATACGATACAAAACAATGCAACACGATAATGGACTAAAACCAGCATAATGCCATGCACAACGATTCGACATCGCAATAACGTAATGCAATGCAACGCGATATAATGCCCATGATGTCGAATCTCAACATTGGGCGCATAATTTCGTCCCAGGATAATTCGATTCCAAACGGATGTGTATACATGATGGACAACGTAAGCTAGCTGGCCTGCAAGATTGAATATAGATAACTAGTCTTAGGGCCAGAATCCACCAGGATCAAGACACAGGTTTTTTGTCGCCTCTCCATGCCGCCACCAGTATTCCATCCACGTATTGGATTGGATTGGATTGGAGTGGAGTAGAGTGGACTGGATTTGTCTTGTATTGTATTGTACTGTGTTGTAGTGTTATTGTGTTGTTTTGTATTGTATTGTTATTGTATTGTGTTGTATTGTATTGTATTGTTATGTATTGTGTTGTTATTGTACTGTATTGTATTGCAATGTCTTGTATTGTATAGTGTTGCAATGTATTGTATTGCATAACATAGCATTGTATTGTGTTGTGTTGCACTGTATTGTACTTTTTTTTTTTTTTTTTTTTTTTTTTACTGTATTGCATTGTATTAAGTACTGTATTGTACTTATTATCTTTTATTGCATAGTGCTGTAAAATTTATCATTTTCAGCTAGGGCGGATTTCTCTGCATAAACACTTGGGTTGCTCTATCCAGCGAGTGCGTGTCGTCACAAAAAAATAGGACCTTCTATGTATTTGAATTTCTTCCTTCTGTCTTTCCTGCCTGCATGCTGTTTTGTCTTCCCAAAGTGAGTGATTATTTTCTGCGAATTTTGCCAGTACAGCTCTCTTGTTGCCCAGGGAAAATTTTGTGTGCATTGATTGAGTTAGCACATTTTGGTACACGTGGCCTTTGTTTAACGTTTCATTTGAAAGCAACACTATTAGTAAATGCAACAAAGTCATCGATTTTGCGGAATTTTTTTTATTATCATTTTAGGAAGATGATTTAAATGAGTCTGTGAGAATGATGTTTGCATTCTTCTGAAGGGTTTGCACTATTTTAAAACGTGCAGTGTGTGTGTGTGTGTGTGTGTGTGTGTGTGTGTGTGTGTGTGTGTGTTTGTGTGTATGTGTGTGCGTGCGTGCGTTTGCGCGTGCGCGCACGTGTGGGTTTGTGTACGTGTGTGCGCGGGCGTACGTGTGTGTATGTGTGTGTGCGGGCATACGCGCGTGTGTGTGTGTGTGTGTGTGTGTGTGTGTGTGTGTGTGTGCGTGTGTGTGCGCGCGCACACGTATGCGCGTGTGTATAACTTAACTCCCTACATATTTTTATTTTATATTTTCACCTCACCCACGTTTTAAAACGCATCATTTTTTTCCTCCACACCAAAAGATCAAAAGTCTACTACTATTAGTTCAAAACAGTCTTTCTTCTTCCCTCGACCCCACGTTTCGAACGGGTCCTTCAGTCAGCGTCTGTCTGGGTAAAAGTAGCCCACAGGTTAACATGAACAACAACAACAACGGTGAGAGACAGAAGCAGAACAGACTGGTAGAAAGTGTCGGGCATAACTCTTCTTTAGTGCTGACCTGGGGGTAAGAAGTGCACTGCCATCTTCTTCACTGTTCACCCCCAGCCAGTAGAACTGTGCTTTATACTGGGGGAAGAAGGAACATCCATAGTCATAGCAGCGGGGTTCTTCTCTGCATGGAAAGTGGGATGATCTGTCTAAGGGGTGGGGGTAGGGTGTTGGGGTGGGTGGGGGGTGGGGGTGGCTGGGTGTTAGGGAGGGGTGGGGTGTTGAGGGTGGAGGGTGGTTGGTGGTGTAATGTCTCCAATGTGTGTTTTGACCTATTGGTTCTTTTTTTGTTTGTTCTGGTCATGTTTGTCTTCTCTGTGCGTGTTTGGTTGGGTTTTTTCCCCTGTCAAAGTAGATGTTTGGTTCTAGAGGAAATTTCGGGACTAATTTCCTTGTAGCTGTAGATTATATATGTGTGTGTGTGTGTGTGTGGTGGGGGAAATGGGGAGTGTATGTGTGTGTATGTGTGTGCATGTGTGTGCGTGCGTGCGTGTATATGTGTATCGGAACTCTCTGGATTTTGTTTTAATTTTCACCTCATGCACATTTTAAACAGCATCAATTTTTTCCCCACACCAAAAGATCCAAAGTTTACTACTATTAGTTCAAAGCAGTCTTTCTTCTTCCCCGACCCGCACGTTTCGAACAGGTCCTTCAGTCAGCGTCTGTCTGGGTAAAAGTAGCCCACAGGTTAACATTAACATCAACAGTGAGAGACAGAACCAGAACAGAATGGTAGAAAGTTTGAGAGACAGAACAGAATGGTAGAAAGTTTCCGGCATAACTCTTCTTTAGTGCTGACCTGGGGGTAAGAAGTGCACTGCCATCTTCTTCACTGTTCACCCCCAGGCAGTAGAGCTGTGCTTTATACTGGGGGAAGAAGGAACATTCATAGTCATAGCAGCGGGGTTCTTCTCTGCATGGAAAGTGGGATGATCTGTCTAAGGGGTGGGGATAGGGTGTTTGGGTAGGGGTGGGGTGTGGGAGGTAGAGGAGGGGTAGGACTGTTGAGGGGGTAAGGTGGTGGTAGGGGGGTGTAATGTCTCCAATGTGTGTTGCGACCTATTGGTTGTTTTTTTGTTTGTTCTGCCCATGTCTGTCTTCTCTGTACGTGTTTGTTTGGTCTTTCTCCTGTCAAAGTAGATTTTTGGTTGTAGAAGAAATTTCAGGAATAATTTTCTTGTAGCTGTAGGTTATGGGTGTGTGTGTGGGTGGGGGGGGGGGGGCGAGGAAGGGGGATTTCTTTCTTTAATTTACCGTCTGTTCACTCAAGGTGATATTAGACCAAGGGGAGAGTGCATGTGTGTGTATGTGTGTGCGTGTGTGTGTGCATGCGTGCGTGTGTGTGCGTGCATGCATGTATATGTGTAAAGAAACTCCTTGGATTTTGTTTTAATTTTCACCACATGCACGTTTTAAACAACATCACTTTTTCCCCACACCAAAAGATCCAAAGTTTACTACTACTAGTTCAAAACAGTCTTTCTTCTTCCCCGACCGCACGTTTCGAACGGGTCCTTCAGTCAGCGTCTGTCTGGGTAAAAGTAGCCCACAGGTTAACATTAACAACAACAACAACGGTGAGAGACAGAAGCAGAACAGACTGGTAGAAAGTGTCGGGCATAACTCTTCTTTAGTGCTGACCTGGGGGTAAGAAGTGCACTGCCATCTTCTTCACTGTTCACCCCCAGGCAGTAGAGCTGTGCTTTATACTGGGGGAAGGAACATTCATAGTCATAGCAGCGGGGTTCTTCTCTGCATGGAAAGTGGGATGATCTGTCTAAGGGGTGGGGGTAGGGTGTTGATTAGGTAGGGGGGGTGGCTGGGTGTTAGGGGAGGGGTGGTGGTTGTTGAGGGTGGAGGGTAGAGGGTGGTGGGGGTGGTGGGTGAATGTCTCCAATGTGTGTTGCCACCTATTGGTTCTTTTTTTGTTTGTTCTGCCCATGTTTGTATTCTCTGTACATGTTTGTTTGTTTGTGTTTCCTGCCAAAGTAGATGTTTGGTTCTAGAGGAAATTTCGGGAATATAATTATTTTATTGTAGCTGTTGGTTATGAGTGTGAGTGTGAGTGTGTGTCAGTGTGTGTGCGCGCGCATGTGTATATATGTCTGTGGGGGGAGGGGATGTGCGTGCGCGCGTGCGTGTGTGCGTTTGTGTGTGTATGGTGTGTGTGTGTGCGTGCGTGCGTACGCGCGCGTGTGTGTGTGTGTGCTCTGACGGTCCTCTTCAAAGCAGAATTATTCACTTGTTCCTGCTGCAAGGCCAGACATCTGATATATTATTATATCAGCCTAGATCGATTTATATGAGTTCAAAAAAACTCCAACAGTATGCCTCAAAAAAGAAAAAAAACTGTCTGTAGCGATCTGTAGCTTCTGGTGGCACCAGTCCACCATTGCACCCACCCACACACACTGGAAGTGGGGAACGTGAGACAGTGAGGGTTGATGCAATCGATGTCAGCTGGAAGGAAGGCAAGACACTCTTTTTCCTTCTGTCCCCCTTCAACAATCTTCGATGCTTTCATACTTGTCAACTTCGTTAAACAGAGTTCTCGTTTGTGCAGGCGAGTGCATGCTTTATGTGCTGTGCTGTGTGTGTGTATGTGTGTGGGTGTGTGTGTGAGAGAGAGAGAGAGAGAGAGAGAGAGAGAGAGAGAGAGTATAGTGCGCGCGCGCGCGCGCGGTGTGTGTGTGTGTGTGTGTGTGTGTGTGTGAGAGAGTATAATGCGTGTGAGTATAGTGTGTATGAGTGAGTATAGTGCGTGTGCGAATGTGAGTATAGTGCGTGTGATATAGTGAGTATAATGCGTGTGAGTAAGTCGTATAGGGCGTGTGTGTGTGTGTGTCGTGTGTGTGTGTGATCTCGCAAGCAGGTGTGTGTGTGTGTGTATGTGCGCGCGTGCGCGTGCGCGCATTTGTCTATGCATGCTTATGCACGCGCACAATGTTCCCTCCATTTCTATTCTTTGCCCATCCTTTCTTCTCCAACTATTGCAATCTCCCTCCCTCCCTCTCTCTAAGGGCGGGGACTGGATGTAAAAAAGCACACGGTGCTTATTCATTATCCTCGAAATAAAAAAAATGTCAGTGTCATTGTCATTGTCTCTCTCCCTCTCTGTCTGTCTGTCTGTCTGTCTGTCTGTCTGTCTGTCTCTCTCTCTCTCTCTCTCTCTCCTCTCCTCTCCTCTCCCCCCCCCCCCCCCCCCTCTCTCTCTCTCTCTCTCTCTCTCTCTCTCTCCTCTCTCTCTGCCTCCCTCTCTCTCTCTGTGTATCCAAACTCGGAAACAGTGGAATTTCCATCTTTCCCTGCTCAACATTTCAGTCACGTTATCTGTTTCCTCTTTTGACTTGACTTTGCATCTTCCCTGTCTGTCTGCTCTCTGAGGGCTAAACAGCAGGTCAGACATAATGGACTCTTCTCTATCCCATTAGCCCCAACCATTTGATCCTCTTCTGGCCCAGGTCCAAGCCAGACCTCGAACCAGCCTATGCCTTTTGTGACATCATCAAGATTATGCTCTCCACGTTGAGTCTTACTCTTAGCCAGCCCTTTTTGCTTGAGCAGGGTAACCCAGGGGGACTAGACTTAAGCGGGTTATCTTTGCAGACGTGAAGTCTTCAGCCAAATCTTGCTTGCCAAGCGGTTTATGGAGATAACATGGAGGGAAAGATGGATGGAGGGACTGTTTGTTTGCGTCCTGTCCCCCAAGTGTTGACAATCAGATGGGTGCTGGCCTGACTATCCAGTCTGCAAACATGGCAACGTGCTGTTAGTTATCTTGCACTGTGAGTGTTTGTGTATTAACAAATCCATTACACGAATAATGTGGTGAGTTTTGATGGGAAGGAAGTGTAACGGGTTAAAGAAATTCTGTCGTTAAAAATGAAACTAAACCAGTTTTTTTAAAAATTCTGTTTTGAAATGTTAGAAATGTGACATAAGGTGAGGGAAATAGCTTTTAGATAAAACGATACAGACACTTTAAAACGAATTTAATCTGAAAGTAGCAATAAAAGAAGCTCCACATAACTATAAAGTTATAGTTGTATATCATATGAAGTCATGGAGTTCTGTTTTCAATTTAGAAGGCCAACAATTGCTGATTTTATTTATGAATTGATCAAAAAGCTTCTTGTTACAAGGAATATTTTCATTTCAGAACATTTTGGTATTGTATTTCTACTCCACAGTGATATAAAAAAAACACGTAATACTCGTTTAGAGTGTTGATGAACATGTACCAGTCAATATGAAATATCGTAGGAATGAAAGGAAGGTATAGATATTTTTACTAAAACGATGCTCGTCATACCAAGGAACTAGTAACAGTGTATGACTTTTATTACAACTAGACTTAAAATGACATTTACGGTGTTCTATTTTTTGCTTCTCCTTTATAAAGTTAAAATAAATTGAAATCAAAATAATGTCGAAACTGCATTTCCAGTTTCAGACCTTGATAAACAAGTTCTACGTCGTTCTGTAATTCTGTAAATATAGAGGTTTAGATGGTAAAAACTCCCGTCTTCTTCCTCTTCTTTTCGCCCCCAAATGGCTCATAATACTGACACAGTACCGCCTGCATATCCTAAAAGCAGCCACAATCCATTCCACTCTAATTGCATTATTAGAATCAGCAAAGAAACGTCTCGTAAAAAAAGGACAACTTCTCTTGGGAAGAACAAAGCAGAGTGAAAGCAACCCAACCCATGCCAACCTGATTCAGAGAAACTTCACACTGCACGTGTTGGATCAATCCCTTGCAATTTCTTCATTTCCTCCCTCTTTGTCTCTACTATCCCTCCCCCCCCCCTCTCCTTCTTAGAAAGAAGCACACAAACATAAACACACACTTTAATACAAAACACCCCAACAACAACCTCTTCCAGAAATTTAAAGTTTACTTACACTCTCTCTCCCTCTCTTTTATTATCACACACACACACACACACACACACACACACACACACACACACACACACACACACACACGCACACACTTGAACGACTGAGCAATATCTATTCTTTTTGTGGTGTATGGAGGAAGGTGAATATTAGACAATAACAAAAAGAAACAAAGCTACAACAAACAAGAATTCAATGCAGTATATGAACAAACCACATTTCACAGATTAAGACAATAATACTATATTTTCAAGCCGACGTCGGATGCGCTGGGCCTGACTTGTCAGGCGCTTAACAGCTGCGCAACAAATTTTCGCTCACATGACAGACAACAATAGTTACTGTCTGAAAGATTGACGAAAAAGAAGAAATACATTTTGATAACGTAAGCATTTCTTTCCGATTAACACAAAAGATCATTTGACAAAAATTGTAAGCTGACATTGGAGTAAAATTTTGTTTTGACAAATATCTAGTTCGAATGTTAGTATAATTATAGTGAACATACAATAATAAGATTGAATTGTTCATAGATCTGACGTGTACTACATTAATTTTATCACATTCCCGCACTGGAATG
>CM054144.1:49498617-49503617 GCA_028751875.1 Rapana venosa
GGGGGGGGGGGGGGGGGAGGGAGGGGGTGCAGGCTGTGGCTGGCAGAGAAAGGCAGAAGTGAGGAGGTGGCAAATTCCTGTCAGTGGCCATATCTTCTGCTGCTTGGAGGTTCCCTGTCATTTTTGGTGATGGGGATGTATGATGTGTGTGTGTGTGTGTGTGTGTGATGTAGTGGTGTAGTGTGGTGTGTGGTGTGTGATGTGAGTGTTTGTGTGGTGTGGTGGTGTGTGTATGGTGTGTTGTGTGTAGTGGTGTGTGTGGTGTGTGGTGTGTAGTGTGTGTGTGTGTGGTGGTGGTGGGGGGGCTGATGTGTTGTAGTGTGGTGTGGTGGTGGTGGTGGTGGTGGTGTGTGTGTGTGTGTGATGTGGAGTGGTGTGGTGGTGTGGTGGTGTGTGTTATGTTGTGTAGTATGGTGTGGTGTGGTGGTGGTGGGGTGTGTGTGATGTGGTGGTGGTGGTGGTGGGGTGTGGTGGTGTGGTGTGGAGTGGTGGTGGTGGGGGGGTGATGTGTGTAGTGTGGTGTGGTGTGGTGGTGGTGGTGGTGTGTGTGTGTGATGTGGAGTGTGGTGTGTGGTGGTGGTGGTGTGTTTATGTTGTGTAGTAATGGTGTGGTTGTGGTGGTGGTGGGGTGATTTCGATGTGGTGGTGATGGTAGTAGTGGTGGTGGTGTGTGTTTTGTAGTGTTCGTGTAGTTTTGTATATTGTGTGTATGTGAGTGTAGTGTTGTATATGTGTGTGTATCTCTGTATGTGTGAAAAGTGTTTGTGTGTGTACGTGGGTACGCGCACGCGTGTTTGATTCTCGTTCACTGGCTTCATTCAGCCAGAGATTCACCACCCACATGACCATGTGTCTCATACTTTGAAATAAGCCACACACACCTTTGCAACACTGCACCGTATCTTTATTGAGGCTTAGACAAAAACATTGTCTTTCTTTCTTGTGCTCTACATCACTAGTAGAAAACAACGATTATTCAGGTTCATCTTCTTAACCTTTCTGATACAGAATGGATCCGCGTTAAGCTCTTTTCATTTGCAGGATTGCAAGAACAATCCACCACCCCCTCTTCCTCTTTTTATTAGTCTGTCTGTCTGTCTGTCTGTCTGATTGTCTGACTGTCTCTCTGTCTCACTCTCTCGCACAGAGAGAGAGAGCGAGCGAGAGAGTAAGACAGACAGAAATAGAGAAACAGAGAGAGAGAGAGAGAGAGAGGGGAGAGAGAGAGGAGAGAGAGAGAGAGAGACAGATAGACAGAGATACAGACAGAGAGACAGACCTGCAGACGAACAACAAAACATAGCGACAGAGAGAGATAGACAGGTAAAGAGAAACAGAGACAGACAGACAGAGACACAGACAGACAGAGAAAAACAGACACACAGACAGACAGACACACAGACACAAGCAGAGACAGAGATACAGGCACACAGAGACACACAGAGAGATACAGGAACGACCATAGAAACACCACCACTTTCCTATCACCATCAGCGCCATGATAAGCGCACAAGCCCTCCCTGTGTACACATAGTTATCCAAATGGTGTTGATCAGCTACAGAATCTTTCTTACAGCCACCACACACACGGAGATAAGAGGACAGGCAGGTTCTTGACCATTGTCCTCTTTTGGTCAGCATTCAAACTGCCAGCCTTCGGAATCTGTCCGGCCAGTGAATCATGATTGTCTGACCATGAACGACAGAAGAATGAATGGTCATGTGCTAGCCTCGTCAGAGATTTGGTCAATATTCATGATTAGGGGTCATTTACACTCTCCCCCCGCTATCCCTCCTCCGCCCCGACACACACACCGGTCGTCATCATCGTCTTCGTCATCGTCATCACTACCACATCCACCATCACCCATCCATAACACCCAAACGCGGTCATCGATGTCATCGTCGTCATCGTTATTATCGTCATCTTCAAGTGGTTTTCGTTTAAGTTTTAGTGACAAGTGGCAAAATATGAGTCAACTTAAAGCATGACTCGGAGCAAGGTGTGTGCGTCAGTGAATGTGTGCGTGTGTGTATGTGCGTGACGCGTGTGTGTTTGCGTGTGTGTGTGTGTGTGTGGGTGAGAGAGAGAGAGAGAGAGAGAGGAGGGAGAGGGGAGAGAGAGAGAGAGAGAGGAGAGAGGAGAGAGAGAGAGAGAGAGAGAGATGAGAGAGAGAGAGAGAGAGACAGGAGAGACAGGAGAGAGACAGACAGACAGAGAGAGACAGAAAGACAGAGACAAAGAGAGAGAGAGAGGGACAGAAACAGAAAGAGACATACATAGAGACCGAGATAGAGACAGACATAGAGATAAACAAACAGACAGACACACAGAGACAGACTGAAACATAGACACACACACACAAAACAGACGAAAGCAGGCAGAGAGATGTATTATACTTATAGCACGGCCTTCAACAGAAGTCATTAAGAAGACCAACAGAAAGACACGAACAGTCGGAACAGTCAAACATACAATCAGAAGAATCCACACACTGTGAAATATCTCTGTATTTAATCTCCTCCCACACCTCTCCAATTACAAACCTAGGCCGCAAGCTTGCACGCCTTAACAATAATAAAAAGTCTTTCGGATGAGGCTATAAACCGGGGTCCTGAGTGCGAACGAATCACAGAACATCTTGCGCACACATTACGCTTTTGGGAAGAGCAGGCCATTGTGTGCCGGTGGGAACGAGTGACAAAAGTTTACAAAACTGCATACACACGTGGACTATATATAAAAAAGCATACAAGCGCTTATTCCATTATCCTCGGAATAAGAGAATAAATAAATAAAATGATAATTGTACAAACCAATCAATAGAAAAAAAGGGAGAATTTTTTTCTTCTGCCATTAAACCATCGCTCTATCACAGCTGATTCAGAGCCTCTAGATCAAAATTCCTCTGATCTGTAAATTGGTAACTGAAAAACACAGACCAATAAACGGCTGTACCAAACATTTTTGTTTATCACCCGCCATATCTCGTATCCATCACTATCATCCCCGCAAAAGCTCTGAATATAACTTTTACCGTGTTTGCTATAAACAGTACCGATTCGATCAAACCCGTCTATTCCAGTTAATTTTGCAGCCGATTTGGAACCATTCCATTTCCAAGCGTCCTATCATTTCCACATAAAAGAGACCAACACAGGCGGACCAGAGTGTTTGATTATTACCTGGTAACCCATTCTCACGGTCATGTGAATTACTACCCTTCACGTCAAAAAAAGGCGACAATACTGTCCAGTCCTCATATCTGTCATCAGAGAAGCTGACCGCACTATCATCAGCCCATAAATCCTCCTAGGGTCAGGGTGATAAAGAGGGATTAGCAACTGAGGTGACACCGTGTATCGCCTCCACGTAAACTCCGCTTAGAACCGCAGGGGTGTGGAAGGATTACGGCCCTGAGGTAAGAACAGACACCCCCACCTTTAAGAATGGTTACTAGGGAGGATTTTCCTTCCCGCCTGTCTGATGATGTGTGGGGGTTAAAAGAGGCTGGAGGTGGACAGGAGGCTAGCCTTAAAGATGCCGACAGAAGAGAGGGGGAGGTGTGTCATAAACACAGCGTGACTGATTTGGGGGTGGGGGTGGTGGGAGGGAGAAATTAGAATGCTGGATTAATCTGATCGGTGTTTCTTCCGTATAGTCTCGATTGACAGATGGAAGAGTAGATGTGCTGGTGTGTGTGTGTGTTTGTGTGTGTGCGTAGTGTGTGTGAGTGGGTGTGTGCGTGCGTGCGTGTACGTGTGTGGTATGTGTGTGTGTGTGCTGCTGTGTGTGTGTTAGTGTGTGTGCGTGTGTGTACGTGTGTGTGTATGTTTTTGAATGTGTGTGTAGTGTGTGTACGCGTGCATGCGTGCGTGCGTGTGTGCGTGTGTTTGAATGTGTATGTAGTGTGTGTGCATGTGTGTGAGTTATTTACCTATCTACCTGATTATTACACATCTATTTGCCCATCCACCTGCTTGCCTACAAGATTTCGCACCCACCCACTTACCTGCCTGCCTATCGATCATTCTACCAGTCTACATCAGTATAGACCTACTGGCCTAATCATCTATCTACATTGCCACATACGTGATTACCTATCTTTCACGACTATTTTGTCCATGATTTTGTACAACACACAACACACATACACACACTCGCTCTCCTCATAGACAAGACACACACACACAGAACACAGACACACACACATATAGACACCATACACACAGACACCCACGCACACACAGACTACAGACACACATACATACACACACACACGCATGCATGCATTATGCACATACTACACACACAAACAACATAAGCATACACACACACTTCTGTATTTTCTCATCATTTTTAGCAAAGAGACATTAAATTAAATGCACAGAAACAAACAGACAGAGAGACAGACACACACATACATACACACATACAATACAGCCCCACACAGACAACACCCCCCCCCTCCACACACCTACACACAACTAACACACACATAACACCCCCTCACACACACACACACACACAACTACCACACACAGACAACACCCCCCCCCTCCACACACACACACACACACACAACCCCCCCCCCCCCCCACACACCACACAACACTCCCCCTCCACACACACACACAACCACACACACACACAACACCCCCCTCCACACACAGAACACAAAAACCCACCCACACACACACACACACACGCCCCTCCACCCCCCCCCCCCCCCCCCCCCCCCCCCCCCCCCCCCCCCCCCCCCCCCCCCCCACACACACACACACTCACCATCCCCAACCCACAACACCCACCATCACAACTACGCACCATCACCCCCCTCTACAGTCAAACTGGTCACATACTATTCTCCCTTCACACACTTGTAAAAATCCATTAAAAGTCCCTGACCCTTGGTCAGTCTATGAAACCGCAACTACCTGTGACTGAACTGGAAAACTGTCCACGCCTCAGTAAAGGGATCAAACACTTGGGCGACCCA
>CM054144.1:49513617-49521117 GCA_028751875.1 Rapana venosa
TCTCTCTCTCCCTCCCTTCCCTTCTCTCTCTCCCTTTATCTCCCTCTCTCCCTTACTCTCTCTCTCTCTCTCTCTCTCTCTCTCTCTCTCTCTCTTTCTTTCTCTCCCTTACGCTCTCTCTCTCCCTTACTCCCTCTCCCCCTCTCCCCCTCACTCTCGTCTTACTTCACTTCTAGACCATCTCGCGTTTCTCATTTTTGCCCCTGAATGGAAGTCAATCACAGGACCTAGGGCAGTGCATACACACAGCCTAATTGGTCTACTTTGGAGTGCAAGAGGAGATGGAAGCAGGAGAAGGAAGACGAGGAAGAGGAGGAGGAAGAGGAGGAAGAAGAGGTAAAGGAGGAAGAAGAGGAGGAAGAAGATAGGGAGGAGAGAGACTGTGAGAGTGGAAAAACAAGGGGAGGGTGGAACAAGGATGATGGTGGTGGTGCTGTTTGATGGTGGAGGAAGGGTTAGTCAGTATTATTATAGTATAGCTGAAGGGAAACTGTGTTACAGATACAGGGAAGGGAGTCAAGGGTGGCCCTAGTGAGGACCTAGTGATATGGAACTGGTATTACGTGTATACGCCCTTCCACGCCCTTGACTCTTCATCAGTCTGTCCGTCTGCCCTTTCTTCCCCCTGTCTCTAGTTCACTGCGCAAGTACTCTAGGGCTCTACTGCTATTATAGTGCAGTGCCCAGAGAGAGAGAGAGAGAGAGAGAGAGGGGGGGGGGGGGGGGGGAGGTGGAGAGAAGAAAGAGAGAGGGAAAGGAGGGAGAGATAGGGGAGTCAGGGAGAGGGTGGGGGGGAGATAGAGAAAGAATAGAGGGGGAGAGATAGAGGGGAGAGAGAGAGAGAGAGATATTGCGAGGATTTACTTTTTAATATTTCGACGACAATAGAATAAGCGCTCATGTACTTTTTTAACATCCAGTCCCCGTGTGTCTGCAGTTTTGTAAATTGACAGGAAGACAGATAGACAGACAGACAGGCAGAAAGACAGACAGACAGACAGACACAAAGACAGAGACAGAAACAGAGTGAGAGTTAATGAAGTACAGAGTTATAAAGATGTATATAGCTTTTTAACATTATTGGTATGAGCAATAAATAAATAAATAAATAATAAGCTAAAAAGTGAATTGAATGAATACATCAAATAATTTATAAGTAAACAAGAAAACAAGCTACCCAAAGCAAACAAACGTACGAATAAAAAAGCAAGCATTAAAATGAATGTATTGTTTTCTACTTGATTTGTAAATCTGACATATTTGCGAGTGTTTTAGATCTTGGGGGATTGTGTCTGTTTTTTTCCAAATATTGCTGATTACGTGATATTTTTCTCTGTTTTTTGTTTTTGCTTTGCTGTTCTTGTTTTTATTGTCGTTGTCTTTTTTCTTTAATTTTTATCCAAAAAGAGAAGGGAATTATTTTCCATTGCAGAAAATCACAAGTATAGGAATGGATATCAAAAGCAATTTTTATTACAGACAAAAAAATGTGATATAGCCAACGTGAAATTGCCAGTACAAATATGTGAATAAAATACCAAGTGCTTAAAAGTGTTATAGGAATTGTCAGCATATCTATTGAAGAGTTTTTATTTTTGCATTGCTTTATACTGAACTAAACTTTATTCCATTTGGTTGTGTTGTACTACACTGTATTATATTATTCTTTATTATATTATATTTATGTTTGTCCGTCGTGTTCGACGATGACTTCCAAAACAGCAGAGGAGGCAGCTGCTGTTTCGGAAATTGGGCAGACATTTATTAGAGGTGCCTTGCCCACAGTACATCCCCACTCTCTCGGCCAAGTGGCATAAGGACAGTCAGCGTTGAAGATGTTCTCCAAAGGCCAACCAGTCCCCAGGGCTGCAGCACATAAGGACTGCACAAGTCAAGCCTCCTTGTCAGAGATTCATAGTCGATCATTAAAGACTCAGCTTTAAAGTGAGTGGGAAAGCCGCTGGTCATACAGCCTCTCCTTGTTGCCCCCAGCGTCAATGGTTTAATCAAGAACTGTGATAAAGCCCAGGCGCTGAAGGCTCAATATATATGTTGTTATTAATGGTGGAGATGCAGGGTATCGTATCATATTGCATACCATTGTTTTGTTTTGTAAGAACATCGTACCATTTCGTATGGTATGGTATGGTTTGCTATGGCATGGTATTGTATGGTGTGATATAGTATGGAATGGTATGGTACGATATGGTGTGGTATGGTGTGTTATGGTATGACATTGTATGGAATATGATGTAATATTCCATTGCATTGCATTTTACTATAATCGTATTTTACAACATTGTATAATATTGCATTGTGTGGTATTGTACTGTATTTCGCTGTGTCATAACATAATATTTATAGGTGTATAAACTGATAAGCTGTATACTGTATGCATTTATTCTTGGTTTATTCATTCATAAACACAGAGGAATCCTTTACCCAATTTAGGGCAACACTTTTTGGAAGGGTACGATTCTATTGTTTCGTCATATGTCTGCATTTGTATATATTTGTTCACACTTACAATAACTAATGAAAGTAAACATAGAAACTGTTTATCGCACACAAGAATGGACAACTAAAAGATAGATATTTGACTACATAGAAGAACATTCAATAGTTTCATACTTCCATGTAGTTCGAAAAAAACTTCACGTAAACAAAACAGATAGACAGACAGTTCAACTAATAGACAGACAGACAGACACACAGACAGACAGACAGACAGACATAAACACACACATAGAAACATGGAATGTGTACATTCTTGCGTGTGACATTTGCAATTTTCAGAAGTTTCAGGAACGGAGTCTTCTTTCTTAAAACTTAGTTTCAGATTTTTATTCTTAAAAAAAACACGAAGCCTGATGGATATAGTTTTGCATGAACTAACCTTGGATATATATACATATATATATATATATATATATATATATATATATATATATATATATATATATATATATATATATATAACACACACACATACATACATACATACATACATACATACATACATACATACATACATACATACATACATACATACATACATACATACATACATACATATATGCTGTATATGAAGTCAAATATTTGCGATGAATCACATCGACAGTTATTTATACATACGTTTGTACGTTGGACAAAGTAAAACCTCATTTGAAGTGATCATGAACATTTTTTAAAGAAATTTCAGTCGTTTTAGCTGTTTGTTGTGGTCGCAGCTGCTGGTGCTGCGGCTGCTGGTTGTGATGGGCGTTCCCGAGAGAAACAGCCAGGGGATTTCACAGAATGTGCATACATTCTCTCACATCACAGTGTCTTTGCATTCACAGCTAAAATCGTAAGTACATACTAGGATGACAAATTTGTAGGTATATGGCTGTTTTCAAGGGCTTCGCTATACATATTACGCAGCCGTACTCTGCATTCAGAGTGTTCTTTAAACAAATTTCCAACCTTAAATGGATCGTACAGTTTATTATAATAAGAGTCTGTCATGGATGGAGAAGGTGGCAGGATGGTTAAGACGTTCGCCTGCCAACAAGTAAACCGTGAGGTTGTGGATTCGATTCCCAGCCTCGCCTTTTCTTCCCAGTTTGACAAAAAAAATCGAAGTGAATGTCAAAGTCCTTCGGATGAGACTATTAACCGAGGCCCCGTGTTCGAACGCATGCAGAACATCTTGCGCACACGTTAAATCCTGTTCCGCTTTTCGGAAGAGTAGGCCATTGTGTGCCGGTGGAAACAGATGACAAAATTTACAAAACTGCATACACACGGGAACGGGATGTAGCAAAAAAACACAGGAGTGCTTATTGTATTATTCTCGATATACAAGAATAAATAGAACAATAAATAATATAAGACAAACTGAACTTGATATTACAAAACAGAACAACATGTTAAGGTAGAGTTTGGCGATTTCCTTATCATGTCAATAACTAAAACAGATTTTGGATAGGATTTTCACTGTAGTTTTAGTTGTTCACTGCACAGACAAATGTCACGAATGGTGTCTAGAGTACTCAAGAAACAACATTGCTTACAGAATGTATGATTTACGATCTTCCATATCAAGAAAACATCAAAGCAAAGTCTTTGATAGTTTCTCGAGCAATTTTCTTATGGCTTACATCATTGCAAAAATTAATGAAGAATTTGGACTTGAGTTTGAAATGCACACAAGGCCGATTGTTTTTTTTTTTTGGTTTGTGATTTTCATGAAGGGTTTTTATGTAGCTCTTGTCTGGAAACTAGTATTTAGTAAAGCCTGTTAAACCGTACGACACAAAAGAGCTATCAGAGGTATTGTTTGCTTGTCGATAGATCTGTCTGTCCGTCTGCTTTGTCTGTCTGTCTGTGTCTGCCTTTTTCTGTCTGTCTATCTGCCTCTGTCTGTCTGTCTGTCTGTCAGTCAGTCTGTCTCTCCTCTCCTTCACTGCTTTCCCTTCCCTGACCCTAAAGAGGGCAGGTACCCACTTACAGCTGGGTGAACTGGGGGACTACGCAGAAGCCTAGGCGCGCAAACGGTCACCCATCCAGCTGGTAGCGACGTTCATTGCTGCTTGCCATTGGCTTGGTCCAGGCCAAAATAGCTTATTGATAATTATATAAGCAAAGTGGCAAGGACTGCACTAAACTGTCGCTTTGCCACCTAAAGGATCGGTGGTCTAGAGGTAACGCGCCTGTCTAGAAAGCGAAAAACCCGGGTCGGAAGTGTGCGGTGGTTCGAATCCCGTTTGGGCCCGAAACTTTACCCCCATCCATTAGACCATGAGTGGTGGTCTGGGCGCTAGTCTTTCGGATGAGACGATAAACCGAGGTCCCGTGTGTTAGACAAAATTATTTAGCGCACGTAAAAGAACCCACGGCAACAAGAAAGTTGTCCCTGGCAAAATTCTTAGAAAAAAGTGTCTCTGATAGGGAAACAAATACAGACACACAAACAAAAGGGTGGCGCTGCTCCTGTGGCGACGCGCTTTCCCTGGCGAGAGCGGCCCGAATTTCACGCAGAGAAATTTCGTGACTTAAAAGTGGTAAAATGAAATGAAAATTGAAAAATGAAAACGGTCGCATACGCAAAAATCTCACCATAGATGAACCTCAGAACTGTAGCCTTAGACCGAAACAACAACAACACAACAACAACAACAACACAACAAAACAACAACAACAACAACAACAACGACAACAACGACAACAACAAAATTAATGTTGTACTACTTTGAAATGTTATGTTGAAATTATCCCCACCCATGACAACCTATGTACCCTTCAAGTACAGGACAAACATTCCTTATTCCTTCGGATGAGACTATAAACCGAGGCCCCGTGTGCGAACGCACACAGAACATCTTGCGCACACGTTAAATCCTATTCCGCTTTTCGGAAGAGTAGGCCATTGTGTGCCGGTGGGAACTGATGACAAAATTCACAAATCCGCATACACACGGGGACTGGATGTAAAAAAAGCGCATAAGTGCTTATTCCATTATCCTCGATATAAAAGAATAATAAATTAAATAAATAATTAATAAATAGGGTGCAAGTATAACCGGTTAGTAGTGAAGTACTGGACAACAACGACACTCACTGCAAACCTTCTCATCCAGTGTGTTCTCACGGTCTCACACAGTGGTTCCCAGGTGTGTGTGGTGGAGATGAGGAGTGAGGCAGAGTGGATGACTATGATGATGCCAGGCGACTCTTCAGAAAGACTGAAGCTAAGGAATGCCAAACACCGACAGGTGGAAGAAGATCTGCCTTCAGACCACACAGTGCCAGGTAGTTCTGGCACTGTCAACTTAAAATTAAAAAAAAAAAATTCAGCCTGAGGGTTCCAGGTAAGAGCTGGTCTTGTGATGCTGGATGCAAGCCTGTGAGTTGTTGTCAAACTATCAGCAGAATCTTTGAAAAGAAATATATTTTTATGCGTTCTGGCCCTAAATTTCAACATCTGTGCCCTGTGGGTTTTTTTCTGTGTCTGCACTGTTTTACTGCATCTCTGTCCTATTTTAAATCGTCTCTGTTCTATTTTACTGCATCTCTTTCCTATTTTACTGCACCTATGTTCTATTTTCTACATGTCTTTCCTATTTTACTGCATCTCTGTTCTATTTTACTGCATCTTTTCTATTTTACTGCACCTATGTTCTATTTTCTACATGTCTGTCCTATTTTAATTCGTCTCTGTCCTATTTTACTGCATCTCTGTCCTATTTTACTGCATCTCTGTCCTATTTTACTGCGTCTCTGTCCTATTTTACTTCGTCTCTGTTCTATTTTACTGCATCCCTGTCCTAGTTCACTGCATCTCTGTCCTATTTTACTGCATCTCTGTCCTATTTTCTGCATCTCTGACCTATTTTTGTGTGTGTCTGTACACTATTTCATCGCGTCTCTGACCTATTTTTTCGTCTCTGACCTATTTTGTCATCTCTGACCTACTTTGTCATCTCTGACCTACTTTTCTGTATCCCTGTCTTCTAAGTTGCTAGCTTCTCTGCGCTCCCTTCTTTCAATCTTCTCTTCATTGCTCCTCCACATTTCCCCTCCCCCCCCCCCCCCCCCCCCAACTTCCCTCAAACTACCTGGAACATAATTATACAAAACATCACCTCAACACCCTCCACCCCCTTCCTCCCCTCCCTCTCACATCCTCTGAGTGCTATGTAGTCAAATTGCAGAGAAGTAAACAATACCTACATGAAAGAGCACGTTGAATCGTCTCCCCTTGTCACAAAACTAATTTGACAGGTTAAAAGTTTGAGAACCAAAAGTTTTACTTTGCCGAGGTGAAATTAAAGAAGGACACTTCAAACTCGTTTAAGTTGTATTCAACTTCGGTAGGAATTTTTTCCCTCTTTTTTTCCATCTCTCTCTCTCTCTCTCTCTCTCTCTCTCTCTCTCTCTCTCTCTCTCTCTCTCTCTCTCTCTCTCTCTCTCTCTCTCTCTCTCTCTCTCTCTCTCTCTCTTTCGTTCGACTTAAAGGGATCCTTATTGCTAGTTAAGATTACCTTAGAAAATGACCTTGATTAAGTTTTACCATCAAGTCAACTTAATTCAAATCTTTATTTCCAGATGGTACGGTACATTGAATAAGCAATGCATTTGCTTTTTTTCATCAAGCCATCTATCTAAGAACAAATTTCTTAATGACTATACTGAAATACTACATTATTGTCTTGTGTGTGTGTGTGCGTGTGTGTGCGTGCGTGCGAGTGCACACGCATGTACGCATGCATGTATGTATGCATGTATGTATGTATGTATGTATGTATGTATGTATGTATGTATGTATGTATGTATTCATGCATGTATGTAAGTGTATGTATATAATTATGTATGTATGTGTGTGCATGTGTATGTATTTATATACTATGTACGCACGTACGTACGTACGTATGTATGTGTGTATGTATGTATGTATGCATGTATGTTTGTAAGTATGTATGTATGTATGTATGTATGTATGTATGTATGTATGTATGT
>CM054144.1:49526117-49531117 GCA_028751875.1 Rapana venosa
GAAACTCCAACATATCGTGGTAAAAATACACGGGACCTCGGCTCATAATCCATCCTAAATAAATTTTCCAGACCTAAAGAAAAAATAGATGTTTAATCCAGGGGAAAAAAAAAACAACCTCTTGACGAGATTCGAACCCGTATTTTGTTATCATGAGCTCAACGTCAAACCCACTAGGCAAATCCCCCCCAGCCCCCTATACTCCTCCCCCTCATGAAATGATAAAAAGCGGAGAGCCAATCCATGTAGTGATGGCCCGATAAGCGGCGGTACAAAAACCACGGCAGGGTTCCTTAAAAATTAGCTGCCTCATGTGTGTTTCGCTGTTAATTGTTCGCTTAAGCCGAAAGTAGGGCTTTTTTGGCGTCACGACTTGTTGAAACGGGGGAGGGGGTTTGGGGTTGAAAATTTCTAACCCCCAAAAATGTGTAATTTTGGGTTTTGTATTTTTTTTGTTTTTTGTTGGTTTTTGTTGTGTTTTTTTTAAATTTAAATTTTTTGTTTTCTTTTAGTTTCTTTTTTATTTTTCTGTCTCTGTTTTTTTTGTCTCTCCTTTCTTTCTTTCCCTTTGTCTCTCTCTTTTTCTTTCTTTCCCCCCCCTCCCCATCCTCTCTCTTCTCTCTCTCTCTCTCTCCTCTCTCTCTCTCCCCCTCTCTCTCCTTCTCTTTCCCCTCTTCTCTCTCCTCTCTCTCTCTTCTCTTTTCCTTCCTCTCTCTCTCTCTCTCCCTCTCTTTCTCTCTGGGGAGGGGATAAGGGCTAGAACATTGCACTCGAAATCTGACGACCCGAGTTCGATTCCCGTTCAAGGGAATATTTTAATAATATAATAATTAATAATAAATAATAATAATAATAATAATAATAATTTAAGTATGGAATTTATATAGCGCTGAATCTTGTAAAGCAACAAATCAAAGCGCTCAGATTTCATTTCATACCACTTTAAGTCACGGCAGATTTCTCTCCGTGAAATTCGGGCTGCTCTCCCCGGGGAGAGCAGGAGAGCGCGTCGCCACAAGCGCAGCGCCACCCTTTTTTTTCTTTGTTTTCCATGTCTGCAACTGTATTTGTTTCCCTATCAGAGTGGCTTTTTTCTAATAATTTTGCCAGGGACAACTCTCTTGTTGCCGTGGGTTCTTTTACGTGCGCTAAATAATTACGTGTAACACACGGGACCTCGGTTTATCGTCTCATCCGAAAGACTAGCGCCCAGACCACCACTCATGGTCTAATGGATGGGGGAAAAGTTTCCGGTCCAAACGGGGTACGAACCGCCGCACACTTCCGACCCGGACTTTTCGCTTTCTAGACAGGCGCGTTACCTCTAGACCACCGATCCACCATATTTTTCCCTGAAGTTAACATCAGTACAGACTCCACTCTCACCAAAAGTCCCCCGGATGAGACTATAAACCGAGGCCCCGTGTACGAACGCACGCAGAACATTTTGCGCACACGTTAAATCCTGTTCCGCTTTTCGTAAGAGTAGGCCATTTTTGGCCGGTGGGAACAGATGACAAAATTAGCAAAAACCGCATACACACGGGACTGGATGTAAAAGAAGCACACAAATGATTATTCCATTATCATCGATATAAAAAACACAATAAATAAAAAAATAAAATCTCTCTCTCTCTCACTCTCTATTTCTCTCTGGCTTGGCTCATTAAATTATTTGACTTGACTTTCTCTCCCCCTCTCCCTTTCTGCCCCCCCCCCCCCCCCCCCCCGCCCACCCCCCCCCCCCCCCTTCTCTCTCTCTCTCTCTCTCTCTCTCTTTATTCTCGAGTGTCTCTGTTCCTGTATCTGTATAAATTCTGTCTCCATGAATATTCGTTTGTGTGTTCCTCTGTCTTTCGCTTATTCTTCTTTGTTTTTTATTTTGTCTCGGTATATTTGTCAGCCTTTCTCGATGTAAAAGAAGCACACAAATGATTATTCCATTTTCCTCGATATAAAAGAATAAATAAATAAATAAATACAAAAAAACATTTCTCTCTCTCTCTCTCTTCTCTCTCTCTCCCCTCTCTCTCTTCTCTCTCTCTCTCTCTCTCTCCTTCTCCCTTTTTCGCTGTGTGCATCTTATTTTCCTGATAACTTCTCTGTGTCTGCTGGTATCTAGTTATGATTTATTTACCCCCCCCCCTTCCTGAAAAAAACCCAACTTTACAACAAAAAAACAACAACAAAACAAAAAAAACAATCACACAACAAAACAACACCCACCCTCTCCTTTAGAAAAAAAAAATTGTTTACTGCTATAATACGTTTTAGAGCCTATCCAACCAGTCCAAAGAAATGATTTTCTGGGTTTTTTTTGTTTTTGTTTGTTTCTTTGTTTGTTTTTAGGAAAGATAGGAAGATTATATCGGAATTTGCTTTGTCTATTTTGTTTTTAGATCTTTAGCTTTGTTTATTCATTTGTCGGATTTAATGCTTGTTTTTTGAAAAGAAAAAGTGCTTCTGTAATTCTCTGTCTGTCTGACTGTCTGTTTGTATGCCTCTATCTCTGTTTCTCTCTCTCTCTGTATTTTTTTCTTCCCAGGATAATTTCATTATGCCTGCACAATATATGTTTAAAGTTCAGAAAACAAACAAACGAACAAACAAACAAACAAACAAATAAAGCAAACAAACAAATAAACAAATGTCCCCACACCACCTTTTAAACAGTTATTTTCTGCTGCCGTAAAATGTAGCTGCTTTTGTAGTCAGTTTAAAGACATGATATTCTGCTCCTTTTTCTGCAGGATAGACAAGGAGATGGTGTTAGTGGGCTTTTATTTGCCTCGTCTTGTTCTCTTGAACCATTTCAGGCTCATTTATTTATCATTTATATATTTTATATATATATATTATATTATATATATATATATATATTATTATATATTTTATATTTTAGTCTTGAGAAAAATTTAGGGTGAGGATGCTTCAGATAGATAGAAGCGAAAATTTCCTGACAGAATAAAAGGAGAAATGAAGCTGAGCATAGTTGTGTTTTTATTGCCTATATATCTTATATATATATTATATATATATTAGTGTGTGTGTGGGGGGGGGGTGTTTGTTTATTTGCTTGTCTCTTTCTTTATATGAATGGTTTCCGATACAAAATGGGTGCTGTACTTTTCTGTTTATTTGTTTGTCTGGGCTGTCTATCTATCTATGTCTTTCTCTCTTGTCTCTGTCTCCCTTCCCTCTTCCTCCAAGGTAAACATAAAAAGTGGAGGGAGAGAGAGAGAGGGGAGAGAGGGAGAGAGAGAGAGAGATGGAGGAAGAGAGAGGAGAGAGAGAGGGGGAGAGAGAGAGAGAGAGAGAGAGAGGTGAGGGAGAGAAGAGAGAGAGTTTAGAGAAGAGAGAGAGAGAGGAGAGAGAGAGAGGGCAGAGACAGAGGACGGGACAGAGACAGCATTCTCTAAAAAACATTGAAGATTTTTCCACATTCACATGCTTCTTGAAGTGAATCGTGAGTGCAAACAATAAACACACATGCGTACGTATATATACATACAGCTATGCAGTTACACTGCATATTGTATTAGATTTAAAATGGTAAGCTTTTGTTTATTTACAATTGTAAGCAAGTATCAATCTTTGTTGCACAAAGTTGTAGCTATATACTACAAATACGTATCAATCTTTTCTGTACATGGCCGTAGCTATCTATCTCTATCTATCTGTCCCGTAGTCTGACAACCGTGGGGGCACCCTCAAAGACTAAACAACCAGTTCCCTCCATTCCTCTCTCTGTACTGCCTTTCTCAGGGTTTTGTTGAGTTCTAGGCCTGTCCATTCGCTGATGTTATCCTCCCAGCTCTTCCTTTGTCTGCCTCTTCTTCTTCCTCCCTGGACAGTGCCTTGTAAAATTGTCTTTGCAAGTCCTTTGGATCTTGTGACATGCCCATACCATTTAAGTTTACACTTTTTCACGATCGTTAGAAGGTTCTCATAGGGTCAAATGGTTTGCTGGATTCTGTTATGCACGCTTTCGTTGCTTATGTGGTCTTTGTAGGAGATGCCAAGGAGTCTCCGAAAGCATCTCATCTCCACCGCCTGTACTCTTCTCTCGAAATCTGCAGTCAGGGTCCATGATTCACAGGCATACAATACAATCTGAAAAACAACCAATCCCTGCTGTGCATTTCAATAGCTCTAAAAACATCGATATTGCACAAAATCTGTGCTTACAGTTTCGACGAAACTTACTTCCCTTACCCTACAGTCTCCCATACTTTTTCATCCTACCCACCCTTCTCTCTCCCCCCCCCCCCCCCCCACACCCTGCGGGCTTTTGAACATGATACAAGGACTCATGCCTCCTCCTCTTCCACACCCTTCCCTCCTCCCCTACCTTTTTGTGTATCTCTCTTACTTCCTTCCTATCCTTCCTTCCAAGGCTCATTAGCGTTTGTTGATTGCAGGCTTCAGTGGTTGGCCGGATGGTTACAACTCAGTGTATGCCTCTTCCTTCCTTTAAAACTTGTTTTCTATTCAGACAAGTTTGGTGTTTTTTTCTGTTGCTTCCGCCCTCTTGTTTCCATACCCCCTAAGCTAAGGCAAACATGTATGTGTACGCTTACAGATAGCTACTCAGGATGTACGCATATATACACACGCAGGCAGGCAGGCAGGCAGGCAGGCATGCTCGCATGCATGGAGAGATGGATACACGCACGTGTGCTTGCATAAGTATACATATATGCGTACCCTCCCGCGTACACACGCATGAGCACGCACAGATACGCTCACAGACAGACAGATAGACAGACAAACAGACAGACAGGCACACACAGATACGCTCACAGACAGATAGACAAACAAACAGACAGACAGGCACACACAAATACGCTCACAGACAGATATACAGACAGACACGCGCACACAAACACACATACACAACACACACACACACACACACACACACTCTCCTTCACACACACAAACACACACACACACACTCCTTCACACTCTCTCACACACAAACACACATACACACTCTC
>CM054144.1:49536117-49541895 GCA_028751875.1 Rapana venosa
CGCACTGCATAAACAGCAACTATAATAAAAGGTTGTTTTGTGGAGGGGGGCACCAAGGTGAGAAGTGGGGGTAAGGTGAGTGTTTGGGATGTGGTGTTCAATACTATGTGAATGGTAGATGTAGAGTTGGGGTGGTGGGGTCAGGTTGGGTGGAGTGTGGCGGTGTGGGTGGGATGTGGGTAGAGGCGGGGTTGTGGGGGGTGGTTTAGCGTGATGAGGGGGTGAAATGGAAAGGGCGAGTGAGTGTGTGTGTGTGTGAGAGATAGAGAGAGAGGGAGAAAGAGAGAGAGAGAGAGAGAGACAGACAGACAGACAGACAGACAGACAGACAGAGATAGAGACACCGAGACAGAGACTAAAAGACGCAGAGACAGAGAAACACAGAGAGAGAGAGAGAGAGAGAGAGAGAGAGAGAGAGAGAGAGAGAGAGAGAGAGAGAGAGAGAGAGAGAGAGAGAGAGGGAGAGAGAGAGGGAGAGAGAGATTCAGAGAGAGACAGAGACAGATACAGAGAGACACAGAGCGGGATAGAGAGACAGAGACAAACAGAGACAGAGAGACAGAGAGACAGAGACAGAGAGACAGAGAGACAGAGAGACAGAGAGAGTCGAATGTGGCATTGCTCGTCTGCCAAATTTGAATTGCCAGAGAGACTTGCAGTTTTCCAGGGTATCAAAGTTCGCTCTGTTATGGCTGTACTGCCGGACTAGCTGCAACTAAAAAAAGAAAAAGAAAAGGAGTCTTAGTTCCTTTGAAGGGCAGCGTGGAGTGGAGTAGGGCGGGGTGATTGTTTGAGATGTGGTGTTCAATACTATATGAATGGTATGTGTAGATAGAGTTTGGGTAGTGGGGTAGGGTGGGGTGAGGTGTGGCGGGTGTGGGATGTGGTAGGGGGGGGGGGGGGGGGGGTAGTAGAGGAGAGAGATAGATAAAGCGAGAGAGAGAGAGAGAGAGTCAGACAGACAGACAAACAGACCGAGATAGAGACTGTGGCAGAGAGAGACAGATACAGAGACAGGGAGAGACAGAGAGGGATTGATAAGATAAAAGACAGATGCAGAAAGACAGAGATGATGATGATGAGAAAGAAAATTCATATAATTCTAATGTTATTGAAAAATAAAAAATAAAAAGCCCTCAACGTTTCTTCTTCTTCTTCTTCTTCTTCTTCTTCTTCTTCTTCTTCTTCTTCTTCTTCTTCTTCTGCTATGTCCGATATTTTTCCAAACTGTTTCTAGTTGACATTACCTTGAACTAAATACTCCAATATTGGGACATTATTGCACATTGTTTTACGCAGCCTATTGTGAGCAACTTGTAACCAATGGAACCAATGCCTCTTCAAAATGGTTTGTTGCATGCTGGATATGTTTGTGTCATCCATGTCAGTCCTTGTAATGAACATCTCATTGGGGGGGGGGGGATGAGGGGGATTCCATCATTTATAGTCATTCCTTAGCCAACAATCTTCTGTGTGTGTGTGTGGGCTGGGGGAGGGGGGGGGGAAGGAGGGAGAGGGGGATTCCGTCGTTTATAACCATTATGCTAGCCAAGAAACAAGAGAAAATGGGAGGATAGACAGCTCGATGATGATTCAAACCTATGCCCTCAATCACCACTCAAACCTCAACTCAATGCACTCCCTTCCCTATCCCCACCACCATCCTTCTCTCCTCCAACTCCCTCCTCCTCCTTCCCTCCCTCTCTCCCTCTCTCCTACCCACTCTTCTCTGCTCAAACCATCCTTGTACCTCTCTCTATGCTCCCCTTCCTCCGCACCAACACTAGTCTTAAACAACAACAACCACAAAAACACCCATGGGATATTATTACCAAAAAAGGAAACAACAAGAAAACACCAAAAAGACCATCGATCTGGTAAAGATTTGAACAACCGAATAATAGTTCATCATCCCCACAACCCTCACCAGCCTCGCTAGCGTAACTTTTTGTCAGCAGCAGAAACGTTCTCCTTGTCAACGCTGTGAAGAAAGAGCCTTTCCTTCCTTCTCAGCTATTATTTTCTCATGATGGCCAAGTGTTATTCCGTGGTGCCTGGAGGCAGAGGATACCAGCTATGATCAGGTTTCGTCTTCTGCTGCCCGCTAGCTCATGCCGGAGAGGAGACAAGCGTGACAATAAGAGTTACCCAGAGTTCAGTGAGGAGTAGTTTGCACTCTTCTTTGCTAAGAGCGAGATGGGTTGATAGTATCTTGTGGGATAAACTGTGGGAAATTGGGTGGCTTATATATATGGATATCTATAGTGTATGTAACTAACTTAAAAGACTCAACAAACATCCGCCCTCAATTAATGCTCAAACCTCAACTCTATTCCACCACACACACACACTCTTCTGTGCTCAAACTCCCTCCTCTCTCCTCCCTCCATCCTCCCCCACCCTTGTGTGCTCAAACTCCCTCCTCCTTCTCCTCCATCACTCTACTCCCCCCCAACCCCTTCCCATCAACAATATTCATGAACAACAACAACAAAAATCCCCCGTGGACTATTAATATATAAAAAAGAAACCTCAAGAAAACACACCAAACACCATTAATCTAAAAAATATTTCAATAGCCAACTATAATTATTCATCATCCCCTCACCAGCCTTGCTAGCGTAACTTTCTGTCAGCAGCAGCAGAAACGTTCTCATTGCCAACGCTGTGAAGAAAGCCTTTCCTTCCTTCTCAGTCATTATTTTCTCATGATGGCCAAGTATTATTCCGTGGTGCCTGGTAGGAGGCGATACTAGCTATGACTAGGTTTCGTCTTCTGCTGCCTGCTAGCTCATGCCAGAGAGGAGACAAGCGTGACAAGAAGAGTTACCCAGAGTTCAGTGATGAGTAGTTTGCACTCTTCTTTGCTAAGAGCGAGATGGGTTGATAGTATATTGTGGGATAAACTGTGGGAAATTGGGTGGCTTATATATATGGATATCTATAGTGTATGTAACTAACTTAAAAGACTCAACAAACATCCGCCCTCAATTAATGCTCAAACCTCAACTCTATTCCACCACCCACACCTACCCTTCTGTACTCAAACTCCCTCTCTCTCCTCCATCCCTCCACCCCCACCCTTGTGTGCTCAAAGTCCCTCCTCCATTTCCATCACTCTACTCCCCCCAACCTCTTCCCATCAACAATAGTCATGAACAACAACAAAAATACCCCATGGAATATTAATATATAAAAAAAGAAACCTCAAGAAAACACCCAAAACACCATCGATCTCGAACAGATTTCAATAGCCAACTATAATTATTCATCATCCCCTCACCAGCCTCGCTCGTGTAACTTTTGTCAGCAGCAGAAACGTTCTCATTGTCAACGCTGTGGAGAAAGAGCCTTTCCTTCCTTCTCAACCATTATTTTCTCATTACGGCTAAGTGTTATTCCATGGTGCCTGGGAGGCCATACTAACTATGAACAGGTTTCGTCTTCTGCTGCCTGCTAGCTCATGCCGGAGAGGAGACAAGCATGAAAAGGAGAGTTACCCAGAGTTCAGTGAGAAGTAGTTTGCACTCTTCTTTGCTAAGAGCGAGATGGGTTGATAGTATATTGTGGGATAAACTGTGGGAAATTGAGTGGCTTATATATACGGATATGTATAGTGTATGTAACTAACTAAAATATTTTTAAAAGAAAAGAAAAAACCATGTAGTTTTCTTGAGAGAGTGAGAGAGAGAGAGAGAAAGAGAGAGAGATACAGACAGACAGACTGAGACAGACAGACAAGAAGACAGGAAGAAGATAGAGAGACAAAGACAGTGACAGAGACAGGCATGCATACAGACAAATGGACATGCAGTCAGGCAGAAAAATATTCAGAAAAAGAGACAGAAAAAGAGAGATACATAAGAAAATTAGTATAGAGCCAAGGTGCAAGAATACAGATCAATTATATGAATGGCCCCAGGTTTCATCGGGATGTAAACACCACATTGAAATTAGTTAGTAAACACCACATTGAAATTACTTTGTAAACCCCACATTGAAATTAGTAGACACCACATTGAAATTAGTAAACACCACATTGAAATTAGTTTGTAAACACCACATTGAAATTAGTTTGCAAACGAAAATAGATGAAAATAGAAACCCCTTCTCCTCAATGATCCATCAGAGAGAGAGAGAGAGAGAGAGAGAGAGAGAGAGAGAGAGAGAGAGAGAGAGAGAGAGAGAGAGGGGAGAGAGAGAGAGAGAGAAACAGAGAGACAGAGAGACAGAGAGACAGAGATATAGAGAGACAGACAGACAGACATAAAGGCTAAAAACAACCCTCAGACAGATACAAACTAAACTAAATTAAAGAAGATACAAACAGAAAAATCAGACATACAGACACAGATAGAAAGAAAGACAGACAGACAGACAGACAGGTTGGCAGAAAGCCAGACAGAATGGCAAACAGACAGAAACAGACAGACAGTACAGACAAACAAACAGAGACAGGGCAAAGAAATACACAGACAAACATAACAGTAATGATTGGAACGTCAAATTCAATAGTTAACTTCATGAAAAATAAATACAAAGATAACTTCCACCTTCAAAGGAAGAGGGACATGTCCTTTTCGTATCTAAATGCACTTGATTTAAACTCCAGTGTTTTAATATAATTCCAAAAGACAAAAACAAAAAGGAAAATAGGGACGGAAATAAGCAATCACTTTGTTGTAAACATATTTGTCTATATATATATATAACTCTTTTTTCACCAGTCAAACGTCATAGATCTTAGAGCACAGAGCACAATACCATCTCTTGCTGCCAGAATAAAAGGTTTATTCTGAAATCAAACATATTTGTTTCCTTTTTTTACAGCTGAGAGAAAGAGAGAGAGAGAGAGAGGGAAGGAGAGAGAGAGAGAGGAGGGAGAGAGAGAGAGTAAGATAGAGGGAGAGAGATTTTAACTCTGAACGCGTGTAATATGTACATTGGCCTTAGGCCACAATACAGGGAGTTTGGGGGAAGGAGGAGAATGAACATATGGGGAAGAGAGAGAGAGAGAGAGAGAGAGAGAGAGAGAAGAGAGAGAGAGAGAGAGAGAGAGAGAGAGAGAGAGAGAGAGAGAGAACTCGAACTCGAAAGATTTATTTACAAAAAGGCCATTGGCCCATATATGAAGTATGTATAAGAGAGAGAGAGAGAGAGAGAGAGAGAGAGAGAGAGAGAGAGAGAGAGACAATGACAATGACAATGACAAATTCTTTTATTTCGAGGATAATGAATAAGCACACATGTGCTTTTTTACATCCAGTCCCCGCCCGTTAGGGATACATCTTAATAATAATAACCAATACTTATACAGTCTCACAATAAAAACAAGGGGAAATAACCCTTTTCAAAACAGCTCCCCCCCCCCCCAACAATCCTCCCCCCCCCCCCCCCCCCCCCCCAAGCAAGCAATTAAAAGAAAATCCTAAGAATACCCCACCCCTACCCCCACCCCCAAAAAAACCTTAACCAAAACAAACAAACAAACAAAAGAGAAGGAAAAACCAAACCAACAAAAGATGATAAAAAAGAGAAAAACAGACAAACAACAACAACAAGAACAAGAGCAACAACAAAGCCAAGAAAAATAACACAACCAAACTTAATAAGTCATAAAGATAAACATCTACACATTGTCAAATGGTCACATACTTGTTACACAAATTATAAGATATTGAAATAGGGCATCATTAAAACTTAAGTAAGAGGCAAGCCAATAAAGTATTGAAATTATAAAAATATGAATCCTTATCGGATATTATGACTATAAGGGGG
>CM054144.1:49542395-49559895 GCA_028751875.1 Rapana venosa
CATGTTGATGGAGACCCCTTTCCAATACACACTTCCCCAACACACTTAAATTGAACACTTTAACATAGTAAGTACACCACTGGTTCTTCAAAAAATCACACTGGTCACTAAACCTGGTTTTCCCGGGGGCGACACGGGCTCCTTTAAATGGTTTTGTCCAGGGGAAAGTCCAGCGAAGAGAGAGAGAGGGGGAGAGAGAGAGAGAGACTTTAGTGTGCCTGCAGAGTTTGGATCCTTGAAATAAAGTAATCTTGCCTTCTTTAACCTTGGGAAAACCCTTTCCCCCTTTTAAAATTTGTTTATATTGAATAAAATGTTTTTTTTTAATTTTTTACGTTAGGTCAGAAACCATTTACATTGATGTTTAAATTTTGGAAAAAAACTTTCTTCTGTGAAGTTGTTTATTCCTGTACATTTTAGCCCTTTCCTTTACGCCTAAAAAGAAGAGCAAAAAGTATTTACTTTGGGGGCAAACGCCATTTTTTAAAGATACTCAGACACACCACATAGAGGACAATTTAATTATGCTTGTTTTGCGTTCTGTTAAATGAAAGTTTAGCACAAAGAATTTAAATTTTATAAAGACAATGTTTTTGATTATTCCGTTTGTGATTTTGGCCCCTCAAACTATTTATAGAAACATTTTGGGGGGAAAAATTAAACTATGTTCAGGGTATCTATCCCTCTTGTTATTGGTTTGGTTTGGCAATATACACAGAAAAACCCAAGCTATTAAAAAGTAGATATCCATTATCTGTCTTTACAAATTTTCGAATTTTTTTTTCAAAAACCGAAATTTTTAAAAAGATATTACCCCCTGATCGAGGTCACTTTGTTGAAAAATCATTAGGACAAAACCTTTTTTCAAAAACCCTTTTCCTTTTTAAAATTTTTTTTTAATTTATTATTTCCAAAATCTATTAAAAATTTTGGGTAATTTTTTTTAATTTAACGCATTTTTTGAAAAGATAAAAAAAATAAAAACCATCATTACTATCGCAAATCGCTAAGGGTTCAAATGCTACAAAAAATATATTTTCCCTGAAATCAAGGGGTTTTTTGGTTTTTGCTTTTGTTTTTTAAAAATTCATGCTCTGTAGCAAAACCATGTTTTCAAATAAAGAAAAAAAAGAAAAAGAAACAAAAAGAAAGGGGAGGAGGGGAGAGAGAAATGAAAGAGCAAAACAAACAAAAACACAAACAACCTAATAATTTGTAAAATGCTTTAAAAATTAATATTAAAACCCCCCAAAAAACCCCTTCCCATAAGACAAAAACATTTTCACACGAAACGCAAACACGGGGTTATTAAACACAAACTTTCGGGATGCTGAAAAAAAAAACCAAAATTTTTAAATGACAACTTTCGAATAAATTTTTTTTGGTTGTAGTTTAAAAAAAAACCCACAAACCCCCCAAAAAACCCCAGAGCCCCTTTAAAGAAAGTTGAATTTAGAATAGGGTATTCGCATTTTTGCAACCCCCAACCCCAACCCCCAAAATAGAGGGGAAAAAAATCACGTTTTTAAATTAGTTTTTAAAAAACCCTTTATTTAAAGGCAACCTCTTTTTGTCCGACTGTCAATTTGGGTGGGCAAAGCTTTGAACGCCCCAAAAAGGTTCGGTATCTGAGGATCGGTGACGGTGAGGGCGGTCAATCCCTATGAAGAATATAAAAAATGGTTAACATTGGGATTGTTAAAACCTATCATCGGTATTCCCTTTAGGTGAAGGAATACGAAGAATAGTTAAAATTGATATGTGTTTTCAATGAAAAAAATATAATCAAAATGGGAAAAACTGTCGAAATTAATGCGGTTATTATTTATGCTTTTTCGGTATTTTTCAGCGGTGTGGTATCATTATTTGTCAAATTTATGAATTTGAAAACAGTTTGTTTGGAATTACGTAAAATTAGAATCTGTTTAAAAATGATGGAAGAATACATAAGAAATTTAGGACCCTTTTTTCTTCCCAATATTTGTGAAAGTTTTTTTAAAAATTTCCCTTTGGGTTTTTCAAAAAGAAAAGCTCGTTTGTTTTTGATATTCTTCATTTAAAAACCCCATAGGTCGGTCATAAAAATGGAGGAGAGTTTTTATTGGATGAAAAATGAAAAAACCCCTGCCAAGATTAGAACGTAGCAAATTTGGTGGAAGTAATTAAAACAATTTGAAATAAATCCCCTGTGTAAGCCTCATAATAGATATCCATAGCATTTTTAGCCTGGGTCTTTTGAATCATCACTGAAATAGTTATATCATATTTAAAAAAAAAAGTCAGTGCTTAAACTTCTATATTTTCTTAAGAATCTACCACGGTAGAATGATAAAGTTTATATACCCTTTACTGGAAAAAAAAGTATCCAGATCTAATACCGAACTGGGCAAACCGCAAGTGTTGACAGGTACAAGACAGAACGTTCACACCACCATCTCTCTCTCTCTCTCTCTCTCTCTCTCTCTCTCCCCTCTCTGTCTCTGTGGACGTTAGATGGGCGGGCTGGCGGTGGCGACATTGCAGCCAGCCTCCCTCCCTGCCTGCCTAATGAGGCAGCACAGCCCTACAGCCAGACGTGTAATTTCAACCGTCAAGCCATCGGGGACCCTCCATTCCCAAGGGCGACAACTTGGCTGCAAGGGGGCACTACAGGTCGCGGCGGGCAATTTGCATACACAGGGAGGTCATGACCTCGCGGGTTCCGGCAAGTGCGGCTGCTGGCTGTTGGTGTTGGTGTTGGTGTTGTTTGTTGTTGTTGTTTTCTGCTACGTTTGAAGCTAGCTCGGTGTTGCTTCTGTTATATTAAGGGGTTTGACTGTTTCAGAAGTCTCTAGCATTGTTATAGTGGAACATTTTGAAGAAACAAAAGGAACATAGATGAGTGAAGAAGTTCAAAAGCCCCCCCCCTCTCCCCAACCCCCTGTCTGTCTGTCTGTCTGTCTGTCTGCCACTTTATCTCTCTCCTGTCAATTTTACTTTTAAGACATAGTTATTATGTCAAAATGTGTCTTTCTTTGATGTTACTAAAAAAAGAGAAGATTTTAGAGCAATTGCTATAGACAAACCCTTTCCGTGTTAAAAGAATTAGCACTTGTAGTCGACTTAACAGCAAAGAAAGATGACAATCCTTAAAGATGGTTCTATTTTGAAAAGTTTTTTTCCTGATTAAAATAGGTTTTAACTCTGCCAGCGAGTTTTCTGTAGAAACTTATGATTCTCGTCAATGAGAGAACAACTTAGATCGCGTCTAGTGGGTTGGCAAGCAACTGGTGTTTTGCTGTTTGAAGCAAGTATCCAGGTTTGTCACTGGGTCCTAGCTTTCAGGCAAAGACAAGGATTCCTGTAAAAGCAAACAATACCCCTCCTAACCCCACCACCACCCCACCCCCTCTACCTGGGCAACTGTAGCTTGTGCAATCGGAAAATGACCCACATTGCAGACAAACGTGACTATTCGATCGAGAAAAAAAAGTAGAAGTATTTAGGATAAAATGTTCAAATGTAAAAAAAAGTTTGGTCTGTTTTGCAGTATAAAGAATTTGTTTGAAGAATTCATAACATGAATATAGGATACCAATTTATTTGGACGAAAATATTTTTATTTGGGGTAGGGGGTGCTAACATTTGTCAATACAACATCAATACTTATTCGGACAAGCAAACCAATTAAAAATAAAAACCACACCTGCTGCCAGGTTTAGTCGGGCTACGAGACCAATATCAGCCTGCAAAGATTCCCGGAAGTCGGAATGCGGCTACCTTCATGGTGGGCAACACATGCCGCATACGCAAAATCTCTCCATTGATGAACCCCAGAGCCCCGCAGCCGAGCAACGAAAGAGAAAACCTCGTGAAGATGAGGAAACTAACTGTCGTTTTAGTCAACAGTCTATGTCTCTCTGTCAGGTAGCAGGGAAAAGAAAGAACAAATTTAATAGCCATCACCGTGACTGACACAACTGAAGGTGCTCTCCTATACATGTCAGGGCCTCCAGAATAGTCAATACCACGAACTACCCAAGAAACAACGCTCGGAATGATATCTGGACAGCGATACATCTTTAAACACAAAAATGCCCGTTCTCGCAAATATGACTTTCAGCTTCTTTCAATCTAAAAAAAAGTATACAGTACTTCTAGTTGATGAATCACGAACACGCTTCTACTGTTGACTTTTGCTGACTGCCTCAACTTAGGATCAAACCTGTCATCTGAAAATGTTAGGCACTCGGTACAAAGTCACCATTATGACTGAGGATTTAACCATTTAGGAAAAAAAAAACCACCCAGAAATTGGTTGGTAGTTGGACAATTATTCTTGATGAAAACAGCATAATCAGCATAGTTGCTTTAAACAGATCTGGAGCAAACTATTACAGTGAAAAAGTTTCTTCCAGGCTTTTGAATGTTATACGATTTTGTTGACTTCCTTCCCTCCGCCCCCCCCCGCCCCCTCTTTCTTAAAGAAAGAGTCGTGCCATGTAAGAGTCGAAAAAAGCAGTAATGTCTTTACCCCCCCCCCCCCTCCTTATACACACACACACACTTCCCCATTGTGCTTGTTCTATTTTTAAAATGTTGTTTCCCTTTTACCTTCTTCAGCTAGATCTCCAAATTTCACCGATGGTGAGTTTTTGCGTATGCGACCATTTTTTTTACCCCGCCATGAAGGTATCTACATTACGGCTTCAGGGATAAAAAGTATGCAAAACACGACACCTGTGTGCATGCAGTTTTTCTTCCTTTTCTTTTTGTTTAAAGATTGTAATCCGTTCCTAACGGCACGATTGGCATATTCTCCCGAGAATGGGAACATGACTGTTGTTGTTGTTGCTTCGATGTCACGTCTGTTCACTCGAAGTGATATTAGATGATGGGAAGGGTAGGGGAGGGGACATTGATGTTGATGGTTGTGTGCTGTGAAATTGGTATCTGTTGCTAAATATCGTTAGGCAGCATACAGAAAAAAGGCTAAGCAATGATAACAACAAATAAATACATAAGAAATGCTAATGCGACTTATAACTATAACAAATATCCTATAGGACTGTTCATTAAATATTTTGTTATACGAAATGCCAAATTGATACTTTAAAATATTTTTAAAATATATGTTATCCAAGGATTTTTCAGAAAAAAAAGGTACGAATGGTTTTAGACTCTTGCATTTAAAAAAACCCAACCATGACTGTCTTAACGCGTGTGTGCAAGACGTTCTACACGCTTTCTCACGCAGGTCTTTGGTTTATAGCCTCATCCGAAGGACTTTCAAGGAAGTCGAATTTGGTCCTGCTGTTAATACTAGAGGGAAAAATCACCATAAACCGGTATGTTGATGTTGGTTAAAACCTGGGCCTACAGAACCTGAGCGCAACGCTTTAACCACTAGGCTATCCCGCCCCCCTTCTCCTCTCCTCTCTTCTGTCTTTTCAGCTGTCTCGTTCACACTGTCGTATTATGCTAACCGCAACCTAGTAACAACCTAGGAATAAAGCAAACGGAAGCGTAGACGCCTGGCACTTCTAAAGTTACGGAAAGACCTCGGAGGTGTGTGTGTGTGTGTGTGTGTGTGTGTGTGTGTGTGTGTGTGTGTGAGTGTGTGTGTGGAGTGTGTGTGTGTGTGTGAGTGTGTGTGTGTGTGTGTGTGGTTGTGTGTATGTATGTGTGTGTGGTTGTGTGTGTGTGAGTGTGTGCGTGTGTGTGTGTGTGTGTGTGTGTGTGTGTGGGTTGTGTTGTGTGTATGTGTGTGTGGTTGTGTGTGTGTGAGTGTGAATCATAGCTTTTTCAAATTAATGACACAATTATAGAGACTTCTTAAAGATGGGTTACCCCTTTTCTGTCTGATTCGTTTATTTCGAAATAAAGAAAAACGCGTGTTTGACGTTAGATTTTAGTTTTATATGTATTTTGTGTTTTATTCATTTGTTTGTCTGGTTAAAAAAAATTGTTCATCTATGTAATCTTTCATCTATTTCTTTAGTTATTTGTTTGCATGTCTATATATCTATCTATATATATATATATCTATTTATCTATCTATCTATCTGTGGATCGGTGGTCTAGAGGTAACGCGCCTGTCTAGAAAGCGAAAAGTCCGGGTCGGAAGTGTGCGGTGGTTCGTATCCGTTTGGACCCGAAACTTTTCCCCCATCCATTAGATCATGAGTGGTGGTCTGGGCGCTAGTCTTTCGGATGAGACGATAAACCGAGGTCCCGTGTGTTGCACATAATTATTTAGCGCACGTAAAAGAACCCACGGCAACAAGAGAGTTGTCCCTGGCAAAATTATGTAGAAAAAAGCCACTCTGATAGGGAAACAAATACTGTTGCAGACAAGAAAAAAGAAAAAAAAGGTGGCGCTGCTCTTGTGGCGACGTGCTCTCCCCAGGGAGAGCAGCCCGAATTTCATGCAAAGAAATCTGCGTGACTTAAAGTGGTATAACTAACTAACTAACTAAAATAAACATACTTCTTTCGATCTATCTATGTATCTATGTATCTATCGATCTATCGATATATCTATCTATCCATCTTTCTTTCAATCTATCTATCTATCTATCGATTGATCGAGCGATCTATCTATCTATTTATCTATCTATCTATCTACCTATCTATCTAGCTGGCTATCTATCTATCCATCTATCGATCGATCGATCGATCGATCTTCGATCTATCTATCTATCTATCTTTCTATCTATCTATCTATGTATCTCTCTCTCTCTCTTTCTATCTATCTATCTATCTATCTATCTATCTATCTATCTATCTATCTATCTATCTATCTATCTATCTATCTATCTATCTATCTATCTATCTATCCAAGGGATAGTGTTATGTGACCAAGGATGATGTGTGTGTGTGTGTGTGTGTGTGTGTGTGTGTGTGTGTGTGTGTGTGAATGCGCTTTTGAAATGTCATCCGTTCCTACTGGCTTGCTAGGTCATACTCTTCAAAAATGTGGAACAGGTTTTTATGACACGTGTGTAAAATCTTCCACATGCGTTCCCACACAGAAGCCTCAGTTTATAGCTTCATCCAAACAACTTTGACATTCACTTTGATCTTCTTCTTCTTTCTTCTTCTTCTCTTTCTCTCTCTCTCTCTCTCTCTCTCTCTCTCTCTCTCTCTCTCTCTCTCTCTCTCTCTCTCTCTCTCTCTCTCTCTCTCTCTCTCCTCTCTCTCTCTCTCTCTCACACACCGCACTCTTGTCAAACTGGCCTCTGTGGTCGGCGGGGCTACAAACAACAGAGATTGAATTGGGCTGGTTCCTCAAACTGTGAAGAAAGGGGCAAGGCTGGGAATCGAACTCAGAGCCTCACCTCACAGTTTACTTGTTAGGCAGGTGGACGTTTTTAACCATCCTGCCACATTTCTTCACATAACGTAGACGAGTCCATCCTACATAGAACTCCCCCCACCCCCCCTCCATACGAGTACTGACTAGAATCCACAAAGAAATACTCCATTCCCCCAACACACCCTATACGAGTACTAACTAGAATCCACAAACAAATACCCACCCACCTTCACCCCATACAAGTACTAACTAGAATCCACAAAGAAATACCCACCCCACCCCCACCCCATACAAGTACTAACTAGAATCCACAAAGAAATACCCACCCACCCCCACCCCATACCAGTACTAACTAGAATCCACAAAGAAATACCCCACACCCACCCCATACGAGTACTAACTAGAATCCACAAAGAAATACCCACCCCCACCCCATACGAGTACTAACTAGAATCCACAAAGAAATACCCACCCACACCCACCATCCCATACAAGTACTAACTAGAATCCACAAAGAAATACCCACCCACACCCACCATCCCATACAAGTACTAACTAGAATCCACAAAGAAATACCCCCCCCACCCCCACCCCATACCAGTACTCACTAGAATCCACAAAGAAATACCCCCCACCCCAACCCCATACGAGTACTAACTAGAATCCACAAAGAAATACCCCACACCCACCCCATACGAGTACTAACTAGAATCCACAAAGAAATACCCACCCACACCCACCCCATACCAGTACTAACTAGAATCCACAAAGAAATACCCCACACCCACCCCATACCAGTACTAACTAGAATCCACAAAGAAATACCCACCCACACCCACCCCATACCAGTACTAACTAGAATCCACAAAGAAATACCCCACACCCACCCCATACGAGTACTAACTAGAATCCACAAAGAAATACCCACCCACACCCACCCCATACCAGTACTAACTAGAATCCACAAAGAAATAACCCACACCCCCACCCCCAACCACCTCCCCACCTCCCTTCCCTTCCTTTTCCAGCCATCATCTCTTCTCTTCTTTCCAGTTGTCTTACCAATACTGTCGTGGGCTGCTGAGCCAGTTGAGGAAAGCCAAAGCTAGCTAGACATGGAGGAGAAGGAAGCACAGACGACTGACCTTTCCTGTAGGACTAACAAAAAACTCCAGGGGGAAATGTTAGAATGTTCTTTGTTTCAAATTACACAGTTAGGGATTAGACTTGGAATGGCTGGCTTCGTATGTATGTATGTATGTATGTATGTATGGATGGATGGATGTGTAGGTGTATGTGTGTATGGATGTATGCATGTGTGTATGTATGTATCGATGGATGGATGGATGGAACAGCTGGTTATCCCCCCTTTTCCAGTTATCTTAGCTATACTGTTATTGACTGACCGAGTACTTGCAACTGAAAACTAGGAGTTTCTTTCTTGTGTGTGTGTGTGTGTGTGTGTTTGTGCGCGCGTGTGTGTGTAATTGTGTGTGTGTGTGTGCGTTTGTGTGTGTGTAATTGTGTGTGTGCGTGTGTTTGTGTGTGTGTGTGTGTGTGCGTGTGTGTGTGTGTGTGTGTGTGTGACAATGACAATGACAATGACATAGTCTTTTATTTCGAGAATAATGAATAAGCACCCATGTGCTTTTTTTACAATCAGTCCCCGCCCTTAGGGATATATAAGAGAGAGAGAGAGAGAGAGAGAGAGAGAGGAGAGAGAGAGAGAGAGAGAGAGAGAGAGAGAGAGAGAGAGAGAGAGAGAGTGTGTGTGTGTGTGTGTGTGTGTGTGTGTGTGTTGGCGTGGAATTGAACCTAAGACTGTTCGTGTTTTTTGTCCACCTGCTGGACTAGACGCTCAGTCCACTTTCCCAATCAGACTGGGGAGAAAGGGAGAGGCGAACCTCACGTCTTCAACACCGGCAGACGAGCGTCTGAACCATTCTGCCACCTTCCTCCTTGTTTGTGTATGTGTGTACATGTGTGTGTGTGTGCGCGTGCGCGCGCGCGTGCGTGCGTGTGTGTGTGTGTGTGTTCATGGGCCAGAGGTCCAAGGTTCACCAATGGTGATACTTTTTGTCTATGCGACCGTTTCCCCAACCCACCAACTATTTAGGTAGCCACATTCCGACTTCGGAGATGAAAACTAGGAATATGGGAAAAGGAAGCACACATCCTTAAACTTTCTTATTTTACTACAGAAAAGGAAAAAGGGCTGGGGATTGGGGGCGGGAGGGGGTAGGTTGTGGAGGGGGGCAGGACAGCCTAGTGGTTAGAGCGTTGAGTTCATCATCTGATGGTCTAGGTTCAAAGCCACCCTCGAAGGCACTGGCTATTCGAAGGGAATTATTTTTTTTCCTCTGGAGTTGACGTCAGTACCAATTCCAATCCATCGAAAAGTCCTTTGGACGAGACTGTAAGTCGAGCTGGGTCTTGTGTGCAAAATAAAATGCATGCAGACCATCTGTCGCACACATTGACTAATATGACTGGTTCCGCATATTTGGACGAGTAAGCCATTTCAGGCCACAGGAATGGATGGCTCAATTAAAAATAAAAACAACAACAACAACAACAAAAACCCGCATGCACACTGGTGTCGTGTTTAGACATAAAACACCAGAAGTTGGAATATGGCTACCTTAATGGAAAATCACGTGGTGGCATACGCAAAAAATCTCACCACTGGTGAACCTCAGAGCTCTAGCCGAGGAATGAACCGAATAAAAACAAAACAAAAATCTTGTTAAAACCCCCCAAAAGCGCCACCAACAAATTGAGGAGTTGTACTTTGCAGACAGAGGTTAAATCATGCATTTTTACAACTATGTGATGAGAGAAGTGTGTTAAGTTGAGTTGTTGATAATTCAATTTTTGTCTGTACACACACCACGCACGCACTACACACACACACACACACACACCACACTACACTACACTACACTACACTACACTACACACACACACACACACACACAAACACACACACCACATTACACTACACTACACTACACTACACTACACTACACTACACTACACTATACACACACTATACCACACTTTGGAGTTTAGGTAGTCTTTCGGATGAGACTATAAACCGAGGTCCAGTGTGGAAACACACGCAGAACATCTTGCGCACACGTTAAATCCCGTTCCGCTTTTCGGAAGAGTAGGCCTTTGTGTGCCGGTGGGAACAGATGACAAAGTTGACAAACCTGCATACACACAGGGGCTGGATGTAAAAAAAAGCACATGAGTGCTTATTCCATTATCCTCGAAATAAAAGAATAAATAAATAAAAAGATAAATAACACTATACAACACCCAACTCCACTACACTACACACCTATTCACCAACACCCATACCACATCCACGCACCTACACCCACAACTACTATCCCCACCCCCACCCACCAGCCCACCCCGCCTATCCTCCACTCACCCCACCCCCACCCCCACCCCCTAGACACACACCCACACACAATCTCTGAGATTTATCTTCTCCCTGCTTACGAATTCATGGTCCGGTTGATACAACCTCTTTCCCATTGTTTGGGTCACTGTTGAATGTGTGTTTGTTTTCAATCCTTGCATGGAGGAGAGTGAGAGTGGAGGGCGTGGGATTGGGAGAAGGAAGGGGGGGGGGAGGGTCGTGTAGTGTGCACACTTAATACCCCCACCCCCCACCCCATGTAAGCATACAATTTGGCTACTGGAGCGGGAAAAGGCAAAACCGGTAGTGGGGATGAATGGATAGAGAGAAAGAATGAGAGAGAAACAGCGAAGTGAAGCGAAGAGTGTTTAAGAGAGAGAGAGAGAGAGAGAGAGAGAGAGAGAGAGAGAGAGCGAGCTCGAACTCGAACTCTCGAACTCGAATATTTTAATGAGGGTAAAAGGATAAGCCAGAGGCTTCTTTACACCAGGCCCTCATGGGGAAAAAAGTAAAACAAACATGAATAAACCAATTGATCAACAAACAAGAAAATAACAAAAAAGCAATGAAATGAATCATTCAAATGACCATTCAGTTATTGAATAAAATCATGAAATCAGTGAGAGAGAGAGAGAGAGAGAGAGAGAGAGAGAGAGAGAGAGAGAGGAGAGAGAGAGAGAGAGAGAGAGAGACAGAGCGTGCGCAGGGGGAGAGAGAGAGAGAGAGAGAGAGAGAGAGAGAGAGAGAGAGAGAGAGAGAGAGAGAGAGAGAGAGAGAAAAAAGAAAGAGAGAGAGAGAGAGAGAGAGAGAGAGAGAGAGAGAGAGAGAGAATGAATAAACAAGGGAAAAACCCTACTACAACAACGACAACATGATTTTAAAACAAGATAAGTATATATTTAACAATACATATTCCCTAATTTACTTGAGAGAGAGAAAGAGAGCAAACACAATCTTATTTTACGAGGGTAATAGATTAAGTTACAAAGACTTTTTTTCATCCAGCCCTTAACATGAAAAGGGAAAAAAGGGAAAAACAAAAGCAAAGGATGCAAATGCATACACATACACACATGACTACCATGGAGGAAGAGAGAAAGAGAGAGAGAGAGAGAGAGAGAGAGAGAGAGAGAGAGAGAGAGAGAGAGAGAGACAGAGAGAGAGACAGAGACAGAGAGACAGAGACAGAGAGAGACAGAGAGAGAGACAGAGAGAGAGACAGAGAGAGGCAGAAGGACAGACAGAGAGAGGCAGAAAGGGAGAGTTTTCGAAAAACCCCCATAGATTACATTATGTAGAAATAGTTATAATGCAAAATTATGTAACAAAAAAGAGCGAACGAGAGCGAGAGAGAGAGGAGAGATGGAGGGGGTATATTGTTATATCGTCGCGTTGATTGGTTGACGTCGTGCGTTCTGAGGTCGTGACCTTTCATTGTCACGCTTCGCTGAAGTTTGACCACAAGTTGCTTTTAGCGTCCAAGAGAAGACCACCCATAGTTTGACCTTTTTTTTTTAGGAGGGGGGGCTGTTTTGTTTTGTAATGCGGCTTTGGTGGAAGGTACAGTACGTATGGTGTGTGTATGTGTGTGTGTGTGTGTGTGTGTGTGTGTGTTGGGGGGAAGGAAGGGGGAAGGTGAGACGGGAGGGAAGGGGGGGGGGGTAACGGTGAAGTATTGATAAGAACGAGTTCTTGCTTTTTGTTAATCTTGTTCGATTGTTGTTATCAACTTCGTTGTAGTATTTTGTTGTTGTTATTGTTGTTGATGCTGTTGTTGGTGGTGATGGTGGTGGTGGTGGTAGTGGTTTTCAATGTTATTTCTGTTGGTGTGACGCGTTTCAATGCTTTTGCCTAACTATTCTTTACTTTGTATGAACCAGTTGTCTGTTTTGGAAGCTGGGCATTCCTGGTGACATCTTGAGTGTATCTGATGTACTAGACTTAAATTTTCTAAAGGAGAACCGTGAGGAGTGGAGGAAGCTGGTTGCAAAATCTTCAGCAGTGTTCCCGAACTGTCTACTAGACAATGGCATAGGTGAAGGTGAATCTTCAAAAGCCATCTCATTGCCATAGATTAAGTTCTTTGTCTAGCTCTGCTCTGGGGGTCCTTGTCTGATGTGCATGAAGATAATGTGATACTGCACACAGGTTTATTTATATCAATCAATCAGTCAATCAATCATCCAGTCAATCAATCAATTAATCATTCAATCAACCAATCAGCCAATCGATCAGTCAATCAATAAATCAAGCAATCAGTCTGCCTATCTATCTATCTATCTACCTACCTACCTACCTACCTACCTACCTATATGTCTATCTACCTACCTACCTACCTACCTATCTATCTATCTATCTATCTATCTATCTAGCTGTCTGTCTATCTACCTGTCTATCTATCTATCTATCTATCTACCTACCTACCTACCTACCTACTTATCTATCTATCTATCGATCTATCTATCTATCGATCTATCTATCGATCTATCTATCGATCTATCTATCTATCGATCTATCTATCTATCGATCTATCTATCTATCTATCTATCTATCTATCTATCTATCTATCTATCTATCTATCTATCTATCTATCTATCTATGCCTGACTAGGGAGAAATAGCCTAGTGGTCAGGGCATTGTATTTGTGTGATCTGACGGTACATATAGCGCTCACTTGGGACTCGAGTATATCCTGAGGCGTCCATTCAAGAGTTCTTTTTCCCTCTAGTGTCAATACTAGTACTGACCGCACATCCCTGAAAGTCCTTTTGGACTTGATTATAAGCTGAAAGACCCTGTTCAAACGCATGCAATACATCTTGCAGGCAAGCTGATATCCCATAAGCATTTTTTGCGAAAAAGTGGATCGGCTGCAGCTGTTGGGAAGGAGCATATAAACATACCTAGCATGCACCTGCTCCCTGAAGAGCGATGGGCTCCTCCACCAAGTTCAGTTTCTTTGTGATACATTGCCTGAACAATTCATTGCCGTGTTAAAAAAGCTCGATACGGAGTGAAAGGAAAGTAAATTGGTCAGTAAATATATTTCCATACTATTTCATCCCCCGTGGGGATGCCGGGAGCCTGTCAGTGTAAATAGCATCTCCACCTTCTGTAAAATCTTTGCTAGGAATTCCCTCTTTTCTATCTCTCTCTTTTTGTCTGCGCTGTTTCTTTTTTAAAAATTATCATCTCTTTCTTGTCTTTTTTTCTGCCTTTTTGACCCAATAATCTGCCTTTCTTTTCTTTTTTTCGCAAGAAAGACGTAAAAGATAACATTTCTCTCCCTCGCCGATGTCGGATGTGCTAGGCCTGACTTGCCAGGCGTTTAAAGGCAGCGTAACGTATTTTCGCTCATACCACAAAGATGGTTGATGTCTGGGTGCTGGGAGTGGAGAGAGGATAGAATTCTTCACAAGTAGACCAAGGACCTGTTGTTATTATTTGCACTGATAATTTTGACTAATCGGATTTTTAAAACAAAAAAAATCAGAATTGCTTTGAGCGTAGATGTAAAATGAGTTGTGTTCTCTTTTCTAAAAGAAAAAATGGTGATAACATCGTCTCTTGTTACCTTCTTCTTCTTCTTCTTCTTCTTCTTCTTCTTCTTCTTCTTCTTCTTCTTCTTCTTCTTCTTCTTCTTCTTCTCCTCCTCCCCCTCCTCCTCCTCCTCCTCCTCAGCTCCTCCTTCTTCTTTGCAAATCTTTTTCGTTGCAATTTTTCTTCTTCAGAATTCTGTTTCCTTCTCCTCCTCCTCCTCCTCTCTCCTCCTCCTCCCCTTCTTCTTCTTCTTCTTCTTTTGCTGCTGCTGCTGCTGCTGCTGCTTTCGCTCCTCCTCCTCCTCCTCCCCCTCCCCCTCCTCCTCCTCCTCCTCCTCCTTCTTCTTTCTTCTTCCCTTTTTCTTTTTTCTTCCTACCTTCCTTCTCCCCTCCCCCTCCCCCCCTCCCCTCCTCTCCTCCTCTCATCCCCTCCTCCTTCTTCTTCTTCTTCTTCCTCTTCTCTCTCTCTCTCTCTCTCTCTCTCTCTCTCTCTCTCTCTCTCCTCTCTCTCTCTCATCTCTCTTTTCTCTCTCTCATCTCTCCGTGTGTAGGTTTCGTTCGTGCTGTTAGAAAAAACCCCGTCACGCTTTGGACAGGACTTTTAATTGCTTGTTTTCCGGCAGTTAAAAGCATCATTGCGCGTTTCCTTGGTCCATTGGATGGTCGTTGGAGGGGGGTATTGGACATTCTGGTTCTGACATCCTGCCTTTGAATCAGGCACGGTAGGAACAGTCTTCTCAGGGAAGCAAATGGGACCTGTATCAATTCTGAGGGGGGAAAAAAGTACATAACAGGTCAGGTAACAGAAAAAGAAACTGTGGAGAGATATTCGTGTTGGGAATAGTGTTGCTGAGTCGTTAAGTTGTAGTGTGTTGTTGGGTGGTGGTGGTCTTCCCTTTTTCGTTACTGTTGTGGTTGTTGCTGCTGTTGTTGTTGTTGTTGTGCTGATGCGAGTAAGCATTCCTTTGCTTAACATCTTGGGGACAGCAGCAGATTGAAACATAAATTTCTCATACAACTTGCAGTATATTGAAACGGAAAAAAAAACACTGCTGGAACAGTTTAGTGTAAGGTTGTTCAAGTACTCAGCACAACGGCGCCATTCTTCTTTCTTCGACTTCAGAGGATTATCTGTTTCCTTTAAGAAAGCAAAAAGAAAAAGTGGGTTTTTTAAGTAAGAGCTTGTTATTGCGAAGACAAGCTTACACCGCATATACAAACCCTAATATACCTTATGTACGCGTCAAGCACTTAGTTTCCTCCAAGCGTCAAAAGCAAATGACTAGCTTGAGTTTAGGATTAGGTTTTATACTCAAAAATAAAACACACCAGTTAGAGCATCCAGAGGATACTGGCGTGCTTTTAGCAAACATAACACACAGTCTTATCTTTAGCTGGGTTTAGATTATAAGAATCTGTTTTTCCCAAGAAAAAACAGCAGTTAAAGCAAACAAAAGAAAAGCATCATTTTGCATATTTTTTGTTCTCAACCTTGTTTTTGTGGCTAATATCAGCAGAAATGCAACCTCCCCCCCCCCTTCCTAAAAACCGGCCCTAAGCAATCAAATTCAAAACAAACATAAAATCCCGAAACAAAGGCTATACAACTCTTTAATACTGATGTTGTCGTTAGAAAGAAACTAGTTAACACAACTTCATTTCCATCGGCAATAAAACCGTGTTGTTGTTTTTTGATTAACCAGATTTTTGTTGTAGAAAATATTCCCGAGTCAACGACCGATTTGTAAAATTGTTTTCCTTAGTGAAAGCAATTCACATACGTAGAAACAAGAAAATGCGTATAGTTCTACTCCTCGATCTGGCTTTTTCTGAAACAAACACTACAGAAAAAAATGCGCTCACACACGCACACACACACGTGCGCGCGCGCACGCGCGTGCACACACAGACAAATGCATAAAGGCACACACACATTCGTGCGAACGCATACGCAATACATGTGCGTGTACACGTCCCTGTCAGCATGAGAAAACATGCACACATGCATACACGCGAACGCGCCCCCCTCCCCCACACACACACAAATACAAATACAACACACACACAACACACACACACAACACACACACACAAACACACACACGTACATACAACAAACAGACACACACTCAAACACACACACACACACTCAAACACACACACATACATACACACACACACACGCGCGCGCGCACACACTCACCTTTCTTTAAAAGAAGCAACAACAAGAACATCAACGTTTAGTTATGATAAAATGAATAGTGTACTTCCGAAGATGAATGTCAACAGTCTCTCCTTCCCATCCAACAGTGGCAGCAAGTTTTCTGACACTTCTACACGTCGTTTTTGTTCGGCCTTGAGATGCATCTAGAGTACGTAGTATTCTTCGATGCACATTCTGTTAGCGTGTGTGTGCGCGCACGTTCAAACACACAAACACATACACACACATACACATGTGCGCACGCACAGACACACACACATACACACTGACTGACATACACACATACACGCACACACACGCGCGCGCACACACACACATGCACACACACACACACTTAAGTGAATAGACGTTAAATTTTTTTTTAAAGCAAGACCACACACACACACACACACACACACACACACACGCACACACACACACACCCCACCTCCCCCCACCCACTCACACACACACACACACACACACACACACACACACACACACACACCACACAACGCACACACGCACGCACGCACGTCTATAAATGCTTGTGGTTGTTGTTGTTTGTTTGGTTGTTTTTTGGGATTAAATCTATTTTAGTTTTCAGAGAGGAAAGTTGATCCACTACTTGTATGGATCGTGAGACATGAGTCCACACTTGAACGTAGTTTTCAGGAATAGATTGTAGGTTTTTTGTTTGGCAGTTTTTGTGTGTGTGTCGTTTTTTTTGCCGTAAAATGGCATGCTTTTTGTAGTATTTGGTAAGAACATACACTTTTGTGTGTGTTCAGAACTCATTATTTTACGAAAGTAAACTCTGTTTCAGTGGGTTTTTTTTTAGTTTACGAATATGATGTAGTTGTCTATTTAGTATCATTTTAGTTGAAGAGGCATGTTTTTTAAGCTAAAGTGGAGACTGATGTATCTTCTGTTTGTGTTTGAAACAGTCAAAGAGAATTTGAATAAGCTTAAGAAATTGTTTATATCTATCTATCTATCTATCTATCTATCTATCTATCTATCTATCT
>CM054144.1:49564895-49587395 GCA_028751875.1 Rapana venosa
TGATAGATAATGCAGAGAAGCTAATTATTCCATGAATTGTAATAACAATAATAAATATATGAAATTTATATAGCACTGAATCTTTTAAAACAAACAAATTGAAGCACTTGCACTCAAATCATTTACACGCATGTCACTTTCCTCAAATATAATGAATAACAGATTTCAAATTTATGCATGTGCTCGTGCACACACACACAAACACACAAACACACACACACACACCCGCGAATACACTAAGGAGATGAAGTATGCTGTTGAAAAGTAGGGTCGGATATGAGGGAAAGTCTCAGGTAGGAAATAAGTGTGTTTTGAGGCTGGATGTGAAGGTATCAAATGAAGGCTTTTGGCGAAGTGAAAGAGGGAGGTCATTCCAGGTGGACGGACCAGAAACAGAGAAAGAGCGACGGCCATCAGTGGTTTGTTTGAATCTGGGTGCTCAAAAGCACAAAGTATCTGCAGCTGAACGAAGGAACGGGATGCAGTGTACAGGTGAAGACAGTTACAAAGATAAGAGGGTGCAGATTTGTGCAGACATTTGAAACAGGGTATTTATCTTATACTTCAGTCTTTGTGAGACAGGCAGCCAATGAAGAGATCACAGAAGAGGAGTGTTGTGCTCAGATAATTTCTTTCTTGGGACCAGTCGAGCTGCAGAGTTTTGTATGTGTTGAAGAGAGTGAATGGATGATGCTAGTAGGCCAACCGAAAGAGAATTACAGTAGTTTAAGCGTGAGAGAATGAGGGATGTGACGAGCTTGGAAGTTGCATCATACTTGCGAATCGCGCTTATGCGCCGTAATTGATAGTAGCAAAACTGGCAGTCTGAGGGATGAACTTTTTCATAGAGAGTGTGTTGTCAAGAACTACACTTAAATACTTTATAGAGTTGGACAAAAGTACCACATGCACTTGTGTCGTGGGTCGTTTGTTCTTATTACGAATCCCCCACCCCCTTTCTCTCTGCCCCCCCTCTCTCTCTCCTCCCCCCCCCCCCTCTCTCTCTGCCCCCCCCCCCCTCTCTCTCTCTCTCTCTCTCTCTCTCTCTCTCTCTCTCTTTCTTTCAGACGTATTGCCGAATTCTCTTGAAGTTGTTGTGATGGAGGAAAAGAAACTTTACAGTAGATGTCTTCACTATTAATGGCTATTGGCAATGTCATATACGTACCGCGGTCTTTTTCTGTTCATTTAGCAACGTTATCTATCTCCTGTTTCTTTATCTTCTCTTTCTTTGACCCTCTTTACTTTATTTCTTGTAAACCATTCTCTTTAAAAATGCCAAATTCTTGCCGCGATCATTTTGTTTCCTTCCCTGTGGAGATTCCACGAATCTGTCAATATAACACCACCGTGAATTTTCTATGCAAGGAATTTCTTCTTTTCCATCCTTCTCTTTGTATCTGCCTTGCTACTTTTTCTTTCTGTTCCCTCCTTTTGTCTATTTTCTACCTTCTCGGCCCATTCTTCTGCCTTTTTCAGAAAAAAGACCTTTAAAAAGAAAACCTCCCATACCAAAGGCGGACTTACTGGACCTGACTTGTCAGGAGCTTAATAACAGCGCAGCACAACAACATATTCCGCTCATGTGACAGACAACAATAGTTGTTGTCTAAGCGTTCCACGAAGAAGAATGTCGTTGTCTACAGCAGAACTCTTTCGTCAGTACTATACCAATCACCACACATGACTGGCACGAAAATACAAAGGCTGACAGCGTGGCTACAACGTAATGATTCCAGCTTTCCTGTCAGACACGGATCCATGAATATTCATGGTAGAAGTAGCCGCAAGACAAGGGGTGACCGCCGCCTGTTGGTATAAGAAATGTAAAGACAACAGAGCACTGACTACACCACAACATACAGCAATGTTGTAAGGACGTAACGTATGGAAAAAAGGTACTGCTTTCTTAGAGTGCATGCTATAATGAATGTTGCTTGCGCAGTGTCATATCAAACACGCTTTTCGTAAGAGTAGGCCATTGTGTGCCGGTGGGGGAAAGATGACAGAACTTATAAAACCGCATACACACGGGGACTTGGAAGTATAAAAAAAGCACATGAATGCTTATTCCATTATCCTCGAAATAAAAGAATAAGTACGAAAAATATATAACACACGGATTATGTACTGTATATTTCAGTCACGGCAAATTTCTGTGCGTGAAAACCACGGAAATTGGGGGGAAAATGCGTCGCCACAAAAGCAGCATAACACATGTTTAGAAAGTTTAGAAACCCTGTCTGTGTGTGCATTTGTTTCATGTAGGAGAGTGTCTTTTTATTTTCCTTTCTGTTTTTTTAATATAGAACTTTGCCAGAGACAAATCTCTTGTTGCCACGTGTTCTTTAACGAGCACAAAATACTGGGTTGCACACGGGACTTAAGCTAATCATCTCATCTAGCAAGACAACCTCTCAAGGTCTAGTAGATGTGGGGTGGGGGTGGGGGAGCTCAGGTACAAACAAGGATGGAACCTGGACTTGTTGTTTTCTAAACAGGTGTTATTTTCTAAACCACTGATCCACTTACGTTCAATCCTTCAGAAAGTCGCGTAAAGTGTGATGTCACCAGCGCTATCCGCGCTTTTTCATGTCCTGTTTACAGAAGAACTGCTCAAACTGCTGAGGTAAGCAAGTCAAGTTTATGTCTGTAAACTTTTTCAGAAGAAGGAACAGATGTAGACAATGCCTCCCCGTAAACAGGGGGATATTGCCAAGTGACGCCACGTCTAACCCAAATTCAGAAGGAAAAAACATACACTCCCTCTTCCCCAGGAAAAAAAAACAACAACCAAGAAAGAAGGAAAACAACTTACCATGAAGACCGTTTTTTTAATGAAAGGAGTACAGAAAGACGAAGCAGAACGAACAATCTGAAGAAGAGAAACAAATCTGTAGAAAAAAAAGGACAAAGAATTCCGAAGAAAAATAATTACGAAGAAAAAGAATTATAATAGAGAATTGCAAAGAAGAATTGCGAAGAAAAAAGGATTGCAAAAATATCGTAAAGAAGAAGAAAAATTGCGAAGAAGAAATACGAAGAAGATTTGTGTAAAGAACTGTAATTGCAAACAAGAATTGTGTAGAAAACAAGAGGAATTGCGAGGAAAAAGAAGAAGAAGAAGAGAAGAAGAAAGAAGAGAAGAAGAAGAGAGAAGAGAAGAAGAAGAAAAGAAGAAGAAGAAGAAGAAGAAGAAGAAAAAAAAAGAAAAAAGAAGAAGAAGAAAAAAAAAAGAATTGCGAAGAAGAAGAAGAAGAAGAAGAACGATGACGACGAAGAAGACAAAGAGAACGAAGAAGAAGAATTCTGAAGAAGAAGAAGAATTCTGAAGAAGAAGAAGAAAAAGAAGAAGAATTGCGAAGAAGAATTGCGAAGAAGAAGAGAAGAAGAAGAAGAAGAAGAATTCTGAAGAAGAAGAAGAAGAAAAAGAAAGAAGAAGAAGAAGAAGAAGAAGAGGAGGAGGAGGAGGAGGAGGAGGAGGAGAAGAAGAAGAAGAAGAAGAAGAAGAAGAAGAAGAAGAAGAAGAAGAAGAAGAAGAAGAAGAAGAAAAGATTGACTGACTGATTGAATGAATCTTTCGTAGGTAAAGAAGTAGACACAATAGAGAAGAAGAAGAAGAATTGCAAAAAAAGAAGAATTAGAAAGAATAATTTCGAAAAAGACGAACTGCAAAGAAGAATTGCGAAGAATGAGAATTGCGAAGAAGAAATATGAAGAAGAATAAGACATGCGAAGAAAAATTGCGAAGAAGAAGAAGATTGCCAAGCAGAAGATTTGCGAAGAAGAATAAGAACTGCATTGGAGAACTGCACAGAAGAAGTAGAATTGCGAAGAAGAATTGCAAAGAAGAATTGTATACGGAAGAACTTCTCAAGCACACAGACACACACACACACACACACACACACACACACACACACACACACACACACACACACACACACACACACACATATATATATATATCTCTCTCTCTCTCTCTCTCTCTCTCTCTCGGGGTGCGTGACGGGACGAGAACTGAAAGGGCGTGCTGTTAGTAAGCTGCTGCAAATTTTTGCATTTAAGCTTCAAAATGTCAGTTACTGGCCTTCCAGCAACTATATATATATATATATATATATATATAATCACGCACGCACGCACGCACACACACACACAAACACACACGCACACACACACACTCACCACACACACACACACAACACACACACACACACACACACACACACACACACACACACACACACACACACACACACACACACACACACACACACACACACAAGCAGTTTCTCATTTATTTGCTCTGTTATCGAATGTTTCAAAGAAGACAATACGATAAGTTTTCGTATTCTATTACCAGGTTTGTTTTGATCAGAGATAAAAGTGAACTTTGCATTTGAGCGAAATTTAATCGGTAGACATCTGACATAACATTGCACATCACGTTCTTAGCTCCCGTGTCTGACACCAAACAGATTTCCCTAAGGAGTCAGGTTACGATTTTTCATTAAATCTTGTTTTTCTCTGACCCATAAATCTACTTCTTTTGGTACGACTGTATTTCAATATTGCCTGGTTATAGAAACTTCTATCTAACTTGTAGAAGAAAATCAAACCGTATGTCGTATAAGCTTTGAAAAACAAAGTGATGAGAAAACCCCCCAAAAGACATAAGTAACAAATCGTGCAAACAAAGAAGCAAAAGAAAGGGGGGAAAAGCACAACGAAATGAAAACAGAATTAGAAATCAAGAACGGTAATAAAAGGAAGAGCGAAAAACAAAAATACAAGAAAAAAACCGAGGACAACTACTCCCCCCCCCCCCCCCCCCCACCAAAAAAAAAGAAAAAAAAGAGAGAAACAACAACCCGGTACCCTAAAACAACAACAACAACATTTTCTTAAAAATCCTCTCAGCGTAAACTGACACAAAAACCCCAACACTCAGCCAACCACGAGCAGACACACTTTCAAATATTCCTCTCTCTCTCTCTCTCTCCTCCTCCTCTCTCTCTCTCTCTCCTCTCTCTCTCTCTCTCTCTCTCTCCTACCCAACCTCCATCTTAACACGAGAGGTGTTTATATATATATATATATATATATATTCCGAAAAAAAACATCAAACAAAAAAGCATGTGAACTTAGATCCGCTGACCCGGGTTCGAATCTCGTTCAAGAGGATTTTTTCCTTTAAATTAACATCACTGCCGACCCCCCCCCCCCTCCCCCCAAAGAAACCCCAAAACACCCAAAAAATCCTTCAGATGAGATAAGAAACCGTGGTCCCGTGATTGAACGCACGCAGAACATCTTGCGCACACGTTAAAACCCGTTCCCCCCTTTTTTTGAAGATTAAGCCATTGTGTGCCGGTGGGAACGGATGACAAAGTTTACAAAACTACATACACACAGGGACCGGATGTAAAAAAAAGCACATGAGTGCTTATTCCACTATCCTCGACAGAAAAGAACTAATAAAAAAAAAATATAATGATACAATTTGCATGAAATTATGCAATTTATCCCTCCAAAATTGCTTTGTTGTTTAAATAAAAAAATCAAGAACAGAATGTCAAACCAGAGTTGATGTCTACTGCCTTTCTGCATTGTATTCATTTGTCTCTGCTAGTCTGTGCTTTCTCAGATTTCATTTGGCATTTCTGATATATGTGGTAAAAGGAATGATTGTAAAATTTAGTGAAATGTTTCCACAAGCCTACCAGTACACGTGCTGACATGTGTGTATTGTGTGTGTGTGTGTGTGTGTGTGTGTGTGTGTGTGTGTGTGAGTGTGTGTGTGTGTGTATGTGTGTGTGTGTGTGTGTGTGTGTGGTGTGTGTGTTGTGTGAGAGAGAGAGAGAGAGATGAGAGAGAGAGAGAGAGAGAGAGAGAGTGAGAGAGAGAGAGAGAGAGAGAGAGAGAGAGAGAGAGAGAGAGAGAATGTGTGAGTGTGAGAGAGAGAGTGTGTGTGTGTGTGAGAGAGAGTGTGAGAGAGAGTGTGTGTGTGTGAGAGAGAGAAGAGAGATGAGAGAGAGAGAGAGAGAGAGGAGAGAGAGAGAGTGAGAGAGAGAGAGAGAGAGATGTGTGTGTGTGTGTTCGTTCTGTTGTTTAACGTCTGTTCACTATAGTGATATCAGACGGTGTGTGTATGTGTGTGTGTGTATGTGTGTGTGGCGTGTGTGCGCGCGCGCACTTGCTTGTGTTAGTGTGTGTGTGCGTGCGCGTATTTTTTCTTGTGTGTATGTGTGTATAGTGTGTGTGTTAGTGTTAGTGCGCGCGCGCGCATGTGTGTGTGTGCGCGCGCGTGCGTATATATGTGTGTGCACGCTCGCATTCGTGCGTGCGTCTGTGTGTGCGCGCGCGCGCCTGCCTTCTTGGTTTTCTTTTCTATTTCTGTATCTCATATCGTAACTATGTTTCAGAGTAAGACGCCATACTTTTGTCTGGGTTCATATTTCTAGGTAGTTTGGATCAGAGAAGAGACCGAATTGCGCATTTGAACAGAAGTGTATCCGCAGTTATTTTCCACTGACATTTCACGTACCATTCCTAGTTTGTGTTTTTGATCGCCTTCCTACCCTGAAGATATGTATTTTGTTTTCTTTTCCTTTCTTGGTTAGAATTCCGAGGTGCACCAATGGTGAGATTTTGTTATGCAAACGTTTTTATTTATTAGGTTGCTGTATTCCGAATTTGGGGATAGTCTCTAAGAAGATAAAACAACAACCCACACACATATGTGTGCATGCAGTCTTTTAAAGTTGTTTTGTCCGTTCCTACAAGTGCGAAATGGCCTGCTCTTTTGAAAACCGGAACGGGTTTTTTTTTTTTACAGGTGAGTGTAATCTTCAATTTAACGCCTGTCTACTAGAAAGTAGTATTTAGCTTTTTACCGTGTGCGCAAGATCTTCTGCGTGAGTTTACACACGGGGTTTATGTCTCGTTCGAAGGGCTTTGGGACGAATGGAGTCAGTGTTGGTGTTAACTCCAAGGTAGATGTCCTTAAAATGGGCGCCTCCGTGGCGTCTTGATCTCTAGATGGTCAGATCACGAGTGCAACGGTCTAACTATTAGACCAGCTGCCCCGTCCCTGGTTTATTGGAAATCTGGCTACAGTCTCAATGAAATAGTGTGTAGGCACACACATAGGCTTTTTGTGGAAAACTTGTTCTAGCTGTCGACTGATTGCATAACATTGATGACATATAGCTCGTAGAGGGTTTGTGTTTTTTTTTAAAGCATAATTTGTAGATTGTGTGACATTTGAAAACAAAACAGCTAACAAAAACAAAACCTAAACAACAAATAGTCCAAAAACAAACAACCGGAAAAAACTTCGAACGAAAAAATCCAAACACTTCAAAGGGGTAATATCACGAATAATAAAAACAACAGCAAATACAGTTTTAAAAGTACAAGAAGAGCAATAATAAACGCTAGTAAAGATAGCCAACCAGCTGATCTATCAACCAATCAACCGAACAGCCAAGCAACTGACCGACTATCGACAGGCCGACCAACCAACCAACCACCCTATCAACCAACTAATCAACGAACCAACCACCCAACCAACCACCATATCAACCACCCAACCAACCACCATATCAACCATCCAACCAACCACCATATCAACCACCCAACCAACCACCATATCAAACCACCCAACAACCACCATATCAACCCCAACCAACCACCATATCAACCACCCAACCAACCACCATAACAACCACCCAACCAACCACCATATCAACCACCCAACCAACCACCATATCAACCACCCAACCAACCACCATAAACAACCACCAAACCAACCACCATATCAACCACCCAACCAACCACCATATCAACCACCCAACCAACCACCATAGCAACCACCCAACCAACCACCATATCAACCACCCAACCAACCACCATATCAACTACCCAACCAACACCACAGAAACACTTTCAAAATAGTAAAGCTCTACTTTCTCCCACCCTCGCCCTAGGCGTTTAAAGAAAAAAACAACGTATGAACACACACACAAACAGAAATCAATCAATCAATCAATCCATCCATCCATCCATCCATCCATCCATCCATCCATCCATCCATCCATCCATCCATCCATCCATTCATCCATCCATCCATCCATCCATCTATCTATCTATCTATCTATCTATCTATCTATCTATCTATCTATCTATCTATCTATCTATCTATCTATCTATCTATCTATCTATCTATCTATCTATCCATCTATCTATCTATCTATCTATCTATCTATCTATCTATCTTTCCATCTTTCCATCTGTCTATCTATCTATCTATCTATCTATCTATCTATCTATCTATCTATCTATCTATCTATCTATCTTTCCATCTGTTTATCTATCTATCTATCTATATCTATCTATCTATCTATCTATCTATCTATATATCTATCTATCTACCTACCTATCTATGTACCTATCTATCTATCGCCCTCTCTCTCTCTCTCTATATATATATATATATATGTATATATATATATATGTATATATATATATATATATATATATGTATATATATATATGTGTGTGTACAAAAAATATGTAAAATATGTTTTATCCCGAAATCGATCAGTTTCTGTCTGTCTTCATTTTAAATCAAAAGTAGTGTTGCACTGACAGCAGAGCTGCCCGTGGAACTGCAACCTTTCAGTATTATACTCTGTTTTTCTCTGCAGCTAGTGTGTGTATGTGTGTGTGTGCTTATCTGGGGTTTCATTTGGCATTTTCGTTACATGTGGTAAAAAGCAAAGTAAATACTAAAGACAGGAGCATTTCTTCAAGCTAGTGTGTGTGTATGCGTGAAGAGAGAGAGAGAGAGGAGAGGAGAGAGAGAGAGAGAGAGAGAGAGAGAGAGAGAGAGAGAGAGAATGAGAGACAGACAGACAGACAGACACACAGACTGACATACACACACAAGCAGACACACAGACAGACACAGATACATACATACATACATACATACACACAAACACATACACGCACATACATACATACACACATTCATACATACATACATATGTACATACACACAAACATACATACATACATATGTATCTACGTACGTACGTATGTGGGACAGACAGAGACAATGTCAAATATAATTACGCAGCAAAAAAGACATCGAGAGAGAGAGAGAGAGAGAGAGAGAGAGAGAGAGAGAGAGAGAGAGAGGAGAGAGAGAGAGAGAGAGAGAGAGAGAGAGACAGACAGACAGACAGACAGACAGACAGGCAGGCAGATAGAGACAAAGAGAGAGAGAGGCAGAGAGAGAGAGGCAGAGGGAGAGAGACAGAGACAGAGAGGCAAGAGAGAGAGAGAGAGAGAGAGAGAGAGAGAGAGAGAGAGAGAGGAGAGAGAGAGAGGGGGCAGAGAGAGAGAGAGAGGCAGAGAGAGAAAGAGAGGCAAAGAGAGAGAGAGAAGCAAACAGACACATAGACAGACACATATATGTACATACATGCTGGCCGAATCCAGCCAGCCAGCCAGCCAAACAGACAGAGAAAACAAAGAAAGAAACAGACAGATACGGGGGAGAAAAACAACAACCCAAACAAAACCAGAAGAGGAAGAGTAAAATAAAAAACAGAAAAGCAGAGGCGGCAGTGAGGGCAATACTCAGGAAGAGTGGTCAGATCCCAAGCAGTGTCATAATAACTGCGTGGGGTACATTGCCGGCAGTATGGTCACATTACTTCTTCGTTTGCCAGCCAGCGCGAACTCTATATACTACCTTCACGACTCAGGGTATTGTACGCTTAGCTGGAGACTGTCAAAAAGAAACCACACTCTTTCCCCCGCAACCACCCACCCACCCACCCACCTACCTACCCACCTACCTACCTGCCGCTTCTCCGAAGCCAGTGATATTACAAAACCGTCTTCCTGGAATGAAACTAACTGCGCGAGTTGTTGTACTGAAAGAAAAAAAAAATGCCAAAGTTCGCTTCCGTCTTTTAGCCGCGAGGGTTGGGATTTTTTTGGTATGTGAAAATTTTTGTTGTTGTTACACTACTACTTATTGAATGAGTCTTTCCGAACCTAGCCACACGTGGGATGCTTTGGGTTACTCTGTGTAAGTGTTGGTTTAGTGACTGTATTCTGGTGTTAAGGAGAGGTCTGACTCTTTTTTGGGGGGCGATGGTTGCAATACAGCAGAGGGAGAGGTGTTTGCAATGTTTGTACCGACTTGTGGGAAGACAGTGGGAAGTTCTGCGATCTCTATTTAAAGTCAAGTTGTGTACGAAACTGTCCTTGTCTTAATCTTGTTTTGTGTTCAAGATCGTGCTGGAAAGGGAAATATGCATACCAAGAACGTGTTCATGTTTGTGTACAGTTTGTGTTTGTAAAAGCAAACTATCCCAGCATTAACATCTAAAGCTTACCCGCAGGGACACCGGGGTTCTGTCAGTATAAACAGCATCCCCGCCTTCTGGAAATTGTATGCCAGGAATTCCCTCTTTCTATCCCACTCTTTGTTTCTTCTGGGTTCCTTTTCTTCCTGTCACCTCCTTCTTGTCTATTTTCTGTATTCTTGGTCTATTCTCCTGCCTTTCCCCCCCCCCAGAAAGACTTAAAAGATAGCAATTCTCTCCCAAGCTGAACTCGGATTTTCTGGGCCTGGCTTGTCAAGTGTTTATCGGTAGCATCACTTTCGCTCATAATTATGACAAATAGCAGCATTTGTTGTCTGAGCGTTCGACGATGAAGAAGAATATGTTGAAGCTTACCGACTAGAGGACTATACAAACATTCGTTTATCTGAGTAGGGATGTACTATACATATCAACGATGTGGATAAAATACAAAACGTTATTAGTAGCGTTGCTGTTTGCATGGGATAGCTTATAAAATGAAATATTGTATTAATTTTTTGTTGCTTTTGTGTAATGAAACTTAGTTGAGTTATATGAGACATATGGTGTATCTTTCGTGTATTATCATGCATTTGAAATGTGTCTTGTGTGTATTCCATGCGCGTAAACGATCTATATCATTGCTTTGATAAAGTCCTATGTTATGTGGAAGTATGTCTTCTATTTCTTCTTTTTATTCAGTTTTTTTCCAATAATTATATATTGTGATACAGCTGAACTGTGTTTTCGGTTGGTTAGTTCATTGATCTGTTGGCTTTGCAGGAAACAGACAGACAGACACGCAGACAGGCGTACATACATGCATACATACCTACATATCTACATGCTTGCATACATACATACATACCTACATACAGACATAAATACATACTCATACACATACATATACATACATACATACATACATACATACATACATACATACATACATACATACATACATACCTACATAGAGACATAAATACATACTCATACACATACATACATACATACATACATACATACATACATACATACATACATACATACATACATACATACATACATACATACATACATACATACATACATACATATATACATACTTACATACATACATACATACACACACATAAACATACATCCATCCATCCATACATATAATTACATACATACATACATACATACATACATACATACATACATACACACACATATACATACATACACACATACAGACAGACAGACAGCCGCAGACAGACACAAAAATCCCCAGAGAGAAACCTGCTCATGCTTTAAAAACCCTACATTTGTTTTTCTTGTTGTTTTTCAAAATAACCACCACCGCCTCTCCTAGCTCAACAAGCATACTACAAAAACATACGTGCGTGCGTGCGCGTCAGCGTGCTCACATGTGTGTGTGCATGCGCGTGTGTGTGCATGTATTATTGTGTGTATGTGAAAGAAGAAAAATCTACCCTTCCACGCCTCCTATACCCCCGACCCCCCCTCCACACCACCCACGCTTTATTTATGTGAGACACAAGCTGGAATAGGAATACACAAGAGCATTGATATTGATCTCCGTGTGTGCGTTTTTGTTGTTGTTGTTGTAGCTTTAGGTTACTCTGTTTCTCTATATTCCTGTCTATGCCTGTGAGTCTACGCCTCTCTCTCTCTCTGTGTCTCTCTGTGTCTCTCTGTGTCTCTGTCTCTGTCTGTCTGTCTGTCTGTCTCTCTCTCTCTCTCTCTCTCTCTCTCTCTCTCTCTCTCTCTCTCTCCCTCTCCCTCTCTCTCCTGTGCCCCATCTCTCTCTGTGTCTCTCTGTCTCTTTCTTTGTCTCTCTCCTATCCTCCTCTCTCTAACTCACTCTCTCTCTCTCTCTCTCTCTCTCTCTCTCTCTCTCTCTCTCTCTCTCTCTCAGTGTGCGTGTGTGTGTGTGTGCCTGCGTGCGTTCGTGTGTGTGTGTGTGTGTGTGTTCGTGTGCGTGCGTGCGTGTGCGTGTGTGTGTGTGTGCGCGTTCGTGCGTGTGTGCGCGCGTGAATGCGTGTGTGCAAATACGGGTGATATGTTTTGCTGTGGCTGTTCTTTTGCTGTTGCTAGGTTGACTTTTTTCTTTCTATCTGCTTCTGATATGCAGAATTTCTAAGCGCTCTCTGTCTCTCTCTCGCGCTCTCTCCCATCTCTCTCTTTCTTCTTCTCCTCCGCCTCCTCCTCTTCTTTGTCTGACTGATTATCTGTTTGTCTATTGGCCTGTTTTTCTATAAATGCTTTTTTTCATCATTCTGAAATCGAGAGAATATTGTGTGCATTACAAGTACCCCGCATTAATTTTTTTTTTAAAGGAATCAAGTCCCGTCAGAGAATAAATAAAAGGGAAAGAGAGTCAAATATCAGACATTGCTTCTCAGAGTGTAACAGTATATGAAATAAATCTACAAATCTTGTTTGCAACAGAGAGAGATACAACATGCCATCACTAGAACAGAATAAAAGATTGCTACCATTTAAAGAACATTTTTATCTAGACTCAATATAAAAGGAAGTTTCCCGCTTCTTCTCTCTCTCTCTCTCTCTCTCTCTCTTCTCTCTCTCTCTCTCTCTCTCTCTCTCTCTCTCTCTCTCTCTCTCCCTCCCTCTCTCTCCCTCCCTCTCTCTCTCTGTTTTCTGTCTCTGGCTCTGTCTATCTGTCTGTCTCTCTGTCTCTGTCTCTGTCTCTCTCTCTCTCAACCTCATTCCCTCTTTCTTACTGCCCCCTCATCTCCCACTTTCTCTATTCTCCCCTCTCCATACCCCCCTCCCTTCTCCCCTCCCCCCTGCTCTCTCACTGTCGGTGGATAGTGTGTCTATTTGTTTAGAACCAGAAAGGAGTTTTGTAAGACACTGTTTCTGCTTCGAAGAGCCATAAATCTTGGAATTATGTAACGTTTTCGAAATGTGAGAGGTTCATGATATTTAGCAATAGCATGGGTATCATCATTTTGCCCATTTTTTTGGCCTTTCTTCTTTCATTACATTCATATTCGTATGATAAATGCTTTTGTGTGCTGTCCACAATCTTCCTGACCTTTTCATTATTGTATTCAGTGTAATTTTGTTGGTAATATACAAGCAGCTATACCAAAAAGTTGATGGGGGAGAGCTGACAGGATGAATGAAGTAGATATTAAAACACCCTGAAAGCCTGAAAATGTACCTGCAGATCTCGGAGTTTATGGAGAAAAACAATGCAGGACTGGCTTTTCTTGTTTTCAAGATTTTTTGGGAGTAAAATCTAATCTATTATCAGTAACATTTTGTACATTACTGTATTTATGCACATTCTCTAAGTTTATTCTCAATAAAAGATCTAGCACAGGATCTAGGTTTTCAACAAAAAGCAATCGATAGTTTTTTTAGCTTTTGGTTTTTATATTTATGTCGAGATAATGATGGTCACAAAATATGCAGTCATCAATATTTTATCAATAAGGTGATGCTGGATCCAGTTTGTATAAGGAACGAAGATGGTAGGTGACAGAACTGTGCCTTGTGGGAAACCCATTGAAACTAACTTTGTTTCTGAAAATACTGCATTTTGGAACCATGCAGACAAAGTTGAATACACAAAAAAGTTCACAATCCATCCATAGAATGAGCCAAGAATACACGTTCAGAGAGAATAAAATTTTATGATCAGAGAATGAAATTCAATGGTGCCAAACTGATGGCAGACACGAAATCAACGAACAAGAATACACCTTAAAACCCCCATATTTTTCCAAATGAGTAAAGGCACAATGCAACAAGCTGGACAATGACCGTAGTGCCATCTGTGCATCCATCTGCTTTATACGGAACTGAATTTAATCTAAAGGAAATGAAACACATAGAAGGATTTGCTCAAGCTTTGCCTTCTTCACCCTTCATGACTATAGAAGTCAGTGCCAGAGATCTGTCACCCTTCGTGGATGGACAGATGGCTTGGTTGTTTTCTTTGAGGGCTTTGACAGTCCAGGAAAATAAAACAGAAAATACGACGGTTGCTGTCTGAACATCTGTCTGAAAATGTGACTGTTTGCCTGTTTCTCTTGCAACTGAGTATCGGCTTCTTTCTTTCTCCCTCCCCGCCCCCTTCTCTCTCTCTCTCTCTCTCTCTCTCTCTCTCTCTCTCTCTCTCTCTCTCTCTCTCTCTCTCTCTCTCATACGTTACCTGCCTAAGATATTGGTTTAGATTATTAGAAATGAATACAGAACGATTACCATATAAGGCCTATCAAATGTTACTACACTTAGACAGTATTGGAAAGCAGTGCTGGGTATCAAAAATAAGAGAAATATTATGTATGACTGGTTTTAATATTATTTGGTTACAGCAAGGTGTTGGGAACGTGAAAACATTTCTGCATATTTTTTAACAGAGGATTGTGGATATGTTTATTCAGGAATGGACAGGTACTCTCAGAGAACGTGACAGATATCAACCTTACAAGTCATTCAAGACCGTTTTTGAAAGAGAGCCGTACATTCTAGATATTGATGTATATTGTTTCCGTGTTGCCATTTCTCATGTTTGATTTAATGTTCTCCCCCTACATAACAATGTACATCGCTATAAGGATTCTAACCATGAAAAAGCTTGTCCATTTTGTAAAAATCATATTGAAAATGAACAGCACTTTTTGTTTGCCTGTCCTATGTATGATGACCTAAGACTTAAATTTCTAAAGGAATCGAAAGGACTTCCTCTGCACGTTTTGCTAAGAGCCACAAACCCTATCCACACGCATAATTTATCAAAGTATGTGTTCCATGCAATCAACAGACGGAAGAAAATACTTTAAACATTGAGCTTATCATGATCTGCACTTCTATGTGGGTGTGCTTACCTACTGATTGGGGGTATCCACTTTTCTGTCATTTTTATGCAAAATCAGCAAACACCTCGAATAGAAAATTGCAGGGCTAATGTGATTGTGTAGTATTGGTTTTCACATCAATATCTGTGTTGTGATAACTACTCAATACTAGCTATAAAATGTACTTTACACATGTTTTTTCATAGTCTAGTAGATGTATTTAGTTTGATATGATTTTAAAGTACTGTGTGTGTGTGTGAGTGTGTGTGTGTGTGTGTGTGTGTGTGTGTTTTGTTCTTTGTTTCTCAACTTTCTTTATTTGAACAAAAGCTTGGTGCTCCAGTATGCAGCAAACTGCAGAAAATAGTATGCATTATAGAATATTAACAGTTTTGTGTTCAAGACTAAAACAAAATGACAAAGAAAGACAAAACTATTTGGAAATGTTGTGTTATAAATATATTAACAGAAGAAAAGTATAATTACTTAAGTGTGAGATTTAAGTCTAATATCAAAGAATGAAAACAAAAAACATTTCATTGTAATAGAAGTAACCATAATGTATGGAACAATGTTCTCATTTTTGTATGTACAGTAATCTTGTTTCGATAAAACTAGCCAAGCAAACTTAAGAAAAACTGAATTTAATCTGCACCTTAGAAGTGTTGCCATATACTGAAAACGCATGAGTATGTATTGAATGTTGACTACTGTGTGTTATGTACTGCGTTATATCGTGATGCTTTCCCAAATCAACCTTGCATTGTATTGTGGCCCAAGGCCGATGTGCAATTAAACTATTTCAGAGTTCAGAGTTCAGAGTTCTCTCTCTCTCTCTCTCTCTCTCTCTCTCTCTCTCTCTCTCTCTCTCTCTCTCTCTCTGTATGTCTGTCTGTGGGTGTGCATGTGTGTGTGCGTGCATGCGTGTGTGAGTGTATGTATGTGTGTGCGTGCATGTATGTGTGTGCGCACTCGTACGTATGTGCATTTTCTTAGGTTTTACGACTACCATCTGTCTACTGGTCATCGAGTGAATATTTAAAGTAAGACAGTCTATTATAGCAACAGGACAATACCCTAATAATTCATCATATCGTGGCCTATTCTGTCACCACATACATTATCCTCCCCCTCTTTCAGCCTTTTGTGTTCAAAAGGATTTCAATTGTAGTGCAAACACATAATTCATACTCTTTTCAAGTTCCCAGTAAAAAAAAAAAAGAAAGCAACAAAGAGGCAAAGAACACGAGGATTGACAAAGAAGAAACAAAAGAGCCCAAAATAGGACAAGTCACGAGAAAGGGACAAAACACCAAAACAAAACAAAGCAAGGGAAACAATAAAAACTTAGAGAAAGGAAATCATTAAAAACGAAACACAAATTACAGGAAAAAAGAAAGGAGAGCTGCACAGAAAAGAAGACTTCAATGTAAAAATTGGCAAAACTGACTAAAAATCAAGACCAAATTAATCAATAGAGAAAAACAGAACTTTCAAGAACACGAATTTGAAAAGAACAAAAACAGAAAGAATATAAGGAACAATCTGAAATACACCTTACCCCCTCCCTAAAAAACATTGCTGTTAGAGAGACAAAGTCAATTTGTTTTCCTTTCAAGCAGCCACAATTAAAAGTAACCCACTCATTCCACCCCTTCCTTTCTATAAAAAGAACCCGACCCTGTTAAAAATATCTACATAACAAGAACTGAGAATCATAAACGTACATTTTTAACACAACCTCAATATTTGTCTGACAAGGCGTACAAGCAAACAAAAAAACCCCAACCAATCAAACAAACAAACAAAGAGGCAAGCAAACAAATAAACCTAGACACAGATGGATGCAACATGGTTCACTTACCTTCAAGATAAAGACGGTCTTAATTGCAATCAGAAAAGCCCGCCACACCTACACTGTGTCCTTCTCGTTGGTTGGTTTGTCTTGTTTGGACCAGTACACATATCACTGGTCTGCTGTATATTTCTTGATTGGTTTCTGTGTTTCTGGAAAATAAAGGCACAATAGACACTCTTTGAACACACACACACACACACACACCACACACACACACACACACACACACATATATATATATATATATATATATATATATATATATATATATATATATATATATATATATATATATATATATATACATACATACATACACACGAAAAGATACACTGGACACTGCTTTGGCAAAAAACCCACATTTCATTATAGGTAAGGATACACTAGACTCTCCATTGGAAAGAATACATTTTATTATACGTAACGATACAATAGACACTCCTGTGGAAAGAACGCATTTTTGTACGTAATGATACACTGGACACTCTTTGGAAAAAATACAATTTATCAATACGTAAAGGTACACTAGACACTCCTTTGCAAAACTACGTCTTATTATACTAAAAGATACACTCGACACTCCTTTACAAAGAGTACATTTTATTAGCTTTCGTTAGCAGTATTTTCTGTTTGCCTGGATAACAAGTGCACATTGCTTGAAAAAAGCTCATCTCATTAGCTTTTGGTTTGTATAGCCCAGAATGTATATTTTAAGAACACATTGAAAACACATGCTTTTATCTGTTTTATTTATGAAGTCGGTTTGCTAGACGTGTACATATCGTGACAACAAATGGAAAGACATATCGACCCAATAACCATTTTAGCAAAACAAATTTATTTTTCTATTGACTGCATCGTTTGAAGTCATTCTTTATGTCAGTCCAGGACCAGTAAATAGTTCATTCCGTTAAAAGAAAATGCAATCTATGGGATAACTGGGCCAACACACCACCTTGGTAATTACATCAAACCTAAAACACGCCAACTGACAAACAACACGTAGTCATTTTTTGGTGTTATTGCATGGCGACACAATAAAAAGTTAACAATAGCAAAAAATTAATGTTCTAAAGATACCTCTTTTGAAGATATCTGCAAGAAAGCTGTATTTTGCATGTTTATCAGACATCTTTTTTTTCTTCTAGAATCAGCATGTTTTAATAGCTTGTAATTATTTGTTGGTTGAGGTCTGATATATTGAGGAAAATTTTACGTTTTTGGATGTAAAGTGGATAATGACAAATCGTACAATCTCAGTTTTTTTTTCCATTGAATCTATTTCACATGTAGTTCTGAATGAATTCCGGCTGCCCCCACCCACAACGAAATAGATGAATGAACTACACTTTAAAAAACCATGAAGATAGAAATATTTTATTAGGGTCAAAACTAAATCTACATTTGTCACCTAAGACTACTACTTCTTTCTTTAAAAAAATAATCCGACTTTAGCACCTACTGAATATAACTAGAAAATAACACATCCTTGCAAAGAAGATATTTTTAATCACAAAAATCCGACAAATGTAACAAACAAGAACACTTGTGAAGATAAAAGCAAACCCACAAGCGGTTTAGCTTTATCAAAAACGTTTGAAACTGTTTTTTGCTATTTTCAAAATTAGATCAACGTGTTTCAGATTTATGACGTCTTTTAACTTTCAGGCAATGTTTGATAAAGAAAAGGGTACGCTCTCACGCAGATGCACACATGTTGAACTACAGCAAACCATTCCATGTACTAAATTAGATAAGTGAAATTAGTGCTAGGCTTTCGGCTCACAACAGAAACCGAAGCCTCGTGTAAGCAAATGTATGTACCGCACGTATAAATGAATGTAAAAACAAAATCCTCACAGCATCAAAAGAACTGTCACTGATAAACAACAACAACAAAAATCAACCAAACACATGGATAACTGTTGGATTTGTTTCTTGTGTTGCACAAAATAGTTCAGAAAATAAAAGTGTGGGAGGAAAACACCTGAGGTAAAATAAAAAAAAACGGGGGGGGGGGGGGGGGGGTGGAGGAGGGGGGTATGGACACTTTTAATAAAATCTCTAACATGCTCTTTCAAAGCAATCTCTTCTTGTTATCGCAAACAATGTATTGTAGCATAAAATATGCAATTTTAAAGTTTTAAAATAAAGTGTACCTTTAAAAAGTCTATTGACAAAAGTTTGGAACTAGTTTGGTATTTTAAAAATAGGGACAAAACATTTCAAAGGAAACCAAAAAGTAGCTTCCATTTTGTTTTGATTTCTTTTCAGCTCTTACCAATGTTTCGAGGAAAATTAAGCATACTCACGCACACGCAAATATATATATATATATATATTATATATATATATATATATATATATATATATATATATATATATATATATATATATATATATATATAAAAATAATGATAATAATAATAATAAGTTGGGTTACTCTCCACGGGGAGAGCACGTCGCCACAAGAGCAGTGCCCTCATTTTATTTTAATCTTTTCCTGACAGCATTTTTATTTATTTTCCTAACAGGGTGGCCTTTTTCCTACAGCATTTTGCCAGGGACAACACTTTTACTGCCGTGGTTTATTTTGCGTGCGTTGAATGCGTGTTACACACGAGTCCTCGGTTTATTGTCTCATCCGAAAAAAAACTAGCACCCAGACTACCACTCAAGGTCTAGTGGGCGGTGAAGCGATAAAAGTTTCGGACAAGTGGGGATCGAACCCCAACACACTTTGAACGCGGATTATTTTGTTTTCTAGGCAGATGTGTTACCTATAGACCACCAATCTATCTATCTATCTATCTATCTATCTATCTATCTATCTATCTATCTATCTATCTATCTATCTATCTATCTATCTATCTGTCTGTCTGTCTGTCTGTCTTCTTCTATCTATCTATCTATCTATCTATCTATTTATCTATCTATGTATCTATCTGTCTGTCTGTCTGTCTGTCTGACTATCTATCTATCTATTTATCTTTCTATCTTTCTATCTATCTGTCTGTCTGTCTGTCTATCTGTCTGTCTGTCTGTCTGTCTGTCTGTCTATCTATCTATCTATCTATCTATCTATCTATCTATCTATCTATCTGTCTGTCTGTCTGTCTGTCTGTCTTTCGTTTTCTTTGGGCCATAATACATGGTTGGCGAAGGAGAAATTGGCAATGCCACAGAGTGGGTAAAAATCTAAATATAATACATAATACCAAGCTCAATCTTTATGAAGACAATGCACAAATACATAAACATAATGTGTATTCAGCATAATTCCCATCATTGTTCTATATGTACCTTCCTTATGCCAGTTTCTCACCCTGATAACAAAATGATAACCGTTATCTTCGCTTTTGGTGTACTTATCCTACTATAACAAGCTTTTTCTCTTATTACTGGCATGACATATATATCTAGACAGACAGCGATTGATGTTACTGTTTTCTACTTTAAGCAATGATGAAGAGGTGTATCAACGCAATGCCTTAGAAAATGTAATTCTTAAGTCATTATACACAAAACATTCATAAAGGGAAAACTGTTCATTCTCAACTTTCGGTTTACAAAATGAATATTCTTTATTCTGATTCCGTTCACTGTATCGATGTACAGTTTTGTTAAGTGGCATAGTAGTACATCTCACCTGGGACACAGCAACTCTAAAACAATAAGTATCTAACTGTAGAATATATTCTTCTTTAACAAAATATTGTTTTGAAACTCCAATAGCAATCGTATCTGTCTCAGTCTCTGATTGTACTATACCATTCCTGGATGAGCATATTAATAATAGAGAGACAGACAGAGAGACACAAAGACAGAGACAGAGACGGAGAGAGACAGAGACATATACAGAGACAGAGAGTTCTTTGAAAGTACAGCAATGTCATGTTAAAACTGAGATGAAGCGCTGCTTACATTTATAAGTTGGTGCCACGTTTAAGTCTAATGCTTACAGGAAAACTGACAAAGAAAACAATCACATTGCTCTGATAGCGCTAGTTTGGCTGGGATATCCAGGAGAAATATGTTTTCTTCTTCCAGAAATGGTATTATGGCTTTTGATAGACTCGAAAGCGAAGTGTGTGTGCATGTGTGTGTCCCGCGCGCGCGCGCGCGCGTGTGTGTGTGTGTGTGTGGAGGGAGAGAGAGAGTATGTGTAGTATGTTTGTGTATGTGTGTGTGTGGTGTGTGTGGTGTATGCGCGTGTGTGTGTGTGTGTGTGTGTGTGTGTGTTTTGGTGTGTGTGTGTTGTGGTATGCGCGTGCTTCCGTGTGCGGGTGTGTTTTGTTGTTGTTGCTTTTTTTTTTTAGGGGGAGGGGGGGGGTAGGTTGAATGGGAGATGTTTGGTGCAAACGTGTGTACAGGAGAGAGAGAGCATGTGCGCGCGCGCGTGTGTGTTTTTTTGTGTATTCGCGCGTGCGCGCGTATGTGTTTGTTTTATGTGTTTGTGTGTCTGTGTGCGCGTGTATCTGTGTGTCTGTGTGTGTTCGCGCGCGCACGTGTGCATGTATTTGTGTGCTTGTTTGTGCTTGTGTGTGTGCACATGTGTGCGTGCACGCGAAAGGCAGAAAATGTTGGGCATCAGCAGCAGCCAGCAGAAGCAGCAGGAGGTAAATGTCAAAGTGTTCTGGTCCCTCCAGTGAAGGGAGCACTGTTCTTGTGAAATCGGCTACGCTGCTGTTTCTTTGGATGTTTCAGTCCCGGACAATTATGTCTTACATCTTTCTGTCAGGTCATTCCCTCTGTCTCTCTGTCTGTGTATCTCTCTGTCTTTGTGTCTCTCTGTCTGTCTCTGTCTTTCTGTCTGTCCGTCTCTGTCTATGTGTCTCTGTCTTTCTGTCTGCCTGTCTATGTCTTTCTGTCTGTGTGTCTGTCTCTGTCTCTGTCTGTCTTTCTGTCTGTGTCTGTCTGTCTGTCTGTGTCTGTCTTGTCTGTCTGTCTGTCTGTCCCTCTCTTTCTTGTTCTCTTCTCTTTTCTTCTTTTTTCTTCTGTGTGTATGTCTGTTCCCCATTTGACTGGTGCACAGTAGGTAAACATAAGCTGGCTAAAGTAAAAAACAACACCCAAACAACAACATCCAAAACAACTTGATGCATAGTATGTAAATATAAGATGGATATATAAAAGATGGATGCACGTTAAGTAAAATGAAGATAAGGTGCATGGAGTAAAAACAACAATTGATGCACAGTAAGTAAAAATAAGGCTCCTATGAACAAGACCGGTAAGTAAATATAGGGTTTAAGGAACGATAGAAAACTTTCCAAAGAAGACAACACAAAATTGAAGGTTTTTTTGGCCTTCTTGTTTATAAAGCAAAGACCTCGTTTTGTCGCAAGCCTATACGGCTTTTAGAATTTATTTGTGAATTTGATTTTAGATTTTGTATTTGCTTTTACTGTTG
>CM054144.1:49592395-49599895 GCA_028751875.1 Rapana venosa
AAAAATGACTACTTCATGCATTGTGTGTGTGTGTGTGTGTGTGTGGTGTGTGTGTGTGTGTGTGTGTGTGTGTGTGTGTGTGTGCGCGTGTGTGTGTGTGTGTGTGTGCGTGTATGTGTATGCGTGTGTATGTGTGCATGTGTGTGTGCGTGTGTGTGTGTGTAAGTTTATTTATTTATTTATTTATTCTTTTGTATCGAGGATAATGGAATAAGCAGTCATGTGCTATTTTACATCAAGTCCCCTTGTGTATGCGGTTTTGTAAATTTTGTCATCTGTTTCCACCGGTACACAATGGCCTACTTTTCCGAAAAGCGGAACAGGATTTAACGTGTGCGCAAGACGTTCTGCATATGTTCGCACACGGGACCTCGGTTTATAGTCCCATCCGAAGGACTTTGACATTCAGTTCGATTTTTTTGTCAAACTGGGAAGTGTGTGTGCATGCGTGCGTGCGCGCGCGCGCGCGTGTGTGTGTGTGTATGTGCGTGCGTGTGAGTGTGTGTGTGTTGCGTGCGTGTGTGTTAGTGTGTGTGTGGTGCGTGCTGTGTGTGTGGGGTGTGTGTGTGTTGCGTGCGTGTGGTGTGTGTGGGCGTGTGTGTGGTGTGGTGTGTGTGTGTGTGCGTGCGTGTGCGTGTGTGTGCGTGTGTGTTGTGTGTTGTGCGTGTGTGTGTGTGTTTTGTGTGTGTGTGTGTGGTGTGTGCGTGTGTGTGTGTGTGTGAGTGTGTGTGTGTGTGCGTGCGTGTGTGTGCGTGTGTGTGTGTGCGCGTGTGTGTGTGTGCGTGTGTGTGTTGTGTGTGTGTGTGTGCGCGTGTGTGTGGGTGTGTGTGTTAGTGTGTGTGTGTGTGTGTGGGTGTGTAACATTGCAGATGGGTCACGCTTACAAAATTGCTAAGCCTTTACTTTTGTTCGGGTTTCGATTAAGTTGCGTTTTCTTTTCTTCTAAAATATGTCGACGAATGTCAGCTTTTGAAAACTATTGTGCTGTTTGTTGTTTTTGTTTGTTGTTTGTTTTTTTTAAACCTTGTAGAACCACCTGGAGGGGTGGGGTGGGGGTAGGGGTGGGGGTAGGAGTGGGAGGGTGGGGGAGCAGGTAGTAGAAGGTGGCGAAGTAGTTTTTAGCCTGATGATTATTGTGATCTGAGAGTAGTTTGAGGTTGCAAGTTCGAATCTACACTGATAATATCTGTAGTGAGTTGTTTTTCCTCCAGATTTAAAATCGATGGAGTTTTTATTTGTCTTGAAATATATTCTTTAAATGAGCTTTTTCCCCGTTTCTTGGCTAGAGGTCCAAATTTCACCAACGGTAAGCGGTTTTTTTGGGCATATACGACTATATGGACCCATTATGAAGGTAGCTGCGATGCGACTTCGGGGATGAATTAACTTATAAACTTGAACTACGATGTAGATTACGCATACAGAGCATCTTGCACGTACGTCGAAAGCCCATCTGGGTTTTTTGGAAGTGTAGAACAGCAAGAATCGATGGCAAAGATGTCATTACTAGCATACCCAGCATGTAGTAATCTATCTGGAGAGGAACGAGATCCACCAGGGTGTGTATGCACGATGGTTTTGGTGCGAGAAGAAAAAAAAATGACACCAGGGTTTTCTTTTGTATAGCTTAATAAACAGACTGCGTGTTTACAGTACTGTTGTCTCTTTGTAAGGTTCCGCTGTTTGCCGCTTGTATGGCACTCATCCTAATCTCACTACAAACAGTCAAATCCACTCATACCTTTCACACTCCCCCCTTCCATCCCATAGCTGAACTAGTAAAACAGCAGCAGCAGCAGCAGCAGTAGCAACTAGAACCACCACAATAAAAGCAAGAATAAGAATGAAACGCAAGAAGGACAATGACAAGGGCAGCGACTACCACGATGGTTTATGTTATCATGTAAACACTTATAGCCAATGCTGAGATTGGAACTTTCGTTCTGCTGTGTCTTTAGGCGTTGTCTAGTAGGGGCGAAATATGCATTTTGTTTTGTTTTGTTCTGTTTTTGATTTTTGTAACTGAATTCAAGTCTCACGATGTTCCATTATCAAGAACCACTGTCTTGAAAAAAAACAACAACCTAACAGTCCGTATCATCCACTTAAACTCTCCGAAATATTGTAGTACTACCCAAAGACCGCTTATGACTGAACACATACACACACACACACATACACTCACACGCACGCACGCACGCACGCTCACGCACGCAACACACACACAAACACACACACACACACACACACACACACACACACACACACACACACACACACACACACACACACACACACACACACACACACACACACACACACACAGGGCACGGGAAAGCCTGGTGGTTAGAGTGATGTGCTCGTGATCTGCTAACCCGGGTTCGAATCTCGTTCAAGATGATTTTTCCTCTGGAGTTAACATCAGTGCCGACTCCACTCCGCCAAAAAGTCCTTCGGATGAGACAATAAACCGAGGTACCGTGTGCGATCGCATGCAGAACATCTTGTGCACACGTTAAAATCCTGTTCCGCTTTTCGTAAGAGTAGACCATAGTGTGCCGGCGGGAACGGATCACAAACCTGCCAAAAATTGCATGCACATGGGAACTGAATCTAAAAAATCACAAAGTGCTTATTTCATAATCCTCGATATAAAATAATCTAAAAAATAATAATAATAAAGCACACACACAGAGTAGTGATGGGCACAGAATACAGCAGTTTCAAACAGCGCTCGTACGCTCTGTAATAACTATCGTATGGGCAAGAAGTCTACATCAGTGCTCCAACATATTTTACTAAAGCAACTTAAATGTTTAGATTGAGAAGCTTTTCAGCCTTGCCTACGGTATACCATCACACGCTTCATCTTTGAATACAGATATATGTTAGTCCGTCGTTTTCGACGATGACCTCCAAAACAGCAGAGGAGGCAGCTGCTGTTTAGGAAATTGGGCAGAAATTTGATTTATAGTGGAGATGCCTTGCCCACATTTACAATACAGACACACAAAGAGGAATGTTAACCCTAGATGAATACCGTGAATGAACTGTAGTAAAGTATGCCATCAGAAGCTCAGCTGTTGAAAATAACATTGATCTGTCTAAAAATCCGACAATCACTTTCCGAGCAGAGCTAAAAACATTTCTTCTCTTACTACTATCTGTACTTTCAGTTCCAGACATCTATTTTATTTATTTTTATATTTTTATTTATTCCACTTTAAGTCACATCAGATTTCTCTGCGTGAAATTCGGGCTGCTTTTCCCTGAGAAAGAGCGTCGCCACAAGAGTAGCGCCACCCATTTTTTTCTGTCTGCAACTGTATTTGTTTCCCTATTAGAGAGGCTTTTTTTCTACAGAATTTTGCCAGGGATTACTCTCTTGTTGCTGTGGGTTCTTTTATGTATGCTAAATCATTATGTGTAACACACTGGACCTCGGTTTATCGTCTCATCCGAAAGACTAGCACCCAGACCACCACTCATGATCTAATGGATGGGGGAAAAGTTTTGGGTCCAAACGGGATTCGAACCACCACACACTTTCGACCCGGACTTGTCGCTTTCTAGGCAGGCGCGTTACCTCTAGACCACCGATCCAAATGTGAATTTAATCCCAAAGAGATTTAAATGGTTGATCCCTCATTTTTCTCCTTATCGGTCAAAGAAACTTCAAAGGGCTCATTTGAAAGTTAATCACTGTAGCTTTAAAGAGGAGAAAAGAAGTATTATACTTAGCCCCTTTCTGAAAGAACATATAATCACTAAATATCCATCACATCTGAAAATCTATACTGATGGGTCCCTTCTCAAGAGTAATGAGACAGAATTAGCCTTTACCATTTCGTCTTTAAAGGTTGAAAAATATATCACATTGGGAGGAATCACTCCATTTTTACTGCAGAGTAGACTGCTATTTTCATGGCTTTGAATCATTTACTTGATTTTCCTTGTACCGTAAGTCAGGCTCTATTTTGTGTTGATTCAAAGTCAGTTTTACAATATCGGAGGAAGTTAGGGTGTTTGATTAGGCATGGTCTCATTATTTTATGAAATTAATCATATTGTTCACTTTCTAATGTTACGAAGTACTGGCATCACTTTTAGTTGGGTGCCATCACACTCAAGTATATATATATATATATATATTATAATGACAAAAGTTGATGAAGCTGCGAAAACTGCGGTATGCTTTTATTGAATACAAAACACCTAAAGCAATCGTTCGATTCTAGACCAAAAACAGACCTGTACTTATCATGCCGATTCGTATAAAAAAGGGTGCTATGTGTGTTCTAAATGGTATTATTCCACATGTTGAATAGCTGGTCTCTACAGTTTTCAGATCATATAACATCTATTCTATGAATATGTGGTTGTTTTGTTTCTTTTATATCAATGCCTTTACAACATCTTGCACTTACAGCATCTTCCATTTACAAGGTTGTTCATAATTCGCTATAATCATGCAAGTCTGTTGTCTTACATTTCTAACACATTTATCTCATTTTTTTTTAATCCTTGTTACTTTTTGGTTTAAAATGTGTTACGTCTTAGCTTTAGAATTTTTGGTTTTTTAAGAACTGGCGTCTCATAAAATAATCTTCCCAATAAAAATTATTTGATTTTTACAACAACAACAACAACAACAAAACTGTTTCAGCAGTTGTCCTTGTCGTGTATTATTCGTTTATCTTACATTTCAGATGTATTTATGCGGATGTTTTTTCTCTGTTGGATTCGTTGGAAAGATGCTAGTTCTGGCTATACGACCTTATAGGCTGGTCTTAGCCAGATGCTTACGGACGTTTTATCTTTCCACAAGAGAATTGGCACTAGCAGGATGTCTGAATGGGGCGAGGGGGGGGGGGGGGGGGGGTAAGGGGGGCTGGGGGGGGGGGAGGGAGGCTCATCTGTTGATTTACGGAGCTGTTAAATCTGTTGTCTGTCTCCTGTTGTTGTTGGTGTACGTTGATGTCTTTGTCTGTGTTTGTCTGGGTTTTTTCCCCCTCTCTCGTTTTTTCCCCCTCTGACTTGTTTCTTGCAAATTGTCCGTCTATCCTGGACCATGTATTCTTATTAAGATTAAGGGAAAATTATGTTGTTGTTGATGTTATGTGGTGATTTTACGGCGTTCTGATTTAGAATGGTATTTTTTTACGATTCATAATTTTTGGTGGATTTGTTGTTGTTGTATATTTGCTCAGCTCTTGTTGCTGTTGTTTTGTTGTTGTTGTTGTTGTTGTGAATGTTATTGATGTTGTTAATGTTGATGTTGTTAATGCTGTTGCTGTTGATGTTGTGAACTTTGTTGTTGTGAATGTTGTTGTTGTTGATATGTGCGCTGATCTTATGGCGTTCTGGTTCGTACTGTTATTCACGAATCAAATACTTTATTTTCTCACCAAAACAGCAAACAGGGAAACATTAAAAGAAAAAACCACACACCACAACACAGTATCCACACATCATCACGCGCACATCACAAGATGAAAAAAAAAGCAAACATCAGTACTACCTAAGCCATTCATAAACTCGCCAGTGTAAACTGACATGCACTCATGAGCACACTAGTATGTGCGCGCATCCACACACACAAAGCCTATATGTACATACACACATACACACACAAACACACACGCACACGCACACACTCACACGCACACATACACACATACACACACGCACACGTACACACTCACACACACATACACACACACACACACACACACGTGGGCACGTTCGATGGTATATACCAAATAAATTTTTATAACACGGTGTTGTTGTTGTCATATCAATCTTCCACGTACTATTTAACAACCCCCTCCCTCTTTTCCAGCCAAGCGCGCGCACACTCACAAAAACATATACATACTCACATACCCTCACGGGGACTGGCTGTAAAAACCATGGATGCTTATTTCATCATCCTCGAAATTGAAAATAAATAAACACACACACACATACACACACATGCTTACATACACATACACACATACGCACACACACGCACGAACACACACATACACACATACACACATACATACACACACAGATACCGCCCATAATACCTCCCCAAAACAACCAACCAATCAAACAAAACCACACAGACACCCCCAACCCTCCCCCCCACTCACACATACACACACATACACACATACACACACACACACGCACGCACACACACATATACACATACACACAAACACACACACAGATACCGCCCATAATACCTCCCCAAAACAACCAACCAACCAAACAAAACCACACAGACACCCCCAACCATCCCCCACTCACAAAACATACACACACACATACACACATATACACACATACACACGCACACACATACACATACACACACAGATACCGCCCGTCATAACCCCCCAAAAAAACCCCCAAAAAACCAAACCCACAACAACAACAAAAAACCAAAAACAACAACAACCAACAACCAACCAACCAAACAAAACCACACAGACACCCCCAACCCTCCCCCCACTCACACATACACATACATACAATCACGTCATCGCCAAAACCCCATCCATCATTTCCACCACCACCACCACCTACCACCACTATCACCACCACACCACCACCCCTCCAACCCCCCCCTCCACCCCACCGCACAACCTCCTCTTCCCTCCATTTTACTCCCCCCCCCCCCCTCACTCCCACCCACACACCTTCTCCCTCATCACCATCAACACCACAACATTCATCCTTGCGGAGAGGAATGAATCTTCTCCGCTCTGTCTCGTCTCTCTGTCTCACTGTGTCTGTCTCTCTGTCTGTCTCTGTCTGTCTCTCGCTCTCTCTGTGTCTCTCACTCTCTCTCTCTCTGTCTCTCTCTCTGTCTCTCTCTCTGTCTCTCTGTCTCTCTGTCTCTCTCTGTCTCTCTGTCTGTCCCTTCCCCCCCCTCCCCCCGTTTTTCCATGTGTTTGTATAATGGCCTGTGGCCGATGTACAATAAACATCCGAGTTCCGAGTCCCGAGCTCTCTGTCTCTCTCTGTCTCTCTCTCTCTGTCTTTCTCTCTCCTCTTTATCTCCCTCCCTCTCTCTCTGTCTCTCTCTCTCCTCTGTCTCTCCCTTCCTCTCTCTCTGTCTCTCTTCTTCTTCTCTTCTTTCTCTCTCTCTCTCTCTCTCTCTCTCTCTCCCTCTCTGTGTGTGTTCTCTCTCATTTTTCTCCAGACTTTGTCTCCCCCTTTCCTTTTCCTCGCCTCTCCTTCCACCATCTACACCTTCTCCTTCTTCACCCCACACCTTCTTTATCTTTTCCCTTACTCTCCTAGTGCCCCGATCCATCAGTTTTTTTGGTTTGATTTGTTTAGAAACCTTGTCACGAACAGGATTAGCGCACGTAAAAGAACCCGCGGCAACAAGAGAGTTATTCCTGGCAAAAATCATGTAAAGAAAAAAAAGTCCCTCTGATAGGGAAACCCTCACACACAGTAGAGGAAAAGGAAAAAAAAACACGCGTGGCGCAGTTCTTG
>CM054144.1:49604895-49612395 GCA_028751875.1 Rapana venosa
AGAGAGAGAGAGATGAGAGAGAGAGAGAGAAAGAGAGAGAGCGAGAGAGAGATTTCTGTACATGGCGTATTAATAAAAGAAAAAAAGAAGTAAAACAGCAGCCCAGAAAAAAATAAAACCTGGCCATTTCGGTCATTTTTTGTATGAAGTCAACATGCATTTATTATTCATCTCCTTCCTTTCCTTTTCGATCTTTGTCTGTCGTCCATTCTACTCCTGTTTCATCACTATCTTGCATCTTGTGTCTTTGTTGTACTTGGTGGATCGGTGGTCTAGAGGTAACGCGCCTGTCTAGAAAGCGAAAAGTCCGGGTCTGAAGTGTGCGGCGGTTCGTACCCCGTTTGGACCGGAAATTTTTCCCCCATCCATTAGACCATGAGTGGTGGTCTGGGCGCTAGTCTTTCGGATGAGACGATAAACCGAGGTCCCGTGTGTTACACGTAATTATTTAGCGCACGTAAAAAAACCACGGCAACAAGAGAGTTGTCCCTGGCAAAATTCTTAGAAAAAAGCCACTCTGATAGGGAAACAAATACAGCTGCAGAAAAAAAAAAAGGGTGAAAGGGTGGCGCAGCGCTAAGTGGCGACGCGTTCTCCCGCTCTCCCCGGGGAGAGCAGCCCGAATTTCACGGAGAGAAATCTGCCGCGACTTAAAGTGGTATGAAATAAAATCTGAGCGCTTTGATTTGTTGCTTTACAAGATTCAGCGCTATATAAATTCCATACATTATTATTATTACTTTCTTTTCTTGAATTCAGCAACTTCTGTTGGCTTGTCTGGTTTGGTCTGGTCAGCGTTTTTGGTTGGGGAAGAGGAAGGGGGGGGGGGGGGGGTTATGTGTTGCCATTTTTTTATAGATTTTTTTTATTGCATGGGTATGCTTCTTTGTTAGGTATATATTCTTTTTTCAATGTATTTTTACTTAAGAATATTTTTTCCAACCCGTTTTCTCTTTCTCCTCATCTGTTATCGGTAATAGTGAATAGACCTATAAGTGAACAGGACAATAATAACAAAATGCATACATACGCACTAGTGCATGCATGCATACACGTGTCCCTCCCAGCACACACGCTCGCACGCACGCGTGTACTCTCTCGCGCACACACATATACACATGCACGCACACACGTACACACACATACTCTCTCTCTCACACACACATGCACACATGCACGCACGCGCGCGCGTGCGCACACACACACACACACACACAAAGAGAACAGACAAATCTTAAACAAACATACGCACAGTTAAGCAAGCGTGGAAACAACAAAAAACACTCTTAGCGAAAGTCACTATTTCAAAAAAGAATAAAAAGACAGATATAAACAGAGAGAAAAAAACAGAGAAAGAAAGAAGGAAAGACAAAATTATGAAAGGCAGAGACGAAACAGAGACAGAGACAGAGAAAGAGAGAGAGAGGAGAGAGAGAGAGAGAGAGAGAGAAGAGAGAAGGAAGGGGAGGAAGAGAAAAGAGAGAGAGCGGAGACAGAATGTGAGGAAGAAAAAAAAAACAAAAATAAAAAGGAAGAGAAAACGACAGGAAGGAAGGAAGGAAGGAAGAAAGAAAGAAAGAAAGAGAAAAAAGAAAAATAAACAGAAAGATAGAACAAAACAAACACATACGAACACAAAGAAAGAAAGGAAGAAAAAAAAACAACCAACCAAACAAATAAATAAACCAAGAAAGGAGAAAAAAGAACAAAACCAAACAAATATCAAACGAAAGAAAGAGATACAAACGAAACTTTTGAAAGAAAAAAAGCAACAACAAAAGACATCCACCTACTATACAAACAAATAAAACTAATCACAAACAACAACGAACAACAACAATAACAGAAACAAAACCAACAACAACATCCCCCCCCCCCCCCCCGAACTACCCCCCCCCCCCCCCCCCCCCCCCCCACCTAGCCCAGCTCACACCCCCTCTTCCAAAATAATACAGACTTAAGTATTTTCAAAGAAACAAAAAACAACAGAAATTTACAAACCGAGGAACAAACAGACAGTTTATTTGTTTGACAAGGAGAAAAAAACTTTAAAAAAATCCCAGTAGACTAATTAACCCCAAAGTGCATCAACAAATAGCCAAACAATCAAGTCCAAACAAAACATAAGAAAACAAAACAAGACAGCAAAAGAAAACAAGTCACTGCGTTTATGCCTTTATTGCTTTCAGGTTGAATTAGTGTTCTTGCCCTCCATTGTTTTCACCTATAAATCCAATTTACATTGATGTGTGTGTGTGTGTGTGTGTGTGTGTGTGTGGTGTGTGTGTGTGTGTTGTGTGTGTGTGTGTGTGTGTGTGTGTGTGTGTGTGGTGTGTGTGTGTGTTGTTGTGTGTGTGTGTGTGAGTGTGTGTGTGTATGTGTGTATGTTCTTTTAAAGCCCTGTTGCATACTTTTATATTGTGGAAAATTAGCATTTTGAGGGGGTTACTGTACATTTCACATTGTAGTCCACTCTCAATGTCTCTGGCTCTGTCTGTCTGTCTACATCTCTGTCTCTGTCTGCCTCTCTGCCTGTTAGTCTGACTGTTTGTCTGTCTGTCTGTGTCTGTCTGTCTGTCTATCTCAGTGTGTGTGTGTGTGTGTAATCGTTGTGTGTGTGTGTGTGTGTGTGTGTGTGTGTGTGTGTGTGTGTGTGTGTGTGGTGTGTGTGTGTGTGTTGTGTGTGTGTGTGTGTGTGTGTGTGTTTTTCTTCTTTAATCTAAACGTCTTTTCACATAAAGGGATATTAGACAAAAATAGATATTAGACACATCGTGTGTGTGTGTGTGTGTGTGTGTGTGTGTGTGTGTGTGTGTGTGTGGTGTGTGTGTTGTGTGTGTGTGTGTGTGTGTGTGTGTGTGTGTGTGTGTGTGATCGTGTGTGTGTGTGGTGTGGATCGTGTGTGTGTGTGTGTGTGATTGTGTGGGGGGGTGGGGGCACTTTTAGATCTTCACTGGAATTTTTCGTAATGCAGGCTTTCCCCTTAATCGACACTTGTTTTCTCTTTCTGTTTCAATTAAACATTGGGCTTACTTTACTTCATATTGTAACGAGCAGTTTCTTTTGGCGCACTTTTACAACGTAAAGAACAATTCTTTGGGGGCACGTGTTTTTCACCTGAGCTAACATAGTTCTGGCCTCATGTGTACATTTTTAACTGCTTTTAATTGTTTAGGCGTATTTTTACAATTCAACATCACACCTTTTTGGCTATTTTTTTCTAACTGATGTGGAATTTTTTATTAGCACACGTTTACACCTTGACTGTGTTTCTTTTATTTTATTTTGGGGAGGGGGGGGGGCTGCATTAGGAAGATTATTATAAAAAAAATGTTAGGGCACTCAGCCAAACTTTTCCACTACACAGCATTTTTGTTGTCACATTTTTTGTTACGCCGTAATGAGTTTTTCTAGGAGCATTTGTTACATCTTAAACGAAAATTTTTCTTGGTGCAATTTTAAACTTAAATAGACGTATTTTTTCCTTTGGACATTTTCCTACCTAACAGAAAGTGGGTTTTGTTCATAGTTTAACAATCACTTTTTCTTTCACGAATTTAGACCCAAACCATAATTTTCTTGTTTAACATTCATGCCTTAATCGATATGTTTTGGGTATGTACATATTTACATCTTCAGTTACACTTTTCCTTTGCGTTTCATGTAACATTTTTGCTTGTGCACATTTTCTTCCTCGTCTTAGTGTTTTTTCTTCTTGGGGAACATGAATTAATGTTATGTCTACCTTTATTTGTGCACACATTTGGCCTTTAATCTCATTTTCCCCCTGCATACATCTATTCCATGTCTTAATTTTTTGCACACATTTATTCTATATTTGACATTTTTTGCACATATTTATTCTATATGAGTAACATCTAAGCTTTGCCAGTTATTGATGTAAGCAAAGCGACAAGGCCTACATTAGAGCATATTTTTGCTTTCAAATAATATATTGTTAAGATGTTTGCCATTCATAACAAACCCTTTGTATAAATGCTAGAGGAAAACAAATATTCCCTTAAACTGGGTATAGGTATGGGCAGACAGGGCCACATTTCATATTCTGCACTCTATTTAATTATTTTCTTCGCATTTATCTATACCTTGCCCAATGTCTTTATTTGTACTCTGGTACATCTTACCTGACATTTGTCCTTTGCAGGTATTAACACTTAAAACAGGTTGGGTTTTTTTCAAACATTTTTTACATCTTTATCAAACGCTTTGTTTAACACACGTTGCTATTTTAGCTTAAGTTACTTTCTTCCCCTTGTTTTTTTGGTCAATAGAAATCGTTGAAATCTTTTTTCAAAAAATATTCCAAAGTTTTTAGATTTTTTTATATCAAAGTATTTCACTTTGAAAGTTCAATCTTGTGTCTTGGAAATACTGATATATAACCATTTTTCTTGATCTTTGGTCTTGAAGTGCTCTTTTTATAGAGCAATTGATACTGTTGTATAAAACTTGCCAAAGAATGTGAACAACTCCGAAAAATTTTGCCGAGATTCAACTCACAACACCTATCCCCCTCCCCCACCCCCCCCCCCCCCCCCCCCCCCCTCTCCCACCTTTCTTTTTCTTTACTTTCTTTTTATACTTTAACTGATTTTGTTACACTTTGATTTGACAGCTTTGTTTGAATGTTTTTTATGCTTTAGCCAGCATATTAATGCACATTCCCCCCCCCCCCCCTTTTTTTCCTATAATATATCTGTTCATGTAGGCTTCTTTATAGACACTCTTACAAAAAGTTCAATTGTTCATGTTCTTGTTGTGTCAGCTTTTCTACTGATTTATTATTGACGAAGAATATCTCAGATTTTTTTTATATTGTCATATACAGTATTCTGAAGAGTTTTGTCTGGGGGGTGTGTTTGTTTGTGTGTTTGTATTTTCTTCGGAATAAAAAGTTTTGAAAACGAACCAAATACTGTTGTTGGAGTTTCAATAATATTTAGTTTTCAATACCTTCTTACTATTTTCATGTCTTTTAGAAATATGTGTGTGTAGGGGAGTGGGGTGAGGTGGGGGGCGTTAAACGGATTATGTGCATTCAGCAGGAAATAAATAATAAGTGTCTACATGTGTTGTGTGGTTTTTCTTTTTGTGCGTGTGTTTTTCCTTTCTTTTTGGGGGTGGTGGGGGTGTTATTTGTTGGTGTTGTTGTTGTTGGGGTTTTTTTTTTTGGGGGGGGGGTATTATATGCTTTTAAATCGGCTAGTATCTAAAAAACAAATGAAGAGAGCGTTTGGGTTTTGTCAATCCAGCACCTTCTTATAAAAACCATTTGGGTTTTAAGAATGTAATGTGTTTAGTGTAGTGTAGTGTAGTGTGTGTAGTGTAGTTAGTGTAGTGTAGTGTAGTTTATGTTAGTGCAGTAGTTTTAGTGTAGTGTAGTGTAGTGCAGTGTAATGTAGTTTAGTGTAGTGTAATGTAGTGTAGTGTAGTGCAGTGTAATGTAGTTTAGGTGTAGTGAAGTGTGGTGTAGTGTAGTGTAGTGTAGTGTAATGTATGTTGTTTTGTGTAGTTTGTGTAGTGTAGTGAAGAGTAGTTTTAGTGTAGTGTAGTGCAGTGTAGTGTAGTGCAGTGTAGTGTAGTGTAGTGTAGTGTGGTGTGGTGTAGTGTAGTGTATTGTAGTGTGTTGTGGTGGGGTTTATGGTGTTTGTGTGATGTACTGTGTATGGAGTGGTGTGGTGCGGTGTAGTGTAGTGAAGTGTGATGTGGTGTGGTGTGGTGTGGTATAGTGTAGTGGTATTTTAGTGAAGTGTAGTTTAGTGTAGTGTAGTATATAGAGTAGTGTAGTGTAGTATATTGTAATATAGTGTAGTACAGTGCAGTGTAGTGTAGTGTAGTGTACTTTATGACACTGCAGTGTGTTGTATTGTAGCATACTATAGTGTTGTGTAACCCTCTTGTTGTGAACAATTTGCATTTGTAATTTTTTGAAAAAGTTAGAACGCACACAATTCGCATAAAAACAAACATCAACAAAGCAACAACAAAAGAGCAACATAACATTTGAGATACACACACACAACATTCAAAACGAAACAAAAATACAAAACCAAAAGCACGAACACACACACACACCAAAACCACACACACTTTAAACCCCTCCCCCAAAACACCCCACACACACACACACACCACACAACCACACACACACACATTTAAAAAACCCCCCCCCCCCCCAAAAAACCACACACCCACACACACATATTCTCACCCTTTCCAAAAAACACAAAACTCCCTATTTCCCAAAACGCACACACCACCCCCCCCTACTCTCACCCCACCCCTCACCCAACAAAACAAAACAAAAACCACCCTACTCACCACCCAAAATCACCAAACAACACCCCAACCCCCTACTCTCCCCCACACACTCACCAAAAAAAACCCGCACACACCCTACCCCCACCCACACACTCACCAAACAACACAAACCACCCCCCTTACTCTCACCCACATACTCCCCAAACCCAACACACACCACACCCACTCTCACTCACCCATCCCCCACGCTACCAAAAACCCCACCCCAAACCCAACACACAACCCCCTATTCACATCCCACCCTTTCCCCCCACCCACACAAAACCAAAACCACTCCCAACCACACCCAATAAACCCCCCTTCCCAAAAACTCACACCAACCCCCCCACCCACCCCAACACACACTCAAACTCCCTACTCCCCACCCCAACCCAAAACCACGCACCCTTACCACCCCAAACCCACCCTCACCCTACCACACCCAAAACCACCCACAACCCTACCCCACACCCCCATCCCCCAAACCCCCAAAGGGGAGCGCACGGGGGAACCCCCCCCCCCCCCCCCAACCTACCACACCGGGTTTTGGGAGCTCAGCACAGATGAAAATAAATTTCAAATGAGCTCCAGAAAACGTGATTCTTCAAAAAACCCAAAAATTAAAATCTTTCCCAAACCGATGGGTCATTCATCTGCAAAAGTGTTTTCCCCGGGGACATTCTGCCCTTTCCTTTTTTATTTTTCGTTTTTTTGGGACCCAAAAAAAAAATATTTTTACGTGATATAAAATATATATTTTTTTTATTTTTTTTTTTCGTTTAAAATTTAAAGACTGAGAGGGCGGTTTCCCCGGGGGGGGCCATTTGGGGAATTTTTTGGGCTACTCGGGGCTGTAAAAAATATGACAGTTTTTGGCAACTTTTTTGAAAGGTAAAGGAAAAGCGAAAATACCAAGGGAACTGGGTTTAAATGATGACACCCACGGATTTTTTCCGTTCGGGGTTTTATTTTTTTTTTTTAAAAAAACCAATTTAGAAGTCCATTCATACAAAATGTTTTAATACACTTACCCCCCCCCCCCCTCCACCCCTCCCCTCCCGGGCTTCCCATTATTTGTATTTCTAGTAGTTTGTTGGTGATGAATTTCTTTTCCCAAAATTTTAGTGGGAGGCTTAAGGGCCGTGACACATATGCAAAAAAAAACACAAACTTTTTGGT
>CM054144.1:49614895-49642395 GCA_028751875.1 Rapana venosa
GGAATCGAACCCGGGTCGTCAGATTGCCAGCGCAATGTTCTAACCACAAGGCTATCCCGTCCCCACTGTGCGTGTGTGCGTGCGTGTGTGCGCGCTTGTGTGCGTGCGTGGGTGTGTATGTGTTGTGTGTATGTGTTGTGTGTATTTGTGTGTGTGTGTATGTGTGTATGTGTGTGCGTGTTGTGTGGCGTTGTATTGTATTATGTTGTATTGTATTGTATTGTATTGTATTGTATTGCACTCATATTACTTTAAGTCACGGCAGATTTCTCTGCGTCTAATTCCGGATTCTCTCCCCAGGGAGACGTATCGCAATAAGAAAAGCGCGCGCGCGCGCGCGCATGTGTGTGTGTGTGTGTTGTGTGAAAGAGTATTCATTTGTATGTATGTATGTATGTGTGTATGTTTGTATGTATGTATATATGGATGTATGTATGTATGTATGTATGTATGTATGTATGTATATAATTATGTATGTATGTATGTATATGTATGCATGTATGTATGTATGTATGCATGTATGTATGTATAAGTGTATGTATGTATGTATGTATGTATAAGTGTATGTGTGCATATAGCCATGTATGTGTGCATGTATGTATGTATGTATGCATATATGTATGTATGTATGTATGTATACTTGTTTGTTTGTAAGTATGCATGTATGTTTGTATGTATGTATGTATGTATGTATGTATGTATGTATGTATGTATGTATGTATGTATGTAACCATGCATGTGTATATGTATGTATGCATGTAACCATGTATGTGTGTATGTATGTATGTATGTATGCATGTAACTATGTATGTGTGTATTTACATACGTACGTACTCACTTACGCATATGTGTATGTATGTTTCCCTTATTTCCTCTCTTCTTTTCTAGTTCTAATCCGAACTTAAGCAGTTATGATCATAACAAAAATACCAAAATGGCAATACAAAGAAGATCAAATCTCAAACTTTGATATAATTATAAGCACAGTTTCATTCATTATCATTATTTTTGTTTCTCGTTTTCTCTACAGTCTTGCAAACGTTCGTTCATTCCGCCAGTGTGTAGTGACTGGCTATGTCTCATGTGTTTGCTTTTGTTCAGCAGCTTCTGCTGACCTGTCTAGTCAGTGGTGTGTTGTTGTTTGTTTATATCTGCTGCCTGGTTTCGATCTCTGTTCCTCTCTCTCTGTCTGTCTGTCTCTCTGTTTGTTTGTCTGTCTGTCTTTATGTCTGTCTGTCTTTATGTCTGTCTGTCTGACTGTCTCTCTCTCTGTGTCTGTCTCTCTGTCTGTTTGTCTGTCTTTGTGTCTGTCTGTCTGTCTCTTTCTCTTTATCTCTCTCTTTCTATATATATATATATATATATATATATATATAATATATATATATATATATATATATATATATATATATATATAGAGAGAGAGAGAGAGAGAGAGAGAGAGAGAGAGAGAGAGATAGAAAGATAGATAGATAGATACACAGAGAGAGAGAGAGAGACAGACAGACAGACAGAGACAGAGACAGACAGACAAAGGGACAGAAAGAGACAGAGAGGTTTGATTTTTTTTTCTTAATTGATGGCTTGGGGCCATCATGATCTTTAAACGCTGTTTCTTTTTTTATTTACTAAATCGGTTAATTTTGATGGCTTCCTGTTTTCTTGAATTGCCTGTCTGATTCTGTGCCTCTTGAATTCTTTTCTGCACAGAGAGAGAGAGAGAAGAGAGAGAGAGAGAGAGAGAGAGAGAGAGAGAGAAATGGAGAGAGACAAAGACAGAGAGAGACAGAGACAGAAAGAGACAGAGACAGAGAGACAGACAGAGATAGAGACAGACAGACAGAGAGACAGATAGAGAGAGAAAGAGACAGACAGACAGAGAGACAGAGAGAGACAGAGACAGAGTCAGAAACAGAGACAGACAGATAGACAGGCACACACACACACACACCACACACATACACACACACACACACACACACACACACACACACACACACACACACACACACCACACACACACACACACACACACACACACACACATACAGCACAGAACACAAAAAAGATTAAAAAGCCAATTGAATCAAACAATTCCTGTTTTGAAATATCTGACATTTTGCTAAAATGGTCACTGTATATGGCTAAGGTTTGGATTGTGTGGGTCTCCTGTCGCTCTCAAAATTTATAAAATGTGCAGGTTTTTCTTGAAATTTCAATTGTCTTTTACATGTGTAGATTATGTCTTTTAAAGAAATGTGTATACTTTTAAAAAATAGTGTTGAGTCTTCAATACTGTTTGCTTATCATTTTGGGACGAACTCTTGCTTTTCAGTTCCTGTAAGTATTCATGTTATTTTTGGGTGTATTGCTGTTAGGTTAATTCTCATGTTCAATTTGTTTGTAATCTTCCATACCCTAAAGGAGGTGTAAGGAATTAAATCTTGAATCTTGTGTGGGGAGGGGGGGAGGTAAGTGGAAGGGGGGGATGGGGTTTATGGATATGGGGTCGGTTTGAGTGGCAAATTCAGAACGGAAAGTAACGTTAATGATTATCAGTGACACTCACTTTGGGTGGGTGACTAAGTATTTGAGTCGTAAAAGTGTCTTTACCGACATTCATATCATTGCATATTGATTTTACGAAAGATTCATATATCTTCTTTGTGCATTTATGCCTCCTAACCAACCGTTGTTTCTTTTCATTAAAAAAAAAAATTGGTTTGCGCCGTTGGTAGCATTTTTGTCGTGTGTTTTTAAGTGCCAATCAACAGGTTGTATCTTGGTGTACCTTAAACAACATTTTGTGTTCACTCTTAATGAGTTTACTATCTCTCTATATCTCTATTTATCTATGAAACTATCTCTCTCTATCTATCTATCTATCTATCTATCTATCTATCTATCTCTATCTATCTATTGGATTTTTTAAAGCATTTTTATGATTGAACTTAATTTCCCTAAACCGATGTACGCTGTAAACTACATTGTTCTCTGTCCTCTTTCATGCCTTTTGAAACGTTTATTTTTTTCTTCTATTTTTCTTCGCTTCAACAAAATGTATTTTTGTTCGAGTGTGCGCTTTTAGATTGTAATCCACGACCTTCTTTCAGAATTTTTAGAAGAGCTATTTTTTGTGTGGCCTCTTCTCCATCGTAATCACATATTTTTGTGTGTTAAGGGTAATTCTAATCTGTTTCCAGCAATTTCGTTTGTGATTGTTGTTTTTTTAAAATTATCTCTTAAGAGGCTTCTTTACCTTTGCTCCATTATTATCCCAAGTTTCCGTTGTGTATTTTCGTTTTTGAACCATTTTGTTCGGGAAGGGGTGGGGGTGGGGGGTTGTGGGGGTGGGGGTAGGGGTTGGGGGGAGGTTATCATGGAGAGTGATGAGGTTAAAGCGTGGGTTCAATATCGCTTGTCTTGGCAGACTTTTCATACAGGCGGTGAAACAATAGTTTTGCCTGTTACACTTTCAAAATATTTGTTAGCGATTTTATTATCATTTTGCGCACATTAATTTTTTTAATGGCTGATGCGATGTGTTTATAAACAGATTTTTTGTGTGTGGGGGTACTTCTGCGAGCGAATTGACGTGTTTTTTAATGTACCTTCAGGACTGACCTGGAGGCACCGTGGTCGAGTGGTTTAGGCGGTCAACTCGTGATGCAGAGGTCGCGGGTTCGATCCCCGCTCGGCTCGGTGTTGTGTCCTTGGGAAAGACACTTACTCCTATTTTCCTGACTCCACCCAGGTGTACAAGTGGGTACCAGCTCTGCTGGGGAAGTATCTGGCGACAGACTAGCGTCCTGTCACAGGGGTGGTGAAAAACCATCTGTTCGCTTAACGCTACAGAAACCGGGATAAGCTCCGGCTCTATGGGCCTTCTGGCTCGAAAGAACATACTTCAGGACTGACCTGCTATTTGGCGTTGATATCTAGATTCTTTTTTTACTTCAAGGTTTCAGATTTGTCCTTTTATGTTTTAAAGGTGGAGGGTGTTTTGAAAAAATAGCTTTTGTGACGCTCTTTTCGGACTTCAAATGAAATGTTCTTGTACACACTATTTCGACTACTTGGGATAATTCTTGCCCGTTGTTTTATACAAGACAACAGACAATGGTTTTTTTTTCATATTATACACTTACTGTCTACCCGGCATTTTTTGTTTTGTTCTCTTGACATTGATTTACTCTTTGATTGGTCTTTTTCTTGCTTTTTTGTTGTTGTTGTGGTTGTGGTTTTTTTACATGCTTCTGTGATTTATGTTTGGTCTTCGTCAGCGCTGCTTTACGCTTGAATCATTCTTTCATATTTAGTCTTATATTTTGAGGATATTGGAATAAACACTCTAGGACTTTGAAGGGAGTGGAGTCGGTACTGATGTTAGGTAAGTTGAAAAGTTCTCTTGAACGAGATTCAAACCCGGGTCAGCAGATCACGAGCGCATCACTCTAACTACTAGGCTATCATAACGACTTAGAAAAAAAATCTTTTTTTTTTGTAGTGTTGGTTTCATTGTTTGACCAATATTTCTGACTATACACTATCCTCGACTCTCCTGGTATTTTTCTTTTGGCGCTGTTTTCCAATTTTAAACGGAATTTTTTCTATACACATATTTTGAACTTGCTTTTATATTTGTCTCGGCATTTTCTTTTTCACACTTTTGCAGACATTTCCCTTTGTTTAATTTTTGCTTTTGCTTCAAGAAGTTGTCGTTGGTTTTTTGTTGTTGTTTTTTTTTGGGGGGAGATGGTTTTATACTATATTGGACATTTTGTTTTCTTGAAAAATATTCCCACCTTTTCCTGTATCTTTCCATCTGGGCGTTTTTGTGGGCACACTGACCAAACAAAAGTTAGCCTTTAGCACACAAAAAAGCTAGGCTTTGCAAAAAATAAAGTTAGGCTTGAAAAAAGTTAGGCTTGAAAAAAAGTTAGGCTTTGCCAAAAAAGTTAAGCTTTGCCAAATATAGTTAGGCTTTGCCAAAAAAGTTAGGCTTTGCCCCCCCCCCCCTTCCAAAGCTAGGCTCTTCAAATGAATAAAGTTAGGCTTTGCCAAAAAAAGAGTTAGGCTTTGCCAAATAAAGTTAGGCTTTGCCAAAAAAAAGTTAGGCTTTGCCCACCCAAAAACTAGGCTTTTCAAATGAATAAAGTTAGGCTTTGCCAAAAAAAGAGTTAGGCTTTGCCAAATAAAGTTAGGCTTTGCCAAAAAAAAGTTAGGCTTTGCCCACCCAAAAACTAGGCTTTTCAAATGAATAAAGTTAGGCTTTGCCCAAAAAGAGTTAGGCTTTGAAAAAAAGAAAGTTAGGCTTTGCACAGAAAAAAGTTAGGCTTTGCCAAAACAAAATAAGTTAAATCTTTGGAGACTATCTGCTAACCAGCTTTTGTGCTGATGTACAGGTGGGCCAAGATCAGGCCAGATTTGCTTTTAGCACCGTCCACGCTTTTGTTGATCCCTTTGAAATTCTTTCCGGCTTTCTCTGGAGAAAGTTTTGTCTAAAAACGAAGTCACATCTTCTTGCTTCAGTCGTCTTTGTTTGTATTGATGGTAACGTGTCTTTTTTGGTCTCTATCTCTCTGTGTCTCCGTCTCTCTGTTTCTGTCTGTCTGTCTGTCTGTCTCTGTCTGTCTGTCTCTCTGTCTGTCTGTCTGTCTGTCTGTCTCTGTCTGTCTGTCTGTCTCTCTCTTTCTCTCTCTCTCTCTTTCTCCGCCACTATCTCTGTCTCTATGTCTTTCTGTTTGTCTCTGTCTTTGTATCTCTCTCTCCCTCTTTCTATCTCTCCTCTCCCTCTCTCTGTATCCGTGTCTTTCTCTCTGTCCCTCTCTGTCTCTCTGTCTCTCCACCTCTCTCTCTCCTCTCTCTCTCTCTCTGCGTCTCTGTGTCTTTCTGTCTCTGTCTGCATCTGTCTGTCTGTCTGTCTGTCTGTCTGTCTCTCTGTGCTATACACACGGGGGAAAAAATCTCCTGTATGCACTGAACAGAAAATAAACGTTTCTCGGAGTTTTATTGCAAATACCCAATGATCTAGTTTATGGGCAGGCAAACAGATATCCTATAATTGTATCTGCCTTCTTTAGCGAATCGAATTCGCTATTGGACAAAAGTAGTTTAGATGGAACGACACAAATTGCCATATAAGGCTTACACCATGCTCAGAGAGTTAGATGCCAGAGATAAAGAAAGCAAAATTGGTTTCGCGCGTACCGAATGACATTGTATGGGTATGAATTTTGCTGTGGCTTTGTATGGATGAGTCGGGGTGTAGGTGATATGAATGATTTTATTAGTGTGTTTCGACAACGTGGGCCGATTATTGATTGCGGTTGGAAGTGATGGTATCTTCACATGGAAGACAGCAGTAGATTTTATATGTATAAGATGTTAAATTCCTCGCGCTGTGTTCCAGTGTGTCTAGCTATCAGAACAATTGGGCAGATATTTGGAAAGAAGAATTGCAGTTGATTTTGTAAATGAAATTTAACATTAAAAACGTTTTTGAAAATGCATAATTTAGATTTGGTATTTCTGATGATTACGTGGATTAGTTTCGCTATAGAAAAAGCTAACGGAAATTACATGTGTCCATTATGCCTTACATCGCCAGAAAATGATGAACATGTTTTTTCTGTTCCTGAAATACATGATCTCCAGAAACATTGTATTCCATACACATTTTTACTTCCAGCCTTGTCTGTTTAAACCGGCACTGCTTCTGACCGCAACAAACAAAACGTTCACAAGGCGTTTATAAGAAACAGTGTTAGCGTGAGTAGCAAATATTGAACTGCTGCATTTTATGTCATGATTTTATTATTATGTTTATCCGCTGTTTAAGGGGCTGTGACCTTTATGAATACCCCTCCGCCCCATCTCTCTCTCTCTCCGTCTCTCTCTCTCTCCGTCTCTCTCTCTCTCAGTCTCTCTCAGTCTCTTTCTGTCTCTCCCAGTCTCTCTCTGTCTCTCTCAGTCTCTCTCTATCTCTGCCTCTTCTTTCTCTCTTTTCAAAGGTTGAACTGTTGTTGTTGTTGTGGTGGTGGGTGGTGGTGGCGGCGGTGGTGGTGGTGGTGGTGGTTGTGGTGGTGTGTGTGTGTGGGGTGGGGGGGGGAGTGTGCGCGCGCGCGCGACGCGTGTGTGTATGTGTGTGTGTGTAGAGGGGTTGGGTTGTGCGTGCTCACGCGTGTGTGAGGGTGGGGTGGGGGAGGGAGTACGTTTAATTTTGCTAAGACGCACCAAAATAAATTGCTGTTTCAGTTAAAACAAAGAAAATGAATGCTTGAAATGCGAACAAGGCTTTTGGTGGGATGGTTGTTTGTTTGTTGGTTGTGCTTGTTTGATTTGTTTTTATGCTGGTTGAATTTGTTTACGTGAGCAAAATTACAATTTCGTTTAGCAAAGTAAGACACGCAATTACTATCATGTTCTACTTAATGAAACACGTTTCAAAACTGATATCCTTTTACTCTCTCTCTCTCCCTCTCTCTCTTCTCTCTCTCTCTCTCTCTCTCTCTCTCTCTCTCTCCTCACAACACAAACACACACATATACACACACAGGGATAGAGAGAGACACACACAGTGAGAGAGAAAGAGAGAGAGAGAGAGAGAGAGAGAGAGAGGAGAGAGAGAGAGAGAGAGAGAGAGAGAGAGAGAGACAGACAGACAGACAGACGGACGGACAGACAGAAGCAGACAGAAAACGAGAGACAGATAGAGAGACAGAGACACAGAGAGAGAGAAGAGAGAAAAACAGAGAGAGAGAGAGAGAGAGAGTGAGAGAACGAGAGAGAGAGAGAGAGAGAGAGAGAGAGAGAGGGAGGAGAGAGAGGAGAGAGAAGAAGAGGAGAAGAGAGAGGGAGATGAGAGAGAGAGAGAGAGTGAAAGATACAGAAAGACAAACCGAGAGACATACCGACAGACAGACAGACAGGCAGATATAGAGACAGACAGGCAGACAGTAATCCTTTCTGAACATACATGTCCAAACAAAGATGATATTGGAAGAAAGTACAGACAGATAAAACAAGGTTTAAAATAGAACCCTTTTCTATATCATGTTCTCTGAGAAACTATGATGTATTTTCTAAGATTCTTCCCAAAGCTAGGCAGAAAAAAAGAGAGCAGGACAAGGGAAAAATATTAACAGACATTCACAATGAGTTTAGAAAGCCAAGCTAGAAATAATGGCAATATTAATTTGAGAAGGCAAAGATTCAATGAAGAAAATAAGATCAACTTTTTTAATTGATCACAGGCGCCAAAGTGTATAATCATCAGAATTTGATTCTCTCTCTCTCTTTCTCTCTCTCTCTCTCTCTCTCTCTTCTCTCTCTCTCTCTCATCTCTCTCTCTCTCTCTCTCTCTCTCTCTCTCTCTCTCTCTCTCTCTCTCTCTCTCTCCTTCTCTCTCTCCCTCTCTATGTGTTCCTGCGTGCGTGCGTGCGTCCGTGCGTGTGTGTGTATTTGTGTGCGCGCGCGTGTGTGTATTTGTGTATGTGTGTGTGTATTTTGTGTGTGTGAGTGTACGTGCGTGCATGTGTGCGTGCGTGCGTGCGTGCGTGCGTGTGTGTGTGTGTGTGTGGGGGGGGGGGGGGGGTGTTAGAGCGTACGCGCGGGTGTCAAAGTTAGTGTGTGGGTTTGGAGTTAAGATAACTGCACATGCGAGAACACTTTCTCCTGTAGAGGCATATCGACAAGAAGGGTGCATCACAGGTATAATTGCTTGTTCTTATGCGCTTGCTTTTTGTTACTGTTGTCGTTTTTTGTCTTGGTTTTGCTTTTGTCTTGGCTTGGTTTTGTTCTTGCGCAAAGGCTGTGACTCATGGTCTTGTATTGCATAAAAAATCTGTGATGAGGCCTCTAGCTCTGACAATACTTTCTTGGTTGGGACGGGGTAACATAGTCGTTTAGAGGCTTGAGTTTGCGAACATACGATCGCTATTGAGCTACCACCGAGGTACTCGCTGAATGAGACTTTCCCCCCTGAAGTTAAACATCAATTCCACCTCCATTCCGTTGAAAGTCCTTCAGATGAGACTGAAAACCTACGTTTCTGTGTGCGAGCGCGCCCAGAACATCTTGCGCACACGTTAAAGCCCTTTTCGTCTTTCGAAAGAGAAGCCCATTGCGTGCCCGTAGGTACGGATGACAAAGATAAAAAACACAGGCACGCGTCTGTAATCCCTGCAGACAGAATGCAGCTACCTTAGTGGTGAGCAGAACGATTGCATAAGCGCAATCTTACCAGTTTAAGTGAACCTCAAGCTCTAACCGAGGAGAAGAAAAAATACACAAACACTTCTTCCCGCGTAGTCTTAGGAGCTAGTGAATCACACACTACAAACTAAATTCTAAATCGCAATAAAGATGACGACTAGAACAAGTACAGATAAGTCATTCAAAATCCTAGAATTGCTAGTTTTGCACTCGACTTGTATGTTTTAGGTTTTTTGTTTTCATGTCACAGAACATTACTAAAAGCAACTTACAGCTTTCTACCCTGCAAGTACATAGAAAATACATTTTGTTTTGTTATAATTAATTAAGTAAATTATTTACCTATTTCCCAGGAAAATGAAATAAGCACTCATGTGCTTTTTTTTTTACATCCAGCTCCCCAGTGTCTGCCTTTTGTCAGTTTTGTCATCTGTTTCCACCGGCACACAATGGCCTACTCTTTCGAAAAGCGGAACAGGATTTAACGTGTGCGCAAGATGTTCTGCGTCTGCTTGCACACGGGGCCTTGGTTTATAGTCTCATCCGAAGGACTTTTGGGGAGAGTGGAGTCGGCACTGACGTTAACTCCAGTCTCCTCCGAAAGACTAGCACCGAAACCACCGATCATTGTCTAAGGGATAGGAGGAAAGTTTCGGGCGCAAACGGGGATTAAACCACCGCACACTTTCCGACCTGGACTTTTCGCTTTCTAGGAAGGTGCGTTACAGCTAAACCGCCGATCCATATCCTTTTTTCAGACTAGAAATAACTAACAGCTTTCCACAGATGTTCTGAAAGTTGAAGAGGTATCTTTCAAGAAGTGCCGGCAACACCACCCCCCAACCCCCCCCAAAAAAAAACAACAACCAACAACAAAAAACCACACACACACACACAAACCAAACAACAAACAAACAAAAAGCCCTTAAGAAACATATGTTGCTGTCTTTTATTTTTGTGTGTGTCTTGGAATCAGGATACGATATATTATGTACTCTTTGTTTCGGCTCTTGTTTCTATCACAGATCTGTCAGACGAACTTTTAAATCAAAGATCCTTGACCCCTTCCCCCCTCCACACTCCCGATCCGCGTCCCCCCATTTGCCATTTCCCTGCATTTCCTGTCTCTTTGACTGGGCAGATGTTTTGTATTGTGAGCACGTGGAGAATATCCTGTACGCTGTGACATCTTGAAAAGAAACAACAAACTGATTCCGAAACTTTGCTCAACTGTATCTGGCCTTTTGCAGCTATGGATGTAACAGTATAATACGATACAATATAAAACAATACACTTCACTACACTGCACTACACTACACTGCACTGCACTGTACTACACTACACTACAATACACTGCGATGCACTACAATGCACTACACTACACTACACTACACTACACTACACTACCCTACAATACAATACAATACATTACACTACTACTACACTAGAATACAATACAATATAATACAACACAATAAGAACAAAACTCCCATACTTTCAATTTTTATTTTCTTGTACTGTCTTCCTTAATGTTCTCTATTGTCCTGCACACTTTCAACTGTTTAATTCTGTTTCTGTGTGTTTACTGGTCACATTTCTGTTTCTGTGTGTTTACTGGTCACATTTCTGTTTCTGTGTGTTTACTGGTCACATTTCTGTTTCTGTGTGTTTACTGGTCACATTTCTGTTTCTGTGTGTTTACTGGTCACATTTCTGTTTCTGTGTGTTTACTGGTCACATTTCTGTTTCTGTGTGTTTACTGGTCACATTTCTGTTTCTGTGTGTTTACTGGTCACATTTCTGTTTCTGTGTGTTTACTGGTCACATTTCTGTTTCTGTGTGTTTACTGGTCACATTTCTGTTTCTGTGTGTTTACTGGTCACATTTCTGTTTCTGTGTGTTTACTGGTCACATTTCTGTTTCTGTGTGTTTACTGGTCACATTTCTGTTTCTGTGTGTTTACTGGTCACATTTCTGTTTCTGTGTGTTTACTGGTCACATTTCTGTTTCTGTGTGTTTACTGGTCACATTTCTGTTTCTGTGTGTTTACTGGTCACATTTCTGTTTCTGTGTGTTTACTGGTCACATTTCTGTTTCTGTGTGTTTACTGGTCACATTTCTGTTTCTGTGTGTTTACTGGTCACATTTCTGTTTCTGTGTGTTTACTGGTCACATTTCTGTTTCTGTGTGTTTTACTGGTCACATTTCTGTTTCTGTGTGTTTACTGGTCACATTTCTGTTTCTGTGTGTTTACTGGTCACATTTCTGTTTCTGTGTGTTTACTGGTCACATTTCTGTTTCTGTGTGTTTACTGGTCACATTTCTGTTTCTGTGTGTTTACTGGTCACATTTCTGTTTCTGTGTGTTTTACTGGTCACATTTCTGTTTCTGTGTGTTTGCTGGTCACATTTCTGTTTCTGTGTGTTTGCTGGTCACATTTCTGTTTCTGTGTGTTTGCTGGTCACATTTCTGTTTCTGTGTGTTTACTGGTCACATTTCTGTTTCTGTGTGTTTACTGGTCACATTTCTGTTTCTGTGTGTTTACTGGTCACATTTCTGTTTCTGTGTGTTTACTGGTCACATTTCTGTTTCTGTGTGTTTACTGGTCACATTTCTGTTTCTGTGTGTTTACTGGTCACATTTCTGTTTCTGTGTGTTTACTGGTCACATTTCTGTTTCTGGGTGTTTACTGGTCACATTTCTGTTTCTGTGTGTTTACTGGTCACATTTCTGTTTCTGGGTGTTTACTGGTCACATTTCTGTTTCTGTGTGTTTACTGGTCACATTTCTGTTTCTGTGTGTTTACTGGTCACATTTCTGTTTCTGGGTGTTTACTGGTCACATTTCTGTTTCTGTGTGTTTACTGGTCACATTTCTGTTTCTGGGTGTTTACTGGTCACATTTCTGTTTCTGGGTGTTTACTGGTCACATTTCTGTCTCTGGGTGTTTACTGGTCACATTTCTGTTTCTGTGTGTTTACTGGTCACATTTCTGTTTCTGTGTGTTTACTGGTCACATTTCTGTTTCTGTGTGTTTACTGGTCACATTTCTGTTTCTGTGTGTTTACTGGTCACATTTCTGTTTCTGGGTGTTTACTGGTCACATTTCTGTTTCTGTGTGTTTACTGGTCACATTTCTGTTTCTGTGTGTTTACTGGTCACATATCTGTTTCTGGGTGTTTACTGGTCACATTTCTGTTTCTGTGTGTTTACTGGTCACATTTCTGTTTCTGTGTGTTTACTGGTCACTTTCTGTTTCTGTGTGTTTACTGGTCACATTTCTGTTTCTGTGTGTTTACTGGTCACATTTCTGTTTCTGTGTGTTTACTGGTCACATTTCTGTTTCTGTGTGTTTACTGGTCACATTTCTGTTTCTGTGTGTGTTTACTGGTCACATTTCTGTTTCTGTGTGTTTACTGGTCACATTTCTGTTTCTGTGTGTTTACTGGTCACATTTCTGTTTCTGTGTGTTTACTGGTCACATTTCTGTTTCTGGGTGTTTACTGGTCACATTTCTGTTTCTGTGTGTTTACTGGTCACATTTCTGTTTCTGGGTGTTTACTGGTCACATTTCTGTTTCTGGGTGTTTACTGGTCACATTTCTGTTTCTGTGTGTTTACTGGTCACATTTCTGTTTCTGGGTGTTTACTGGTCACATTTCTGTTTCTGTGTGTTTACTGGTCACATTTCTGTTTCTGGGTGTTTACTGGTCACATTTCTGTTTCTGTGTGTTTACTGGTCACATTTCTGTTTCTGTGTGTTTACTGGTCACATTTCTGTTTCTGTGTGTTTACTGGTCACATTTCTGTTTCTGTGTGTTTACTGGTCACATTTCTGTTTCTGTGTGTTTACTGGTCACATTTCTGTTTCTGTGTGTTTACTGGTCACATTTCTGTTTCTGTGTGTTTACTGGTCACATTTCTGTTTCTGTGTGTTTACTGGTCACATTTCTGTTTCTGTGTGTTTACTGGTCACATTTCTGTTTCTGTGTGTTTACTGGTCACATTTCTGTTTCTGTGTGTTTACTGGTCACATTTCTGTTTCTGTGTGTTTACTGGTCACATTTCTGTTTCTGTGTGTTTACTGGTCACATTTCTGTTTCTGTGTGTTTACTGGTCACATTTCTGTTTCTGTGTGTTTACTGGTCACATTTCTGTTTCTGTGTGTTTACTGGTCACATTTCTGTTTCTGTGTGTTTACTGGTCACATTTCTGTTTCTGTGTGTTTACTGGTCACATTTCTGTTTCTGTGTGTTTACTGGTCACATTTCTGTTTCTGTGTGTTTACTGGTCACATTTCTGTTTCTGTGTGTTTACTGGTCACATTTCTGTTTCTGTGTGTTTACTGGTCACATTTCTGTTTCTGTGTGTTTACTGGTCACATTTCTGTTTCTGTGTGTTTACTGGTCACATTTCTGTTTCTGTGTGTTTACTGGTCACATTTCTGTTTCTGTGTGTTTACTGGTCACATTTCTGTTTCTGTGTGTTTACTGGTCACATTTCTGTTTCTGTGTGTTTACTGGTCACATTTCTGTTTCTGTGTGTTTACTGGTCACATTTCTGTTTCTGTGTGTTTTACTGGTCACATTTCTGTTTCTGTGTGTTTACTGGTCACATTTCTGTTTCTGTGTGTTTACTGGTCACATTTCTGTTTCTGTGTGTTTACTGGTCACATTTCTGTTTCTGTGTGTTTACTGGTCACATTTCTGTTTTGTTGATTTAATCCGCAAGTCTTATGTCTTATGTCTAGTCTGTCTGTCTGTCTATCTATCTGTCTCTCTGTCTGCTTGTATGCACATCTGTCTGTCTGTCTTTTACCTGCCTGATTGCCTGCCTGATTGCCTGCCTGCCTGCCTGCCTGTCTTCCTGTCTGTCTCCCTGTCTGTCGTTCTGCGCGTCTGTCTGTATGTCTGTCTGGCTGACTCGCTGTCTGCTTGTCTGTCTGACTGTCTGTCTATCAATCCAGCTCGGCTGTCTGTCTCGCTGCCTGCCCTTCAGTCTGTCTACCTGCCTGTCTGTCTGTTTGCCTGTCTGTTTCTCTGTCTGTCTGGGTGTCTGTCAGTCTGTCTGCCCGTGTCTGTCTGTTATGTCTGTCTGCCTGTTCGTACGTTTGCCTGTCTGCTTGTCTGCCTGTCTCTTGTCTGTATGTCCGTCTCTCTGTCTGTCTCTCTGTCTTTCTGTATGTCTGTCTCTTTGCCTGTCTCTCTGTCTGTATGTCTGTCTGTCTCTCTCCCTGTCTGTCTGTCTGTATGTCTAGTCAGCATTTTTTGTTATCACAGATCTCCTGTCGCTGTTTATATTAGGTTACAATTCTTAAAAAAAAATTTTTTGGGGGGGGGGGGGGGGGGAGGGGGAAACTGGATTTGCCCAAGGTCATCATGTTCTCTGTAGTTTGCTCTCTCTTTTTTTTAATCTTTTTTATGTTTGTTTACGAATTATTCGCTTAACTACGTTGGCTTCCTTTTGTTCTTGACTTTTTATTTTTGTGTGTCCTTTCCTTTTTCAGGGATATGGGGAGTGACAGAAAGACAGGGACAGAGAGTCAGAAACACAGAGAGCGTAGAGTGGCGAGACAGAGAGAGAGACAGAGACAGACAAACAGACAGAAAGACAGACAGACATAAAGACAGGGACAGAGAGAGAGTAGAGCGAGAGAGAGAGAGAGAGAGAGAGGAGAGAGAGAGAGAGACAGACAGACAGAAAGACAGACAGAAAGACAGGGACAGAGAGACAGAGACACAGAGAGCGTAGAGTGCGACCGAGAGAGAGACAGAGACAGACAGACAGAAAGACAGAAAGACAGGGACAGAGAGACAGAGAGAGAGAAAGAGACAGACAGAAAGACAGACCGACAGAAAGACAGGGACAGAGACAGACAGAGAGACAGAGACAGAAAGACAAACAGACAGAAACACAGAGAGACAGACAGACACACACACGCACACACACACGACACACACACACGCACACACACGCATGCACACGCACACACTCGCACAAGAAAACAGACAGAAATGAAACATTTTGACCAAAGCAATGAACGCATAAACGGAAAGAAAAGTAGAAAGTCACGTGTTTCAAAATTTTAGCGAAGAAAGAAAGAAACAAACAAAAATCAAATACAAAAAAGGGCGCACATGTAAGTAATACAAAAGTTATCATCCTTTCTTTAAAGAAATAACAACAAAAAAGTACCACGGAAAAACAAAAAGAACAATGCTCCCCCCAAAAAAAACAAAGCAATACAAAACAAACAAAAAACCAAGCAGGAACTCGTCTTATAAACTTCAGGACAGACCAACAAAAAACACAAAAAAGACAGAAAATGAAGACAACACATGAAATCAAGTCAGTAAACCAACCAGGAAACAATAAGAAAGACACCTGATGCAAATTTAAATAACAAATATGAAAGATAACTGACTCAATCTAAAAACAAAGAAACGAAACGAAAGAAGAAGAAGAAGAAGAAGAAGAAGGAGGAGGAGGAGGAGGAGGAGGAGAAGGAGGGGGAGAAGAAGAAGAAGACATTTGATCCAAAATTGCACAAACACAAGACACAAAGACACAAATTGAGGAGACATGTGACACAACTGGTCTAGCAGAAGATAATATGAACCACGACACACAACAAAGGAAAAGAAATCCCGTGGCATAAATTTGAACAATCGACATAAAGAAGTATAAACCCAAAGCAAAACAAAAAGAGAACCACAATTGAAGACCCGTGATACCAAAAAAATATCAGAAGAAAAAACCAAAACCAAAAACACATACAAAACCCCCCAAAAGAGAAAAAAAAGACACATGATAGAGAAGTCTAGCAAATCAAGAAGAAAATAAATATCAATTGCTCAAGTTTTTTCTTTAAGGTTCCAGCTAGTCTGAAATAATACACAGATTCCTGATATTCCTGGAATTACAAACATATCAACAAAACAACACACAAACTAAATCCAACCCCAGAGTGTGGGGAGTGAGAGGTGAAAAAGGACATTTTAGGAGCTTTAGTATTTCAACATCAATCAAACTTGACAGGTTCCCTATTTTGAACTTCCCGATTCAAAAGAACGTTAAATGTTCTAATATATAATATAATATCTATGTTCTAATAATTATATGACTTTTTTGTATGCGCTCAATTGCTTGTTTAAATTTTAAAAGTTGCTATTAGTTTATCTACCTTTTGATTCTATATTGTTGATCTTTAATCGGGTTGTCTATTTTTGGTTTGGGAAGAATCTATTTTTGCTTTTATGTCGCTACATCTGTTGTTTGTTCTTTTTGCTTCTCTTTTTTTGAGGGGTGGGTGGGTGAGGGGCTGGGGTTTGGGGGCTGGTGGGGGGGAGGGGAGGTAGGTGTATATGCTCCTTTGTGATGGTGGACACTTTCGGCGAAAGCATGTCCTCTTACCATTTCAAAGTATGGACAAGGAGTTTTCCGAAGACAGCTCTGTCCAACCCAGTCAATGTCCTTACCTTCTCCTTTGTCATTCTTTCTTTTTTTTTTTTTTTCTCTGTTTATAATTTTGCTTCTCTCTCTCTGTGTCTCTGTCTGTCTGTCTGCCTTTCTCTCTCTCTATCTCTCTCTCTCTCTCTCTCTCTCTCTCTCTCTCCTCTCTCTCTCTCTCCCCCCCCCTCTCTCTCTCTTTCTCTCTCTCTCTCTCAAGCCATGGTACTGTCTTACCAAAGATTACGAGAAGTTAGATTTCGGTTGCTTTTTTGTGGTGTTTTTTTGGGTTGGGGTGGGGGGGGTGGTTGCGTCTTCCATGTTTGCCCCTAAAAGTGGTTTGTGGCCAAAGGCAGATGTACACTTTTCATTTCAGAGTTCAGAGTTTAGAAATGACTTCTCTCTCTCCCCTCTCTCTCTCTCTCTCTCTCTCTCTCTCTCTCTCTCTCTCTCTCTCTCTCTCTCTCTCTCTCTCTCTCTCTCCTCGCGCGCGCGAGCGCGTGCGCGCCACACACACACACACACGCACGCACGCACACACACACACACACACACACACACACACACACACACACACACACACACACAACACACACACACACACACACAAGAATCGGTTGTTGGTTTGTTTCGTTGTTTTTTTATATTCCATGTTCCATAATACTTTACATACCAGTATGTTGATTCTCCTACTCTCCCCCACACCCACAAACTCCGTGTATTCTAGCCTAAAGCCAATGTATTTATCAAACATGTGTGTGTGTCAAGTCAAGTCAAATGTTTATTTCCAGATGGTACATTGAATAAGCAATGCATTTGCTTTTTTTTCATCAAGCCATCTATCTATCTGTGTGTGTGAGTGTGTGTGTGCGTGTGTGTGTGTGTGTGTGTGTTGTGTGTGTGTGTGTGTTTGTGTGTGTGTGTGTGTGTGTGTGTGTGCGTGAGTGAGAGAGAGAGAAACAGACAGACAAAGAAAGACACAGACAAACAGAGACAAAGATAGACAGCCATCCATCCAGACAGAAAAAGACAGAAATAGACAGACACTGACAAGAGGTTTTCTGTTTTTCACCCCTTTATTTCCCTTTTGTTGTTGGTGTTTTTCTTACATGGTTAAGCACTGTCTGCGCCTTCTCTTACTCAGCGTTTAGATCTTGTTGTTATCGGGGTGTTAGCATGAAGCAATGTTTGAAGTTCGTTTTAGCTTGCTTTCTTTGTCCCGTCCTGTCCTGTCCTGTCCTGTCCTGTCCTGACCTGTCCTGTCCTGTCCTGTCCTGTCCTGCCCTGTCCTGTCCTGTCCTGTCCTATCCTGCCCTGTCCTGTCCTGTCCTGGCCTGTTCTTCCTTTTCTTCTCTGCTGTTCTTTTCATCTAGCTTAGCTTCGGGTCTGTTATAGGACGCAACTCCTCTGTATTAGTTCTCCAAACGCGGGATAACAGTGTGTATGTGGAACAGATTTGGAATTGGTTTCTGAAGATGTCCTCACGTGCAAGTGCATGCAGGCAGGCTGTCCTCCATGCGCTGGTGCTAAACATCTGCCGAGTCATGGACATGGGAGGTGAAATGCAAAAACAGAATGATTGAGAAAAACCACACCACCCACTGACTCAGAAAATAAATGACAGGGGAAAAGGAAGAAATAAAGAGAACAAAAGAAAGAAACAAAGGACATAATCAAAGAAAGAAAGACAGGGAAAAAATACAGAAAGAAAAGAAAGCAAGAAGAAAGACAGAAAAAAGAAAGAAAGAAAGAAAGAAAGAAAGAGAGGAAGATCATTTAAAAAAAAGACAGGCAGAAAGGAAGAACAGAAAAGAAAGAAAGACAGACAGACAGACAGAAAGACAAACAGAAAGAAAGAAAGACAGTAAAGAAACAAACAAAGATTAAAACAAAATAAAGATAGAATACAACAAAGAAAGGGGGAATAACCCCTTTAAAAACAGGAAGAGGAAAAAAGACGGGATTTGGTGTGTGTTTCTTTTTTAATCTGAAATAAATCTACCAATGCGTTCCCATCATGTTCATAATGGAAGACTACACAAAGAAGACAAAACATAGACAAGACGGACGTGACAGGGAACAACAAACAAACAACGAAAAGAACGAAGGAAGAGATATATCACGAAATTCCCTAACGCAGAATTTCCAGAAAGTAGGGATGTTATATATATACTGACAGGCCCTTGGCATCATCCCCACGGGGTAGGGGAGGGGAGGGCAGGGAGGGAGGGGAGGGAGGGAAGAGGGAAGCAATTGATGACCCGAAAGCCACGGGGCTTAAGAGTAGAGGGGTAGAGCTGATTGCAGGTGAACGGTTTCTGAAACTAGGCCACAGATTTCTGGATCTATGTCAGGCCCTTGTGGCACAGTGCAGTGATCATCTGTCCTTTATGTTTCTGAATGAAAGAGTTGGTCTCTATCTGAACTTTTCAAATAGCGCAGTGATCATCTGAAACAGTTTGTCTCTATCTGAACTTTTCAAATAGTGCAGTGAACTTCTCTATCTTTATGTTTCTGAATGAAATAGTTTGTCTCTATCTGAACTTTTCAAATAGTGCAGTGATCTTCTCTATCTTTATGTTTCTGAATGAAAGAGTTTGTCTCTATCTGAACTTTTCAAATAGTGCAGTGATCATCTGTCTTTTATGTTTCTGAATGAAAGAGTTGGTCTCTATCTGAACTTTTCAAATAGTACAGTGATCATCTGTCCTTTATGTTTCTGAATGAAAGAGATGGTCTCTATCTGAACTTTTCAAATAGTGCAGTGATCATCTGTCCTTTATGTTTCTGAATGAAAGAGATGGTCTCTATCTGAACTTTTCAAATAGTGCAGTGATCATCTGTCCTTAATGTTTCTGAATGAAAGAGATGGTCTCTATCTGAACTTTTCAAATAGTGCAGTGATCATCTGTCCTTTATGTTTCTGAATGAAAGAGATGGTCCTCATCTGAACTTTCAATATAGTGCAGTGATCATCTGTCCTTTATGTTTCTGAATGAAAGAGTTTGTCTCTATCTGAACTTTTCAAATAGTGCAGTGATCATCTGTCCTTTATGTTTCTGAATGAAAGAGATGGTCTCTATCTGAACTTTTCAAATAGTGCAGTGATCATCTGTCCTTTATGTTTCTGAATGAAAGAGATGGTCTCTATCTGAACTTTTCAAATAGTACAGTGATCATCTGTCCTTTATGTTTCTGAATGAAAGAGATGGTCTCTATCTGAACTTTTCAAATAGTGCAGTGATCATCTGTCCTTTATGTTTCTGAATGAAAGAGTTTGTCTCTATCTGAACTTTTCAAATAGTGCAGTGATCATCTGTCCTTAATGTTTCTGAATGAAAGAGTTTGTCTCTATCTGAACTTTTCAAATAGCGCAGTGATCATCTGTCCTTTATGTTTCTGAATGAAAGAGTTTGTCTCTATCTGAACTTTTCAAATAGCGCAGTGATCATCTGAAACATTTTGTCTCTATCTGAACTTTTCAAATAGTGCAGTGATCATCTATCCTTTATGTTTCTGAATGAAAGAGTTTGTCTCTATCTGAACTTTTCAAATAGTGCAGTGATCATCTGAAATAGTTTGTCTCTATCTGAACTTTTCAAATAGCGCAGTGATCATCTGTCCTTTATGTTTCTGAATGAAAGAGTTTGTCTCTATCTGAACTTTTCAAATAGCGCAGTGATCATCTGAAATAGTTTGTCTCTATCTGAACTTTTCAAATAGTGCAGTGATCATCTCTATCTTTATGTTTCTGAATGAAAGAGTTTGTCTCTATCTGAACTTTTCAAATAGTGCAGTGGTCATCTCTATCTTTATGTTTCTGAATGAAATAGTCTGTCTCTATCTGAACTTTTCAAATAGTGCAGTGGTCATCTCTATCTTTATGTTTCTGAATGAAAGAGTTGGTCTTTATCTGAACTTTTCAAATAGTGCAGTGAGCATCTCTATCTTTATGTTTCTGAATGAAATAGTTTGTCTCTATCTGAACTTTTCAAATAGTGCAGTGATCATCTATCTTTATGTTTCTGGATGAAAGAGTTTGTTTCTATCTGAACTTTTCAAATAGTGCAGTGATCATCTGTCTTTTATGTTTCTGAATGAAAGAGTTTGTCTCTATCTGAACTTTTCAAATAGTACAGTGATCATCTATCTTTATGTTTCTGAATGAAACAGTTTGTCTCTATCTGAACTTTTCAAATAGTGCAGTGATCATCTCTATCTTTATGTTTCTGAATGAAAGAGTTTGTCTCTATCTGAACTTTTCAAATAGTACAGTGATCATCTATCTTTATGTTTCTGAATGAAACAGTTTGTCTCTATCTGAACTTTTCAAATAGTGCAGTGATCATCTCTATCTTTATGTTTCTGAATGAAAGAGTTTGTCTCTATCTGAACTTTTCAAATAGTGCAGTGATCATCTGTCTTTTATGTTTCTGAATGAAATAGTCTGTCTCTATCTGAACTTTTCAAATAGTGCAGTGATCATCTATCCTTTATGTTTCTGAATGAAAGAGTTTGTCTCTATCTGAACTTTCAAATAGTGCAGTGAGCATCTCTATCTTTATGTTTCTGAATGAAATAGTCTGTCTCTATCTGAACTTTTCAAATAGTGCAGTGGTCATCTCTATCTTTATGTTTCTGAATGAAATAGTTTGTCTCTATCTGAACTTTTCAAATAGTGCAGTGATCATCTGTCCTTTATGTTTCTGAATGAAAGAGTTGGTCTCTATCTGAACTTTTATCAAACTGTTGCCATTCACCTTAAGTTTCAGTGACGTAACAAGATGTCAGGGAATACCAACATATTCTTAGGGCTCTACTCTGCACCTGCTTCACTGAGAGAGAGATGATAGATAAATAGATAGATAGTTAGATAGATAGATAGATAGATAGATAGATATAGAGAGAGACAGAGTGATAAAGAGATGGATAGGTAGATAGATAGATAGATAGATAGATAGATAGACAGATAGACAGATAGATAGATATAGAGAGATGGATAGGTAGATAGATAAATATATAGATAGATAGATGGATAGATAGATAGATAAAGATAGGTAGAGAGATAGAGGAAGAGAGAGAGAGAGAGATAGAGAGAAAAATAGGTAGGTAGATAGATAGAGAGGTAGAGAGATACAGAGATAGAGAAAGAGATAGATAGACAGATAGAGAGATCGATACGTAGATAGATAGAGATAGGGAGATAGACAGAGAGATAGAGAGATAGATGCGTAGATAGATAGAGAGATATAGGGAGATAGATTTTTGTTTTATACCACTTTAAGTCACGAGATTTCTCTGCGTGAAATTCGGGCTGCTCTCCCCGGGGAGAGCACGTCGCCACAAGAGCAGCGCCATCTTATTTTTTCTTTTGGTCTGCAACTGTATTTGTTTCCCTATCAGAGTGGCTTTTTTCTAAGAATTTTGCCAGGGACAACTCTCTTGTTGCCGTGGGTTCTTTTACGTGCGCTGAAAATTGTGTGTAACACACGGGACCTCGGTTTATCGTCTCATCCGAAAGACTAGCGCCCAGACCACCACTCATGGTCTAATGGATGGGGAAAACTTCCGGGCCCAAACGGGGTACGAACCACGCACACACCCGACCCAGACTTTTCGCATTCTAGACAGGCGCGTTACCTCTAGACCACCGATCCACTATTCATAGATGATAGATAGAGAGATAGCGAGATAACGAGATAGAGAGATAGATATAGATAGATAGTAAGGATGCACGGTGCATAGATACACTCTTTGCCCACACACTTTTCAGAAGGACCTCCACTTTCACCTCAGCACCCACCCACCTTCCTGTTGTTTTGTTGTTGTTCGTCCAGTATCACTGAGAGTAAACAGACGTACAATCAAAGATAACAACAGCAACAGCTTATATCTAACACAAACTTTCTCAAAGAATGTCAGAGAGAAAAGGTAAGAACAGGAACAACACGGACACACAGCGACTGAAATAATACATAAAAAAGAATAACATTGATCTTTGTAAACTACAAATTGCAGAAAACTAGTCAGAGAACAGACTGTAAAAAGACAGTCCTTTTTTGTTATTGTGCTATTGAAAATTCAACATAAAAAGGTATAGAAAGAAATGCGGCAAATATGTCAAGAAAAATATGAGGTATTTCTTAAATTTTATTTTATTCTTATATATCGAGGTTAACGGAATAAGCACTGACGTACTTTTTTTACATCCAGTCCCCCGTGTGTATGCGGTTTTGCAAATTCTGTCATCTCTTCCTAACAGCACACAATGGCCTACTCTTCCGAAAAGCGGAACAGGGTTTAACGTGTGCGCAAGATGTTCTGCGTGCGTTCGCACACGGGGCCTCGGTTTATAGTCTCATCCGAAGGTATAGTATACAAGCATCCCCCCCCTCTCCCTCCATGGGGATACCGGATAAATGTCGGTATAAATAACATCGCCGCCTTCTAGACATTCTGTTTTAGGTATTCTCCTTTTTTTTTTTATTCCTCTTTTTCTTTCTGTCTCGTTCCTTTTCTTCCTGCCACCCCCCTTCTTGTCTGTTTTCTGTCATCCTGGTCCTTTCTCCTGACCTCCCCCCCCCCCCCCCACCTCCCCCAGAAAGACTTTAAAGATAACATTTCTCTCCCACGCCGAAAGGAGATGCGCTGAGTCTGACTTCTCGGGCGTTTAACGTCAACGTAACGCAGTTTTGCTCATATGACAGACAACAATAGTTCCTGCCTGAGCGTTTCAATGAGGAAGAAGCAGTATACGAGCGTGGAGATAAAAAAATATGTTTGTATAACATAGAATGAAGGAAAAGTGAAAGGTTGCGTACAAGTACAATTGCGCCCAAAAAAAAAAAACACGTCGGTTTTATTGTTGAGAAACGAGCATACAAAAGAGTGCCCTATAGTACAGAACTAAGGAAGGAAAAATGTTGAGTAAAGTATAAGTACAACCAAAAAATCTCTCAGTTATAGTATAGACATGTACACAGGAAAGATGTCTCTACTTGTAAAATCAAAGAAAAGAAAAGATTGTTGGTTAAAATGTAAACCAGTGTTGAGAAAAGATACGGGTAAAAAGTAGTAGTTACGTGCACATAAAAATGTAGATTAGAATGCAAACACTTTTTTTTTTAAGTTTGAGGAAAATGTCGCAAAAGTAGTAACAGTGCAAAGAAAAATATCGGTTGAAGTTTCAAACAATGCCGACTAAAAAAATGATAGGTAAATCGTACAAATATAGGAAGGAGAATGTCAGTTGGGTTGTAAACCATTTCAGAAAAAAAATAGTGGGTAAGTTGCTAAAAAGGGTATGAAGAAAAGTATTGGTTAAAATATGAAGTCTACCCATAAACATGCCAGGTAAAATGTAAATAAAATACACCAAAACATGTGTACTGAAATATGTTGGGTAAAAAGTGAAAACAGTGCCAATAAACACTCAAGTTTAGTCTTAAAAGGAGGGGGGGGGGAGTGTTGGTTGAAGTGCACAAACATTATCAAAAAACAGAGATAAGTTTGAAAAGTCTGTTGATAAAGATTACTGATGAAATATCAGAGTTAAAAAACATGACAGGAAAGCTTTGAACGTATGTAAAAAAAAATACATCGGCTGGAATTTAAAACATTGTCAATAAGCATGCCAGTTATGCCGTTTAAGTGTATACAGGAAAGTGTCCACAGGAGTTAAAATTCTTCTTTGTCGAATGCTCAGACATCAACCATTGGTGCCTTTCACATGAGCGAAAATGGTTGTATTGTGCTACTGTTAATTACGGTGGGAAAGGGAGGTCAAAACTGATGAAATTCTGTTTATAGGCTCATGTTAGAAGTCGTATCATATATTGAAATAGCATCACTTGTTATGGCCAAAAACTGTAAATTACTCATTTTTATGCACTGTTGCCAAAATGGTCGCCATGTTTCAAACTCCTAAGCCTTTTTATCAATAACAGGTACAAGAAATCTGTTTCTTCAGACATGTTTTATAATCTACATTCTTTAAATTAACACAGGAAAATCTCCATATTTGCATCTAACAATTTTTAATAATTAACCAACCACCCCCACTCCCACGGTTTTGGCCCTTCTTAGACCCGAGTCTAGCCTGACAAGTCAGGACCACGACATCCGACTTAGGCGTCTGTTATGTCTTTCTGGAAACAAAAAAATAGGCAAGAGAATGGACCAAGACAGTAAACAAAAGACAAGAAGGAGATGACAGGAAGAACAGGAATACGGCAAAAACAAAACCAGGGATAGAAAAGAGGGAATTCCTAGCGGATTTCCCAGAAGGTGAGGGTGTTGTTTATACCTGGCATTTCCATGGGGCAAGTTTTAAAACAATGCTAGAACCAAATGTCGGACAAGTCGAAAAAGAATGTTAAGAAATATATTTACTGAATTGTAAACATGCATACAGGCAAGCTACAGAAAATATGAAAAGTAAAAATGTCAGTTGACGTAATAAACAACCTTGAAAAAAAAACCGTACTAGGTAAATCGTTAAAATTTCTTCAGAAAATTGTTGCTTAGACTGAAATAATGCTGAGAAAAAAGTCTGAATGTATCATGAAAATACACCAAAAAAACCCCAGTCTTAGTTTCAATATAAAACGCTGTGAATAAACACGTGGAATAAAGTTAATTTTAAAATATCTGTAAAGAGTAGAGTCTGAAACAATGTTGAGAAACACTTGGATTGTGCCATTAAACAATGTGTAAAGAAAAATGTGACTTGAAATGTAAAACAACTTTTAAAAAAAAGTCTCAGGTAGAAGTGTGTACAGAAATTCAAAAATAAATCTTTGTAAAAATGTAATGCCTGCCAAGAAAAAAATGTTTAGTAAGTTGAAACATGTGTGAAGAAAAACATAGATGACATGTTTAAAAACTGGTAAGAAACATGCTGTCTGGTAAATGTCAAAAGTTATGTGTACTGGAAAATGCCGGATGAAGTTGTAAACAATGCTAAGAAGAAATATTGCATAAGTCGGTAGGGTGAGTATACAAAAAATAGGTTGAATGCCAATATACATGCCCAGTAAGGACATCAAATGACAGCATGCATGCGAAGTAATCACGTTAAATGGAAATAGACAGGTCAGGTACATGGTAAATGCCAGGTAAATGGTAAATGCCAGGTAAATGGGTTACATACCAGGTAAATGGGTTACATACCAGGTAAATGGGTTACATACCAGATAAATTGGTAACATACCAGGTAAATGGGTTACATACCAGGTAAATGGGTTACATACCAAGTAAATGGGTTACATACCAGGTGAATGGATTACATACGAGGTGAATGGGTTACATACCAGGTGAATGGGTTCCATACCAGATAACTGGGTTAAATGCTAATAAGCACGCTAGGATAAGGTTTATGCAGTAAACATCCCGGGTAAATACACTAAATATCAGTAAACATGCGGGCTAGTTGGTTAGATGCTATTTTAACATGACAGGTAAATAGATTGACCGCCAATAATCGTTCCAGATATATATAAAAAAAATAATGGGCTGAGTACCATGCAGATGGGTTTAATAGAAATAAAAGACCATGATAAATAAATGGGTGAAATGCGAATCAACTTTCCAGATAAACAGGCTATTAATGCTAAGTATGTCCGGAATGAATGTATACCGGGGAAAAAGTGGAATAAAGAATAAAACAATGCTATTATATAAGTCAGGTAAGTCGTAAAGAACTTGTAACGAAAAATGTTAATTACTCTCTCTCTCCCTCTCTCTCTCTCACTTTCTCCCACCCTTCTCCCTCTCTCTCTCTCTCTTTCTCTTTTCACCCTCCCCTCTCTCGCCCCTTCCTCTCTCTCCTTCTCCCTTTCTGTCTGTTTGTCTGTCTTTCTCTCTCTCTCTCTCTCTCTCTCTCTCTCTCTCTCTCTCTCTCTCTCTCTCTCTCTCTCTCTCTCTCTCTCTCTCTCTCCTCTCTCTCTCTCTCTCTCTCTCTTACTCTCTCTCTCTGTCTGTCTGTCTCGTCTGTCAGTGAGAACCGGCGGTTGTTTTTTTTTTACGCTGGCTATCTTTCATCTATACATCTTAGTTCAGAACGAATGAACTCAATTGACAAGTTCATTCACTTTATCCGTAAGTTGTTTTATTTGTTTGTTTGTTATCTTTTGTTTGTTTATCTTTTTTATTTACTTGTTTATTTATTTATATACTTATCAATTTATTTATTCGGTCAATTATATATTCATCATTATTTTTTTCTGCTTTATTTTCAAGCCAGCTTGTAAAATTCTACTTTCTTCTCTAGACAGAAGGTAGACAGTCTTCAGGGACAATAATAGGGGCTCATTTCTGGCCATGAGAAAAAAGCCAAAGGCATATATATATATATACATGTATACATTTTAGGGGATCTTTTACCAATAATTCTGTCTGATCTATCCAAAATATATCCACATAGATATGCAAGGTAGCGAAAATACAAATTAAATAGTCTCACAGATATGTTTATGTAAAACTACTGAAAGGTAATATTAACCTTAAGTGCAACAGCGTTTCGAAGTATGGATTTTAGAGATAAAATTAATGAACAAGTCAAAGAGTGTAATCAGCCGGCTGCTTCGGGTGTCACATTACGCTGATTTGTATATTTTGGAGACGAAATCATATTATTTTCCTAAGGTTGGTGATTAGATTAAAAACAACTGAATCAAAACGCAGTCTTAATGCATTGAAAGGTTGAAGCAATATTATGTGAGATTTTACCAGCTCGGCAGTTTCTATGTAGGCCAATATGTGTTGTGTGTGTGTGTGTGTGTGTGTGTGTGTGTGTTTGTGTGTGTGGTTGTGTGTGTATGTTTGTGTGTGCGTGT
>CM054144.1:49654895-49662395 GCA_028751875.1 Rapana venosa
GTGCTTTTTTACATCCAGTCCCCGTGTGTATGCAGGTTTGTAAATTTTGTCATCCGTTCCCACCGGCACACAATGGCCTACTCTTACGAAAAGCGGAACAGGATTTAACGTGTGCGCAAGATGTTCTGCGTGCGTTCGCACACGTGGCCTAGGTTAATAGTCTCATCCGAAGGACTTTGGGGGAGAGTAGAGTCTGCACTGATGTTAACTCCAGGGGAAAATATCCCCTTGAGCGGGAATCGAACCCGGGTCGTCAGATTGCGAGCGCAATGTTCTAACCACTAGGCTTTCCCGTCCCCCCTTGATATGCGATTGATATGCGTCACCCACCCGGGGTGGTGACCACCACAAGATCCCTCCAATGACCTTCTCCGGTGAATCTATCTCCTACCCCGAAGTCTCCGATACAAAACCTCGCCACAGGCACAGATGCGTAACGGAAAAAAGCAAAAACCGGGGTCGCTATGAGCCCAGAGCGACTGGAACCATCACATCAGAGACAATTTTTAGTGATGGTGATGAGGATGATGAAGTAGTGATACTGCAATGGTAGTGCATAGCACTTCGATGGAATGAGACAGACAGGCAGAGGGAGACAGAGAAAGACTGAGACAGACTGAGAGAGAGGGAGACAGACGCAGACAGACAGTAAGACAGACAGATAGGAAGACAGACAGGAAGACAGGCAGACATACAGGCAGACAGACAGTGACAGACTGACAGATAGACAGACAGAGAAAGACAAATACGTACAGACAGAGAAGAGACACGGGCACAACGATAGAGACAGACATACAATGAGCACACAGACTCACATACAAACAGATTATACACGACAACTAAAGGACACAGACATTCTCACAGAAAAAATTATCTCAAGACATTTTCAGCAGAGAAAAACCACAGTACAGGCGCTTCAAAAACAGACACCAGAGAACAATATAGGTAGGTAGTCCTACAATGTAAACCCGCCAGCAGGTACCACTGTTTCTACCCTGTTATAAGTGCCCAAAGTCTGTTTTATGGCGCGCACAAAAGTGTCAAAAAGATGTGCACAGTCAGAAAAAATAAAATTTAGCATAACAGATTGGAGATATTTGATATGCCACGACTCTGTACAACTTCTTGGGGCTACGACAGCACAGTATCAACAGGGAGGATGCGGCCTCTAAAGAGAAAAGGGGCTGCATCAATTCTGCATTTCACCATGTAATGTACTTACCACATTATTACATTAGTGAGAAGAAAGAGTGGGCTACAGAAAATAGCTTAGTATTCTACAAAGAAAATCTGGACAACACGACTTCTTGGAACGTGGTCTTTTTTTCTCTTGTTTTTCTTATTTTAGTTTGGTTGATTGGTTGGCTATTTCGGTGTTTTGTGTGTGTGTGTGTTTTTGTTTGTTGTTTTTTTGGGGAAGGCATGGCTGACCAGCACTTGGGGCATTACGTTGTTAATGTAAATAATGTGGGAAAAAATTATAAGGGCAATAAATACGTGTCAATATATTTGCAAAAAAAAAAGTGCAAAAAGCAGAAAGATCAATACAACGGAAATAAAAGATGAATTTTATTAGAAAGGGGTATTGGAATTAAAAAAGCATGGGTTTTTATTAAAGTTGAGAGAGAGAGAGAGAGAGAGAGGAGAGAGAGAGAGAGAGAGAGAGAGAGAGTAATGAGAGAGAGAAAGAGGAGAGAGAGAGAGGAGTGAGAGAGAGAGAAGAGAGAAAAGAGAGACGGCGAAGAGAGAGAGAGAGTGAGAGAGAGAGAGGAAGAGAAGGAGACGAGAGGAGAGAAGAGAGAGAGAGAGAGAGAGAGAGAGAGAGAGAGAGAGAGAGAGAGAGAGGAGAGAGAGAGAGAGAGAGAGGAGAGAGAGAGAGAGAGAGAGAGAGAGAGAGAAAGAAAGAAAGAGGGAGAGACAGAGACAGAGACAGAGAGAATTGGCAACACAAACCACTTTGCTCCGTTAAAAATAAAAAAGTGCAGACTGCGCATTATGAATTGTCAGCAACCTTTACACTGACCAGTTTCCCCCTCGTTTTGTGTTGTGTTGTGCTGTGTTGTGTTGTGTTGTGTTGTGTTGTGTTGTGCTGTCACAGAGGAATGGTCTCCGGCAGAAAGGACCAGTGTCAACAGACTTCCTTTGTACAGCCTGAATGTCAGCATCGTGCCACACTCATCAGTGTAGGTGAGAAACGTGAAGATGGTTTGGACATAGAGAGAGAAAAAAACACAAAAATTGAAGACTCTATTATTTTGTCCACCTACAAACCTTGAACCCCTCAGTAACACAGAAATATACCCACTCACTCCCTCCCTAGCCCTACCCCCGACCCAGTCTAAAAAAAAAATCTTGGGATAAAAATATACGTACATACGTAGATAAACATACAGACATGTCATACAAATATATATACATACATACATACAGACAGACATGCATGCATGCATGCATACACAAATACATACATACATAATATACATGCATACATACATACATACATACATATATAAATACATACATACATGCATGCATGCATGCATGCATGAATTGCATACATACATACATACATGTATGCATGCATGTATGCATTCAGACCCACATACATACTTACGTTCGTACATACATACATACATACCTACTACATACATACATACATACATACATACATACATACATACATACATGCATATACATACATACATACATGCATACAGACAGACAGACAGACAGACAGACATGAATGCATGCATGCATGCATTCAGACATACATACATACTTACGTTCGTACATACATACATACATACATACTTTGATACATACATACATACATACATACATACATACATACATAATACTACTGCATTCAGACAGACAGACAGACAGACAGACTTTGAATGATGCATTCAGCATTTAGACATACTACATACATTCGTTCGTACAACATACATACATACTACTTTACAAATACAACATAATACATACATACTACATCTACATACATACATACATACATCTATACATACATGCATACATACATCCATACATACATACATACATATACATACATCATACTACATACATACATAATATATAATACATACACAAATACATACTACATACATACACACATACATCACATACATACATACTTTACAACATACTACATCATACACACATATACACAGTCTACATACATACATACACAATAACATACATAATACATACATACATACATACATACATGCATACATACTACACACATACACATACATACATACATAATACATACATACATACATACATACATACATACATACATACATACATACAAATAACATATCTTTCACATATTTTTCACAGAGAAAGAACACACGTTTCTTTTTCAAGACAGTCAGAAATATTCTGGTTTTGCCCAATCTATAAATCTGGCCAGCTTTTCCTTTGTTGCCCTGCACTGTCTGATGTCTAGTGCAGGAACCCCAGTCAGTGGCTAAAGACTGCTTTACGGGGACAGAACTGTCAGAGATGTACACACTTAGACAGGAAAGTGAAGAAAGGAGGAGTGGGAGGAGGAGTGCTACGGGGAGAGAGTTGGTATTTGAACGAAAGATGTGTGCTGAAAACGATCTGAAGCAATCTGACGCTTTTTCAACGCAGGAAGTTCGAAGAGAGAGAAAGGAACAAAGAAGAAAGAAAGAAGAAAAAAAGAAAGAAAAAGAGAGAGAGAGAGAGTGAGAGAGAAGAGAGAGAAGAGAGAAGAGAGAGAGAGTGAGAGTGAGAAGAGAGAGAGAGGAGAGAGTGAGAGAGGAGAGGAGAGAGAGAGAGAGTGAGAGGAGGTGAGAGAGAGAAGAGAGAGAGAGGAGAGGTGAGAGTGTGTGTGTGTGTGTTTATTTGTTTCTCTAAAAATATTCTTTTATATGGAGGGTAATGGTAAAAGCACTTCTATGCCTTTTACATCCAGTCCCCGTGTAAATGCTGTTTTGTTAATTCTGTCATCTGTTCTCACCGACACACAATGACCTACTCTTACGAAAAGCGGAACAGGATTTAACGTGTGCACAAGATTTTCTGCGTGTGTTGGCAGGCGAGGCCTCAGTTTATAGTCTCATCCGAAAGACTTTGGGGGAGTGTGTGCATATGTGTGTGTGTGTGTGTGTGTGTTGTGTGTGTGTGTGTGTGTGTGTGTGTGTGTGTGTGTGTAAGCGTGTGTATGTATGTGTGTGTGTGTGTTTGTGTGTGTGCGTTTGTGTGTGTGGTTGTGTGCATGTACGTGTGTATGTGTGTGTGTTTTCACACGTAGTAGCCTTCAGATGTATGTGTGTGTACATGTGAATCAATTATGTATGTGCACACGAGTGTATACAGCACTTGTGTGTGTGTGCGCTTGCAGTTAACGTGCATGAATATTTGTGTGTGTGTGTGCATATTCGTTTATGCATGCATATCTTCGTGCATACATGTGTGTATACATGCGTGCCTCCTTGCATGCATACGTGCATGCATATTGCATAATGTAGAGAAAACGCAGTAGAAGCAGAAGTAGTCAACTGCACACTATAAATCTGGCCAGCTTTTCCCTTGCTGCCCTGCACTGTCTGATGTCTAGTGCAGGAAGCCCCAGTCAGTGGCTAAAGACTGCTTTACGGGGGACAGAAGTGTCTGAGATGTACACACTTAGAAAGAAAAGAGAAGAAAGGAGTGGGAGGAGGAGGAGTGTTGCTTCAGGGAGGAAGGTGGTATTTCCATAAAGCATGTGGACTAATAGCAGTCTGAAGTAATGGGAGACTTCTTGTTTTAAAAGGAGATTTCGAAGTGTGTGTGTGTGTGGTGTGTGTGTGTGTGTGTGTGTGTGTGTGTGTGTGGTGTGTGTGTGTGTGTGTGTGTGTGGTGTGTGTTGTGTGTGTGTGTGTGTGTGGTTCTGTGCATGTGTGCATATGTATATGTGTGTGTTTGTGCTTAGATGTATTTTTGTGTATGTCAGTGTATGTACGTGCATGTGTATATATGTGTGTGCATGAACAATATCTGGAGATCAACTCAGTACAGCACCAACACCAAGCTGAAGCTATACCAGAGCTGTGTTGTGTCTACGCTCCTGCACGGTTCTGAGTGCTGGAGGATGACGGAAGTGGATCTTACCAAACTTTGATCCTTCCACACCATATGCCTGCGAAGAATTCTCCGGATCTTTTGGCCAGAGAAGATCTCCAATGAAGACCTACTACGGAGATGCAGGCAAGAAGACATGGGAACCATCATCACCAGACGACGGTGGAAGTGGATTGGGAACATCCTCCGAAGAGACCCACAGTCAATCACAAGAACAGCATTGCACTGGACCCCAGAAGGAAGGAGAAAGAAAGGAAGACCAAAAGCAACGTGGAGGAGAACTATAGAAAAAGATGAAAGCCATGCAGCACTCTTGGGGATCAGTGACTAGGTTGGCCCAGGATAGGCAGGAGTGGAAGAGCTTTGTTGCTGCCCTACACACCGCTGGGTGTAATGGCTAATGATGATGATGATGTTTATGTATGTGTGTATGTATGTATGTATGAATGAATGCATGTATGTATGTATGTATGTATGCATGTATGCATGTATGCATGTATGTATGTGTGTGTTTTCACACATAATAGTTTTCACACGTATGTGTGTGTGTGTTTGTATGTCTTCCATTTTACGTATGTTCACTTAAAGTGATATTAGACGATGGAGGAGGGGGGAGGGCAGGGGGGGATAATGAGATGAGGGCTTTAAGTAAAAGAGATGTGTGTTTGTATTAATGCACATTAAAAGACTATTCCAAACTATATTAACAGTATGTTGCAAAAACATGGTAAAGAAACACAAAAATTAACAAACACACAGAACAATTGAAAAATACTTTAAAACTGGAAAGCAACAATTGTAAACTACTTGTAACGGCAGCTGTGAAACAAGCAAAACGTAGATCGCGACGGTCGTACTTTATAAAAAAAAGAGAGTCCTGGGGATTGCAACAGAGACAAGGCTATTTCACATAATAACTCTGGATTGGCTAAAACCTCCTACAGAAACTTATCTTGAAATGCTGGTAAAAACGTTTTTAAACCTTGACATTGATACAAAACATGAACATTGGACAAATTTTCACCGTATATACATTGTATATCTTTTTGCAAATTTTGCTTGAAAGGCATTTAATTTTAATCTGTGGATTAGAAAAACAATTTTTCTTGCTCAGGTTTTTCGAAAGCCATACTGAGTACACAGAATGTTCTCAATATCCAGAACTGAACAAGTATGCTGGGGATAACCAGCTTCTTCTTGTTTCTTTTTTACATGTTTCCAGCAAACATTTTGAGGCAAAGCATAACCTTCATGGAGAGAAATAGGGATATCTAAAGCAGTTGAATAGCTATAATGGTTTGCTGCCCTTTTGGCAGCTTTGTCAGCCTTTTCAATGGATACCACAGTGACATGGAACCTAGCAGAAGGTAACATTGTGTGTGTGTGTGTGCATGTGTGTATTTGCACATTTTGAGCGCATGCACTTGTGTGTACGTGTGTGCTTTGCGGGTGTGTGCATGTGCATATGCGTATGTATGTGTCTTTGTGTGTGCATGTGCATATGCGTATGTATGTGTCTTTGTGTGTGCATGTATGTCTCCATGCGTGGGTATGTGCATGCATCTTGCATATAAGAAGCAAAAACCGCAGTAGAAGCAGAACTGATATAATCCACCCTATAAATCTGACCAGTTTTCCCCTTTTGCGCTAACTGATGTCTAGTGCAGAAAGTCTCAGTCAGTACCTAAAGACTGTTTTAATGTGGACAGAACTGTCAGAGATGTACACACTTAGAAAGGAAAGTGAAGAAGAGGGTGGGATGAAGGTTGCTACGGGGAGCAAGCTAGCATTGTAACAAAACATGAGAGGGAGAGGGGGAGAGAGAGAGGGAGAGGGCGAGAGAGGGAGAGAGAGAGAGAGAGGGAGAGAGAGAGAGAGAGAGAGAGAGAGAGAAGAGGAGAGAGAGAGAGAGAGAGAGAGAGAGAGGGGGGGGGTGGTGGAGAGGGAAGGACTATCAATTCATTAACTGCTGGAATGTCTTTCTTTTTTTCTTTCCTTGTTTCTTTCCTTGTTTCTTTCTTTGTTTTCTTCTTTCGATTTCTTATTCATTCATTCATCCATTCTTTCATTCATTTAGTCACTACTTCATTCATGTTCTACTTTCTTTCCTACTTTATTTCTCTTTTTTTTTTTTTTTTTGGGGGGGGGGGTATTTTCTCTCTATCTTTTTCGCTTTTGTCATCCCTTTTTTTCCCGTGTTTCTGCTCTATTTTCTCTTTTTTCTTCTTGCCTTTCTCCCTGCTTTCTTTCATTTTCTTTTGTTTTTATTTATTTATTTTTTCTTCTTCTGTTTTTGTCTCTGAATGTGTGTCAATCCGTTTCAATCTGTATTTATCTATCAACCTGTCCGTATGCCTGTTTTATTTTTCTCTCATTGGCTTTAAGCTT
>CM054144.1:49664895-49667395 GCA_028751875.1 Rapana venosa
GGGTCATTATCTAGTGGTCAGTGACCGTGTAGTGTAGGAGAAGGAGGTATCGTAGTGACCATACACTTTTAGTAGCTAAGAGGCAATAGGAAGGGAGGCAATAAGCACGGTGAGGTAATAAGCAGGGGAGGTAATAAGCAGGCGTTGATTTACTATCTGGTTTATGAACAGTCTTCGATGAAGTATGTTTGGATTCGCTGTGTGTGTGTGTGTGTGTGTGTGTGTGTGTGTGTGTGTGTGGAGGGGTTGGGGGTGGGGGTGGGGGGGTAGGCGGGGGTAGGGGTGTGCGCTAGGGGGTGGTGTGTTTAGGAGTAGGGGGTGTGGGTGGGTGGGATGGGGTGGGGTGGGGTGGGGTGGGGGGTGGGGGGCTGTGTGTGTGTGCGTTTTCGTGTGTGTGTGTGTGTGTGTGTGCGTGTGTGTGTGTGTGTGTGTGTGTGTGTGTGTGTGTGTGTGTGTGTGTGTGTGTGTGTGTGTTGTCAGTGTATAATCTTCTTTAATTTAACGTCTTTTCACATTACGTGATATTAGACAAAATATGTGTATGCGTGTGTGTGTATGTGTGTGTGTCTGTGTGTGAAGCATCATTTGGCCTGACACTTAGTATACAGGCATTTGCAAGGTCTATTCTCCTCTTTGACTGTAGTTTGCAAATGGCTGTCTCTCATAACGATAATATATATTATACAACTAGCTCAAAATCCCACGCAAACGTAATTCTTCTTTTTGTCTGTATATTTCTTTCTTTATTGTTTTCTGTACGTTTTATCTGTTTGTGTGATTCTTTCTTACAGGTTTCCTTATTTGCTCTTGCCATTTCTTTTGTTTGCTTTCAATCTTTGCTACATGCTAAGTGTATTAGTTGCACTTTCTGGTGTTATGGGCAAGCTAATCTTTGTATGACTAATTAATATGAGTTTAGCATGACAATTTTCCCCTCTTTCCTTCCTTTGATTCATTAATTAATCTATTAATTCATAAGATCATTCATTCATTCATTAATAAATTCATTCATTCATTTAGTTATTTATTCATTCATTCATTCATTTATTCATTTATTCATTCATTAAGTTATTCATTTTCTCAATCATTCAGTGAGTGAGTGAAGTATTCAGTCAGTCACTATCAGTCACTGTCAGTCACTCGGTCAGTCAGTCAGCCAGCCAGCCAGCCAGCCAATCAGTCAGTCAGTCAGTCAGTCAACCAGTTAGTGAATCAAGTCAGTCAGTTAGTCTGTCCGCCAGTTAGCTAATCAGAAACTAACCACTTCCCTCTCTATCTCTGTCTGTCTGTCTGTCTATCTGTCTGTCAGTCAGATAAATGTTTCCTCACTTCACCGTTACTTTTTCCTGTTGTTTTTTTTAACTTTCCCTTTCACTGTTTGGTTCTTAAAAGGCGAGAGGCAGCGTGCCACAAAACATCAGAAACTTTCCCAGCTGTCTCCTAACTCTCCCACGCTGTGTCCCCATCCCTCAGGTCTTTGATGTTCTCAGCAGCCAGCCATAAAGCAGCAAGTCTTGAAGACTTCACCGCTGGCAGCAAAAAACAACAACAACAACAGCAACAACAAACAACAACGACACAGTGGTATAAGAAGATTTAACAGAGAGTGAGCTGTTAAACCTGGGGAACCTGAAAGCTGTGTTTTGTTGGGTCTTTTTCTCGCAAGCTACTCCCCTCCCCTCCTCTCCCCCTCCCTCCCTCCTCCTTCCCTTTACCTCCTCTTCATCCTCCCCTTACCCCCCTTCCTCCCTCTCCTCCACCTCCTCCTCCGCCTCCTCCTCCTCCTTCTCCCCCTTCCTCTCATCCCTCCTCCTCCTCCTTCTCCTCCTCTTTTCCTCCTCCATCTTCCTCCTCCTCCTCCATCTCCTTTTCCTCCTTCCTCTCCTCCCTACTCCTCCTTCTTCTCCTTTTTCTCCTCCTCTTCCATCTCCTCCCTACTCCCCCTCCTCCTTCTCTTCCTCTTTCTCCTCCTCCATCTTCCCCTCTCCTCCTTCTCCTCCTTCCTCTTCCTCCCTCCTCCCCTTTCTCCCCCTCCTCCTTCCTCTCCTCCCTCCACCTTCCCTCCTCTCTCCTCCTCCTTCCCTCCTCTCTCCTCCTCCTCCCCTCCTCCTCCTCCTTCCCTTCCTCCTATCCTCCTTCTTCTACTCCTTCCCCTTCCTCCTCCTTCTCCTCTACCTTTTCCTCCCCCCCTCCTCCCCCTCCTCCTTTTCCTCCGCCTTCTCTCCCCCCTCACCATCTTCTATTGCGTTCTTACCTCACCTCTGACTGAGACTTCAGACAGGCTGGTCTTATTTTTCCTGGTATTTCTAGAACTGAGTGCTGTTGTTTTGGGGCGTTCCACGGCTTAACTTCCTGAGGGTCACCTAGAATATCACCGTCATGATGATGGTGATGATAATGATGATGATGATGATGATGATGATGATGGTGTTGATGATGATAATGATGATGATGATGATGGTGTTAATGATGATGATGATTATCATTATTATCATCATCA
>CM054144.1:49672395-49682395 GCA_028751875.1 Rapana venosa
CAGATGCAATAGAATGAAGAAAACAAAAGCAAGATTTTTTTTTAAAAAGCTAAACAAACAAACAAACACACATCTGAAAAACAAAGGAAATGAATACAAAAGTAAAATCGTGACATTGACAACGCAAGGAAGCACAAAGTCTAAACAAAAGAAAAAAAAGGAAGGAGAAATTGGGGAAGAAGAACTGAGAGTCAGCGAGAGAGAGAGAGAGAGGGAGGGAGAGAGAGAGAGAGGAGGGGGCGGGGAGGCAGAAGGAGGCAGAGAGGGGGGGCGAGAAGGAAGACAGACAGACAGACAGACCGACAGACAGACAGACCGACAGAGACATACAGAGGGACATAGAGACGAGTACAGACACATACACATATACAGACAGATAGACAGAGAGAGACAGGATCAAACAAATGCACAGAGAGAGAGAACAGAGACAGACTTACAGGCAGACAGACAGATAGACAAAGAGATCGAGAGAAGGATAAAGATGGAAGAAGAGAGAAAGAGAGAGAGAGAGAGAGAGAGAGAGAGAGAGAGAGAGAGGAGAGAGAGAGAGAGAGAGAGGACTCAGTCAGACAGACAGACAAACAGAGACAAGGACAAACGTATGCAGAGAGAGTGAGAGACAGACAGACACACAAACAGACAGATAACCAAATAGACAGAAAGACCGAGACAGGGGCAAACAGATGCAGAGAGACAGACAGACTAGAGAGAAGGTGAGGGACAGACAAACACACACACACACACACAAACACACACACACAACACACACACACACACAACACACCACAACACACCACAACACACACAGACACAAAGAACAGAACGTAAAGTTTCCCCATCACATTCACACAGTCATTTCGAAACGTGCCATGTCACTGACTATTTTACGAGGAGTTTAGCAGCTATGTGAAGACCGGCACCTACTCAACACGTCCTCTTTCACAGCTCTATGAGGGATATCAGCTCCGTTATACTCACGGTCAGTCACTCGATAGCGTCCATGAAGGAGACGTCTTATTGACCATACTGCTGCTTCATTGTTGAGAAGATACAGCAGGTGTAGATTTACTGCCTAGTAGGTAGATAGTGGTGGTGGTGGCTGTATCGGATTTTGTTCAAGTCCAGCTTTTATGCCTGTACTTTCTGTTCTGTTAGAGGAAAAAAAACGTCTGAACAGATAGCTTCTGATAGAATTCGGAGGGTGAAAAAGAGTATAGTTTTTAAAAAAGGAAGTGAGAAAAAAATGTAGGTAAAATATGATCGTGTTTGTATCTATCTATCTATCTATCTATCTATCTATCTATCTATCTATCTATCTATCTATCTATCTATCTATCTATCTATCTATCTATCTATCTATCTATCTATCTATCTATCTATCTATCTATCTCTATATCTATCTATCTATCTATCTATCTATCTATCTCTATCTATCTATCTATCTATCTACCTATCTGTCTATTATTTCTCTCTCTCTCTCTATCTTATATTACATACACACACCACACACACACACACACATATATATATATATATATATATAATATATATATAGATATATATATAGATATATAGGGATTGTGTGGGTAAAGGGGAAAATACAAACAATGATAACGATTATAGTGTTAAGAAAGCCACAAAATAATTATTCAAGGTAAGCTTTCCTTCACTTCAGCTACGCAAAGAGACTAAAGATGACTGACAAAACACAGAAGAAAGACAGAAAGATATACCAAGAAACAGTAAGCACGCACGCCACACACACACACACACACACACACACACACACACACACACACACACACACACACACACACACAGAGCGTTCAAGGGGAAAATATTTTAAAGAAAAAGAGATGTAGCAAGAGAGAGATAGAGAGACAGAGACAGAGAGAGAGAGAGAGAGAGAACTCAAGAATTTAATTGTATATGCCCGTTACAAATATGTGGGCAATGAGGAATGACTGGATGTGTTGAATATGGCATCACAGTACAATAAACACATTTTAAAGAAAACATCAGTAAATCAAAGGAATCAACAGTGGGTTTCGTACTGACCTTAGCGGCGTTTGTTGGCATGATAAACATATCTTCCGAGATCATGGACACACGCATCATCTTGCATTAATCTTTGAAATGAAGTTAGCGAAGGATACATACTATCTTTTTTCGGGATGAATTTCAGTCGTAAGTCACTGAGAATTCTGCAGTGAAAAAGAAAGTGCATTTCTGCTTCTATCGCACGTTGACAAAATGAACTCTTAAGATCTTGCTTAGAAGCGCTGTGTAGGGTTTTCTGTGCGTCTGTAGGTCTGATATTCCTAATCTAAATCTGATCAAAATGTCACGGATATGCTTATTAGGCACCAAGGAAAAGTACGTTTCCATAGATACAGATAATTCAAATGTACGATACACACTGAATCTAGTGCTATTCTTAATATGTTGATTCCACTTTTGATAGAAGCAATCGATTAATCTTCGCTTAAGCTGGCTTAAGAAAGCTTTATGATTAATGACACCTTGCTTTTCCCATACAAAGCCGAAACCAGTCTCGTATAACATTCTACAAATATGTGATACCCAACACATTTTACCATCATTATGGAGAGACAAAAGCATATTGTAGGCCTTTCGTGGGAGTCTGGATTCTTCTAGTTCGGTCAGCCGCAGCCAATATCAGATTATACATGAGAGAGGAGAGAGAGAGAGAGAGGAGAGAGAGAGAGAGAGAGAGAGAGAGAGAGAGAGATAGAGATAGAGATAGAGAGAGAGAGATAGAGATAGAGAGAGAGAGAGAGAGAGAGAGAGAGAGAGGAGAGAGAGAGAGAGAGAGATGGCAGACAAACAGGCAGACAGAGAGATAGAAATAGACAGGCAGATAAGAAACATAGACAGATAGACAGACAGACAGACACGGACAGGCAGGCAGACAAAAACAGACAGAGACAGAGAGACACGCAAAAACAGGGGGACAGAAACAGAAAAAGAGACATGAAGCTGTTTTTCACCCCTTCTTCATGTTACTTTCTCTTCATTTTAACTTTGCCATCATTCAGTATTTTGAGGCTGTTTCAACTTTACCAACACTCAATGTTTTCAAGACATTTGTCTTTGTTTCAACTTTGCCATCACTCAATGTTTCAAGTCAATGATCTTTGTTTCAACTTTGCCATCACTCAATGTTTCAAGGCAATGCTCTTTGTTTCAACTCTTCCATCACTTAATGTTTCAAGGCAATGTGTTTTTTTCAACTCTGCATTCACTCAATGTTTCAAGGCAATGTTCTTTGTTTCAACTTTGCCATCACTCAATGTTTTAAGGCAATGTTCTTTGTTTCAACTTTGCCATCACTCAATTTTTCAAGACATTTGTCTTTGTTTCAACTCTGCATTCACTCAATGTTTCAAGACATTTGTCTTTGTTTCAGCTTTGCCAACACTCAATATTTCAAGGCAATGCTCTTTGTTTCAACTCTGCCATCACTCAATGTTTCAAGGCAATGTTCTTTGTTTCAACTTTGCCATCACTCAATGTTTTAAGTCAATGCTCTTTGTTTGAAATGTGCCAACACTCAGTGTTTCAAGTCTTTGTTTCAACTTTGCCATCACTCAGTGTCTCAAGTCTCTCTGTCAACTTTGCCATCACTCGGTGTTTCCAGTCTTTGTTTCAATTTTGCCATCACTCGGTGTTTCAAGTCTTTGTTTCAATTTTGCCATCACTCAGTGTTTCACGTCTTTGTTTCAATTTTGCCATCACTCAGTGTTTCACGTCTTAGTTTTAACTTTGCCATCAATCAGTGTTTTAAGTCAATGCTCTTTGTTTCAATTTTGCCATCACTCAGTGTTTCACGTCTTTGTTTTAACTTTGCCATCAATCAGTGTTTAAAGTCAATGCTCTTTGTTTCAACTTTGCCATCACTCAGTGTTTCAAGTCAATGCTCTTTGTTTCAACTTTGCCATCACTCAGTGTTTCAAGTCAATGCTCTTTGTTTCAACTTTGCCATCACTTAATGTTTCAAGGCAATGCTCTTTGTTTAAATGTTGCCATCACTCGGTGTTTCAAGTCTTTGTTTTAACTTTGCCATCACTCACTGTTTCAAGTCAATGCTCTTTGTTTCAACTTTGCCATCACTCAATGTTTCAAGGCAATGCTCTTTGGTTCAACTTGGCCATCACTCAATGTTTCAAGACATTCGTCTTTGTTTCAGCTTGGTCATCACTCAATGTTTCAAGGCAATGCTCTTTGTTTGAAATGGGTAACACTCAGTGTTTCAAGTCTTTGTTTTAACTTTGCCAACACTCAATGTTTCAAGTCTTTGTTTCAGCTTTTCCAGCACTCAATGTTTCAGGTCTTTGTTTTACTTTGCCATCACTCACTGTTTCAAGTCAATGCTCTTTGTTTTAACTTGCCATCACTCAATGTTTCAAGGCATTTGTCTTTGTTTCAGCTTGGTCATCACTCAATGTTTCAAGGCAATGCTCTTTGTTTGAAATGGGTAACACTCAGTGTTTCAAGTCTTTGTTTCAACTTTGCCATCACTCAATGTTTCAAGTCTTTGTTTTAACTTTGCCATCACTCAATGTTTCAAGTCTTTTTTTTTCAACTTTGCCATCGCTCAATGTTTCAAGTCTTTGTTTCATCTTTCCCATCACTCAATGTTTCAAGTCTTTGTTTCAATTTTACCATCACTGAGTGTTTCAAGTCTTTGTTTCAATTTTTCCAACGCTCAATGTTTCAAGTCTTTGTTTCAATTTTGCAAACACTCAGTGTTTCACGTCTTTGTTTTAACTTTGCCATCACTCAGTGTTTCAAGTCAATGCTCTTTGTTTCAACTTTGCCATCACTCAATGTTTCAAGTCTTTGTTTCAGCTTTGCCATCACTCAGTGTTTCAAGTCAACGCTCTTTGTTTCATCTTTGCCCATCACTCAGTGTTTCAAGCCAATGCATTGTATCACAATAAAAGCCTTCACAGATTTCCGACCTGTCTCCTAACTCTCACGCTGTCTCCCCATCCCTCAGGTCTTTGATGTTCTCAACAGCCAGCCATAAAGCAAGTCCTGAAGACTTCACTGCTGGCAGCAGAAAATGGAATGGAGATAGAGGGAAGGTGGTACTCGGCTTTTTAGCTTAAAAGCTCAGAACTCTGTGAGATGTGTTTGGCTTTCTTTCTTCTGTTTGGTTGTTTTTCTGTCTCTGTCTCTTTGTCTGTCTCTCTGTCTCTGTGTGTATCTGTGTTTGTCCATGTGTGTCTGTGTTTGTCCATGTCTGCCTGGGTTTGTCTGTCTCTCTTTCTGTCTGTCTCTCTCTTTAATCTCTCTTTCATTCTCTCTCTTAATTCTCTCTCTCTTTCTTAATCTCTCTCTCTTTCTCTTTCTCGCTCTTTCCTCCTTGTGTGTGTGTGTGTGTGTGCGCGCGCGCGCGTGTGTGTGTGTGTGTGTGCTTCTCTCTATGCTTATCTGGCTGTCTCTCTGTCATTCTATTTCTCCTCCTCTCTCTCGCTCTCTCTCTCGCTCTCTCTCTCTCTCTCTCTCTCCTCTTTCTCTCCTCTCTCTCTCTCTCTCTCTCTCTCTCTCTCTCTCTCTCTCTCTCTCTCTCTCTCTCTCTCCTCTCCTCTCGCTATCTGTGTGTTTGTCTCTCTGATTGAATGCTTTATATATTCTAACTTCCATTTGATCTAACATGTACAGCTTTCTCTTGCGCTATGGCCTGTTCGGAACATATTCTCTCTGTCTGTCTGTCTGTCTCTCTATCTGTCTCTCTGTCTGTCTCTGTCTCTGCCTCTGTCTCTGTCTCTTTCTGTGAATGTGTCTCTCGCTCTCATCTTTCCCACACGTTAAAACCTGTTCCGCTCTTCGAAAGAGTAGTCCATCGTGGGCCGGTGGGTACAGATGACAAAATTTACAAAACCGCATACACACTAGGACTGGACGTAAAAAGTGCATGAGTGCTCATTCCATTATCATCGATATAAAAGAATAAATAAATAAATAAATCTCTGACTTTCTGTCTCTCTCTTTCTCTCTGTCTGTTTCTCTCTTTTCTCTCTCTCTGTCTCTCTCTCTCTATCTCTCTCCTACTCTTTCTCTCTCTATTTCTCTTTCTCTTCTCTTCCTCTTCTCTCTCTCTCTCTCTCTCTCTCTCTCTCCTCTCTCTCTCTCTCTCTCTCTCTCTCTTTCTCTTTCTCTCTCTGTTAGGCCCTCTTCTATCTTCAATATCTCATATTTAATGGTCTTTCTGATTCCCCTCGTATACTCTTCAGACAGATTGGTGTGTTTGGCCATGTCAATACAGGGATGAACAGTCGTACTAAATGACACTTCATATCTATGACATGTTGGAGGGTCTGTTCCCCTTTCTGTGATCTCTCGTCTCTCTTGTCTCTCTCTCTCTCTCTCTCTCTCTCTCTCTCTCTCTTCTCCACACACACACACACACATTCATTCTCATCGTCACCCTCACTCTGTGTTGTATATATATATATATATTATATATATATATATATATATATATATATATATATATATATATATATATATATATATATTATATAATATATATATATATGATTGTGTGTGTGTGTGTGTGTGTGTGTGTGTGTGTGTGTAAGTGTGAGTGTGTGTGTGTGTGAGAGAGAGATAGTGTGTGTGTGTGTGTGTGTGTGTGTGTGTGTGTGTGTTTGCATGCAGGTATTATCCTACATGTAAGCATTTGTGCTCTTGTACCTTTTATACGTTTATATCCAAACGTGCATGTTGTATGCATGTGTTAGGTCATGCACATACACGTGCGCAAACATATACAGATTTTGTCTTAGAGTGATTTTGCCTTGTGTAGTTTTGACAAACATTACTTTTTTAGGATGGGAATGAATTTGTAACTGGTTACCTGTACTTGTTTTTCTCCACCATATTTTATCGATTATATACATACATACATACATACATACATGCATGCATGCATACATACATGCATACACACATACATACATACACACATACATACATACTACTACCATACATACATACATACATACATACATACATACATACATACATGCATACATGCATACATGCATACATACATACATACATACAATCATACGTATATACGCACATACGTACACACGTATATACGTACACACACATGTACATACATACATGCGTTTGAACTTGTGAAATTTTTATTTTTATTTTTATTTATTTATTCTTTATATCGAGGATAATGGATTAAGCACTCATGTGCTTTTTTACATCCAGTCCCCGTGTGTATGCGGTTTTGTAAATGTTGTCATTTGTTCCCAGAGGCACACAATGGCCTACTCTTCCGAAAAGCGGATTAGGATTTAACGTGTGCACAAGATGTTCTGCATGCGTTCGAACACGGGGCCTCGGTTTATAGTCTCATCCGAAGGACATCCGTGTGAATATGAATGTGTGTGCGTGTCTACGCACGTGCACGTGCACATGCATGCACGCGTACGCATACATTCGCGGAGGTGTGGCCAGAGATACACAAGTCAAACTTGGAGACAGTGGAATCTACAGTATCTGACTTGTAAATTCAGTAGCCTGCACAAAGCACGCTTGCCGCAGACCCTCCCAAGTCAACTGACAGCCAGTGTGTTTTTGGTAGACTCTCCTCGTACTTGTAAAGTCTAGTGTGCCTGGAAAGAAAAGTGGGATTCAAGACACGCCGAAAGTATGTCCACAAGCACAGACTCCTCTGTTACAGCAGCGTCTCTATCCTCTCTCACATCCTGATTCCAGAGAAGGAGAAAAGTCTCTAAGACGATGCTAGCAGACTCTGAAAAATAACATACAAGACACTCGCTTTAGAGGTTTCTATTTCTTGGATTTACATTTTAAATAAGGAAAGTTTGCTGTCGACTGTAGTTTTCAAGTTTAAAAACCCTGTAGTTTGAAAGGGATACGATGTTATCTGGTTCACTTTGGGGGGTGGGGGGTGGGAGGGTGCGGGGTGTGGGGGTGTAGGTCTTTTAAGTGAATTTGTGCTTGCAACATGCATTCCACAAGGATTGAGGACAGAAAGGGGGAATGGAGACAGCTGAGTAGGCATGTAACACAGGCTACCATTAAGAATGGGGCTTGCTGATAGGTGGAACATAGTGTACCGATGGCAACAGATGAAAAACTTTACAGAACCGCACACACACAGGGGATTGGATGTACAAAAGCACACGGATGATTATTCCATTATCCTCGATACAAAAGAATAAACAGATAAATCAACAGGGGAACGTGCAAAACCATGGAGTGAATGGTGCGTTCTTACCCATGCTTATCATATTATTTAGTCTAGTTGTGAGTGTGAAGGGTGCTGTCTCTTCAACACATCTCTTAGGAAAACCCAGTTGCCATATTGATGCGCTGAAGGAAAGCAGGAGCCTTGAATCTGAGAACAACTAGGCTTTGTCTTAGGGATAGTGCTGTATTGTGTTTTTTGAAACCTTGTATGAATGCACTCTGCCCTTTTTGCAGTATGCGAAGATGGTCGTACGTAGATTTGTTGACGTGAGAAAAGGAACTGAATTAATCCCTTCCCACCGAAAAAAAAAACAATAGGAAAAATACGCACAGCTAGCAAGCGACCAGCCAACCAACCAGCCAACCAACCAGCCAACCAACCATCCAACCAACCAACTAACTAACCAGCCAACCAACCAGCCAACCATTCAACCAACCATCCAACCAGCCAACCAACCGACCAACAAGCCAATTAACTAACCAACCAACCAACCAACCAGCTAACCAACCATCCAACCAGCCAGTCAACCATCCAACCAACCAACCAACCAGCCAACCAACCAACTAACCAACCAACCAGCCAGCCAACAAACTTGAACTCAAATTAAAGAAATACTTGTCGCAACTGCTTTAAGCAACCATTATTCTACACCACAGAGAATGGTAAGTGACAGTGACGAGAAACAGTTTCGTGGGCATAAGACTTGCAAAAGAAGAATTACTGTAGATTTAGGGTCAGCTTCATGTTTGCAATTCAACGAAGGAGAGAGCAGGACCATTATACTAGAACAGGGACCTCGCATGAGAGAGAGAGTAACTGAAAGGACGTGAATTGTTACTGTGCTGGTAAAGTCTAGTAGAACTACCCCCACCCCTAACACTTTCAAGGATTACAAAATACACTTTGTAGACAGGAACACACAGGTGGTGCTATGTTAGTTGCGAGACTCTCTGCCAGCGAAGAGTGGTCTGGTTTTCTTGCGTGGAAGTCTACTGTGACTGTCGTCAATCTATCTATCTATCAACCTGTCTGTCTGTCTATCTGTCTGCCCGTCTGTCTGTCTGTCTGTTTGTCTGCCTGTCTGTCTGTCTGTCTGCCTGTCTGTCAGTCCGACCGTCCATCCTTCCATCCATCCATCGATCCCTCTATCTATCTATCTATCTATCTATCTATCTATCTATCTATCTATCTATCTATCTATCTATCTATCTATCTATCTATCTATCTATCTATCTATCTATCTATCTATCTATCTATCCAACCATCTATCTATCCATATACCTACATACCTATGTATGTATCTATCTGTTTATCTATCTATCTATATATATTGTATATGTGTATCTATCTATTTATCTATCTATCTATCTATCTATCTGTGTCTGTCTGTCTGTCTGTTTATCTGTCTGTCACTCTGTCTGTCTATCATACATACATACATACATACACACATGCATACATACATACATACATTCATACATACATACATACATACATACATACATACATACATACATACATACATACATAAATACATACATACATACATACATACATGCATATTATAATATGATGCACTACACAAAATAAAATAGCTATATGCGATACAAGGCACTACACTACACTACCCTTCCCTACACTACCCTACATTACACTACCCTACCTACCCTACATTACACTACCCTACATTACACTACACTACACTGGATTACACTACACTGCATTGCACCA
>CM054144.1:49687395-49689895 GCA_028751875.1 Rapana venosa
ATACAGTGATATATATATATATCTCTATCTCTCTCTCTCTCTCTCTCTCTCTCTCTCTCTCTCTATATATATATATATATATATAATATATATATATATATAAACTCACGCGCGCGCGCTTTCTCTTCTCTCTCTCTCCCCTCTCTCTCTCTTCTCTCTCTCTCTCTCTCTCTCTCTCTCTCTCTTCTCTCTCTCTCAACTCTCTCTCTCTCTCTCTCTCTCTATATATATATATATATATATAATATATAATTGAGAAAATATAGTGAGGAAAAAACAAGTGCAGGTAACCAGTTACAACTTCATATATATATATATATATATAAATATATATATATATATATATATATATGTGTGTGTGTGTGTGTCTTAATCTGTGTGTTTGTGCGTCTGTGTGTGTATGCATAAGAGCATTATATGTCAAAAGCAATGGCGCGAAATCTGCGTTATGATAAAAACATCATTATCGATCTCGGTAAATGTCTCCCTATTGCAGGAAGACAGAATGTAGGGCTCTCTGCTTCAGAATGCGATTCTTTCACCACTGTATTTTGGGGCTGCAAGCCTATATTATGACTGACTCCACCGAAAATTGCCCAACAAAGTTTCTCTTTAGGTGCGTCATTTTAGTCCTTCTCCATGGAATTTGAGCATCCTATACACAGATAATTTTTCATTGGCTGTAATAGGTTTGAAGGAGGACCTTGTAACATCTTTACCACCGGTTGAAGTCTCGACAAAACATTTCACTAGTTCAGAAAACAAAAATCAGCGTTAGTCATCACTTTGATTGAAAGGCGCAAAAAGCTGCTAAATATTATCATGAAAACATATCACCGTGGATAATCAGGCACGTAAAGAGTGGCAGATTAAGTTGACTTGTAAGATGAGAAAAGCCCCACCCATCATTCCGTTCACTACAATATATAGAAATGCCACCCCCCTTCCCCTTTAGTTCTGTACAATACACTACACTATACAGAAAATTCCCCACCCATAATTCTATACTCTACACTATACAGACATTTCTGTACACTACACTATACAGAAATGTCCCCACCCTTAATTCAGTACACTACACTATACAGAAAATTCACCACCCATAATTCTATACTCTACACTATACAGACATTTCCCAACCCTTAATTCAGTACACTACACTATACAGAACTTTACCCACCCTTACTTCTGTACACCAGACTATACAGGAATTTCCCTACCTCTAGTTCTGTATAATACACTATACAGGAATACCCCCAACCTTAGTTCTGTACACTACACTATACAGAAATGTCCCCATCCTTAATTCTGTACACTAAACTACACAGAAATATCCCCACCCTTACTTCTGTACACTACACTATACAGAAATATCCCCACCCTTACTTCTGTACACTAAACTATACAGAAATGTCCCCACCCTTACTTATGTAATAATAATAATAATAATAATGTATGGAATTTATATAGCGCTGAATCTTGTAAAGCAACAAATCAAAGCGCTCAGATTTAATTTCATACCACTTTAAGTCACGGCAGATTTTTCTCCGTGAAATTCGGGCTGCTCTCCCCGGGGAGAGCGCGTCGCCACAAGAGCAGCGCCACCCATTTTTTCTTCTTTTTTTGCTGTCTGCAACTGTATTTGTTCCCCTATCAAGTTGGCTTTTTTTCTAAGAATTTTGCCCAGGGACAACTCTCTTGTTGCCGTGGGTTCTTTTACGTGCGCTAAATAATTACGTGTAACACACGGGACCTCGGTTTATCGTCTCATCCGAAAGACTAGCGCCCAGACCACCACTCATGGTCTAATGGATGGGAGAAAAGTTTCCGGTCCAAACGGGGTACGAACCGCCGCACACTTCAGACCCGGACTTTTCGCTTTCTAGACAGGCGCGTTACCTCTAGACCACCGATCCACACACACATGTACACTACACTATACAGAACTTTCCCACCCTTACTTCTGTACACTACACTATACAGAAATTCCCCACCCTTACTTCTGTACACTAAACTATACATAAACTTCCCCACCCTTAATTCTTTACACTACACTATACAGAAATTTCCCCACCTTTAATTCTGTTTACTTCACTATACAGAAATTTCCCCACCCTTACTTCTTACACAATCCACTGTTGAGATTCAAACCCACGGCCTTAGGAATGTGCGTGATTGAAAACAAACGATTTTCTCCACTCAGTTATATATTATTGTTCGTCTGTAAGTGAATACTAACATAAGCCTTACACTATTCTATTTTTGGGTGTGTTAGTGTTGATGAATGATTCGCTTATCTACAACATATGCCACTTCACGTTACTCTATCTATCTTGTCAAAGTTTTCTTTTCTTGTTTTTTTATTACTCCCAACGCCAACACGCTGATACGTTACTGGTCAGTTTACATGGGATTTTCGTAGATAGATTTATCCCATGGATTTTATTTCGAAAATGTATACATTTAATAATAATAATAATAATAATAATAATAATAATAA
>CM054144.1:49714895-49724895 GCA_028751875.1 Rapana venosa
ATACAGCGCTATATAAATTCCATTTATTATTATTATTATTATTATTATTATTATTAGTTTGCCTATCTATCTGTCTGTCTGTCTGTCTATCTATCTATCTATCTATCTATCTATCTATCTATCTATCTATCTATCTATCTATCTATCTATCTATCTACCAGTATATCTATCTATTTTGTATTTATTTTGTATTTTATTCTTTTATATCGAGGATGATGGAATAAGCACTTATGTGCTTTTTTACATCCAGTCCCCGTGTGTATGCGGTTTTGTAAATTGTCATATGTTCCCACTGGTACACAATGGCCTACTCTTACGAAAAGTGGAACGGGATTTAACGTGTGAACAAGATGTTCTGCGTGCGATCGCACACGGGGCCTCGGTTTATAGTTTCATCCAAAGCACGGATGTTAACTCCAGGGGAAAATATCCCCTTGAACGGGAATCGAACCTGTCTATCTATCTATCTATCTATCTATCTATCTATCTATCTATCTATCTATCTATCTATCTATCTATCTATCTATCTATCTATCTATCTATCTATTTTTTTTATCTGTCTGTCTGTCTGTCTGTCTGTCTGTCTCTCTATCTATCTGTCTGTCTGCCTATCTGTCTGTCTGTCTATCTATCTAAGTAACTTTTTGTTTGATTTTGTATGTGATTGTTAAGGTTGTTTTGCTTTTCTTTTCTTTATACTTGGTGTTTGCTTTTTCAGTTATGTTGTGCGTTTCTTTTAGTTTGGTAAGTTTGATATATATTACATATAATTATGATCCCCTGCGTCCTTGATCAACATTATTTTCGAGTTTCACCTCACATTTCACTTTACGATTTTTGTCCTTCATCCATTTGCCAACTTGCTTTACGAGGAATGCCTTGTCTTCAAGTTTCAGTTCACGTATTCAGAAGATTGCATGTCTCCCCCAATCGGTTGAATCTATTTAGACATTTGAACTTTTAACTTTCTCAAGGTGCTAAGTTTAGCTGCGATGAAGACTTCGGAGCAGAAAGTCAGTCTGATGGTGAAATTTGAGGACCTTGTTTTTCAGGGGAGAGAATGAGATAACTTTCTTTCAAAAACTGTCCTTGAAACTAGCCTTGTACTGATCACAGACAAGAAAGCTGTGTCTGTACTCGGTGATGCTGTAAACGAATACGTCTGTAGCCTTGGATAGAACATGTGGATCAGTTGTCTAGAGGTAACGCACCCGCCTAGAAAAGCGAAAAGTCCGGGTCGGAAGTGTGCGGTGGTTTTTTCCCCGTCTGGGCCCGAAACTTTTCCCCCATCCATTAGACCATGAGTGATGATCTGGATGCTAGTCTTCTGGATGAGATGAAAATCCGACGCCCGTATGTTACACATGATTGTTTAGCGCACTTTTGAAAGAAAACAAAAAACCTACGCCAACAAGAGAGATGTCTCTGGCAAAATTCTGTAGAAAAAAGTCACTCTGATAGGGAAACAAATACAGCTGCAGACAGGAAAAAAAACAAATAATGGGTGGCGCTGTTCTTGTGGCGACGCGCTCTCCTCAGGGAAAGCAGCCCGAATTTCACGCAGAGAATTTTCCCGTGACTTACATTGGTATAAAGAATTTATAAAAAATAAAACAAACACCTGGAGCTAGCATTTTCTGAGACAAAAACAAGACCTTGGTCACAAGATTCTGGAAACTGAATATGATCTAAAGGATTTATTCTAAGCCTAGCTGTCTGAGATAGATTTTTCCCATACCCAGTGTTGGTATTTAAGATAATTATACGAGTAAAATACACCTTTCCTTCTGTTTGTAGCTCAGTGGTCGGAGCCCCCGCTTTTGCCCATCCAAGGTTAAGCAGCATCGACCATGGTTACCTCTTGGATGGGTGACCGTTTGTGCGCCTTGGCAGACTCCCAGCTCACCCAGCTATAAACGGGTACCTGCCTCTTTAGGGTCAGGGAAGGTAATGCAGCGAGGGAGAGGAGATGGGCGCCGCCCTCAATATTCTGGCCCCTGGAGAAGATGAGGTCTCTGATGCCTGACTCCCCTACGACCACAGAGGTTATGGGAACACCTTTACTTTTACTATGATAGTAAGTGAGTAGCTTTATAGTCCTGATATTTTCCCTTTGTTTTAAGCACATTGATTTCCCAATGTATGTGAGCAGTGCTGCTTTTTTTTTTCGTTGTGCCTGTACCGTTAAGTAACGAGTTAAATAAGCAGGAGATAAGTACATTGCATAGAGCAGAAACAGAAAAAAAAACGTGCAATGTAAGTGTTTTTCTTTCTTTCGGGGTAATGTTTGTTAGCTGTTGGGTTTTTTTTTGTTTGCTTTGTTTAAGGTTTTATAACTCAAACAGTTTGCTTTAAAAAAATCAGCACAAGTTATATATTTATCTTTCTTTTCATAAAAACGAAAGTCTCAAGGTCACCCAGAGTTTGTTGTTACTTCCTGTTCCATGTGACCACGTCAAGTAATTGGAGATTGCTTTTTTTCTTTTCAAAGTGTCGGGCGACATCTGATTAAGTTTCTTGTGATTTTCCCCAATTATCCCGTGAAGCTTAAAGGCTGACTTTTTGAAGTCTTGTAGCTGTAGTTTACAGCTAAAGACCTAGTATTCAAAGGCTATCAGCTCCCTACTGCGAGCAAAATACAGTTTAGAAACTTAAGACAGAAAAGAAAATAAGATCGATTTCATTCACCGCCATCCTTGGAATTATATTAGCCTTATCAGGATCAACATTTACAAAAAGTGAAACATAATCATAAGTTTAATTAACACTGGTAACAAGAACTGGCTAAGTTCAATACCTGAAATTGGGCAGCGCTGACGTCAGCGGCAATATTCAGCTTTCTGGGTTGTTTTCAACACACCAAAACTGTATTCGTTTTTTTACGGCTCTGAAAAAAAAGCTGATATGATAGAACTGTCCACTATGACCTCGGCCATAGTGGTTAGCTTTGTTTCCTGGACAGGGTTGGATTTTCCTGTGTTTTAAACAAAAATTCCGGGTGTTGCCTGTGACGTCACGACTACATGACTTTGCGAGGTCTGACCATATGCTGAGTTGTTAAAGACACATTTGTTAAAGACAGATTTGTTAAAGACATATTTGTTAAAGACATATTTGTTAAAGACATATTTTTAAAGACAGATTTGTTAAAGACATATTTGCTAAAGACGAAAGTTGTTAAAGACAGATTTGCTAAAGAGAGATGTGTTAAAGGCAGGGTTGCTAAAGACACATTTGCTAAAGACATATTTGTTAAAGACAAATTGTCAAAGACAGATTTGTTAAAGACACATTTGTTAAAGACAAATTGTTAAAGACACATTTGCTAAAGACAGATTTGCTAAAGATTGGTTTGCTAAAGACATATTTGCTAAAGAAGGTTATTAAAGACAGAAGTGTTAAAGACAGATTTATTAAAGACAGATTTGTTAGAGACAAATTTGTTAAAGACACATTTGCTAAAGACAGATTTGCTAAAGACAGATTTGCTTAAGACATATTTTCTAAAGACAGACATAGTTGTTTCAGCTAACGGTGGGCACACACATTCCAGCGGAACTGGTTTAACTCTACTCCTCTTAACAGCCCTCCAAGCAAAGGTACGTCTATGTTTTCATTTTGAGATAATATACTAGACTTCCTATTGGCACCAGAATGCCTACCTGAATGACCAGACATTGTTATTTTTAATTATTGCTAGATGGTGTAACAAGAATCGAAACAGTTTTTATCATAAATGTATTCTCATGGTTTTTTCCTGGTCATTTCAGATCAGGCATTTGAAACACACGGTGTTGACTGACACAGTTCTACAGGGGAAAGGGCATTTGCAGTTCTCCAGCATTTTAGTGGACATATTCTTAACAAACAATGACATTTGATGTCCTTGAGTCTTTCAGTGAAGATAGATAGATTGACAGATAGATAGGTAGATAGATAGATAGATGGAGGGAGGGATGGATGGATGGATGGATGGATAGATAGATGGATAGATAGATAGATAGATAGGTAGATAGATACATGGAGGGATGGAGGGATGGATGGATAGATAGATAAATAGGTAGATAGATAGATAGATAGATGGAGGGATGGAGGGAGGGATGGATGGATAGATAGATAAATAGATAGATAGATAGATAGATAGATAGATAGATAGATAGATAGATAGATAGATAGATAGATAGATAGATAGATATAACGTTTGAGAGAGTGAGAGGAGTGAGAGAGTCTTTCAGTGAAGAGAAGAGAGGGGAGGAGAGAGGAGAAGGAGGGAGAGAGGGGAGAGAGGAGAAGAGAGGAGAAAAAGGAGAGTTTTGGTGAGAGGAGAGAAGAAGGGGAAAGGAGAGAGGGAGGAGAGAGATCTGAGGAGAGTGAGAGAGAGGAAAGAGAGAGAGGGGGAGGGGAGAGAGAAATATGTATGTGTTTTGTGTTGCGTGCGAGCATGTCTATGTGTATTCAAGTAATATTGCTCTTGCTCGTGTGAACACGATAGCAATTCATGCATGAGTACAATATATTAACGTGTGCGCATGTTAGTGTTATTGTATGTTGTGTGTATATGCGGTGTGTGTGTGTGTGTGTGTGTGCATGCGCGCGTTCGTGCGTTCGTGCGTGTGTGTAAAACATTTTCCGAGATTTCTTTTGCCTTAGAAAATTCTACGAGAGTACGTTGTCCAATATAGTTCACCAATGCCCACAACATTTCGTTTATCTCTCTCCTTCCCTTTGTATTTTTTTTTAAATCAGAAGCAAAATCTTATTGTTTCAAAGTTCACGTTACTTCCGTGTTAGTATAATGTGTTTGTCCGTTTTTTGAATCTATAAATATATCATGCTAGTCTAAAATGGTCTCCTCCCAGTTTATTGAAATCTGATCCAGTCTGTGGAGGCTTCGGGTCGTTGAGTGCGGTGTGGGACTGTATGTATGTTTGTCCGTCGTGTCCGACGATGACCTCCAAAACAGCAGAGGAGGCAGCTGCTGTTTTGGAAACTGGGCAGAAATTTGATTATAGTGGAGATGCCTTGCCCACAGTACATCCCCACTCTCTCGGCCAAGTGGGCATAAGGACAGTCAGCGTTGGAGATGTTCTCCAAAGGCCAACCAGCCCCCAGGGCTGCAGCACATAAGGACTGTGAGAGTCAAGCCTCCTAGTCAGAGAGTCATAGTCGATCACTAAAGACTAAGCTGTAAAGTGGAATTTTATGAGTGGGAAAGCCACTGGTCATACAGCCTCTCACTTTGCTGTTGCCCCCAGCGTCAATGGTTTAATCAAGAACTGTGATAAAGCCCAGGCGCTGAAGGGGACTAAAAATAAACCTCACCTGCATGATCAGTACTCCGTCACCAGACAGGAAAAAAAATAGAATCTTTTAATCCACACGAAAAAATAAGATGCAATTTTTCTTGATTATAATTAAGAATTTGATTAACAGTATTAAATTTTATGATATTTTTCTTGGTTATAGATTCATAGTTAAACAACTATATCAAATTATGAGACGGTGGTCTTTTTTCTTTAAATAGTTCAGTGTTTGAAACAACTATATCGATTTCCAAGATGCGTCCTTATCTTGATATAGTTTAGTAATTGAACAGCTGTATCAAATGTTGAAAATATCCCTCACGATATATATGATGTAGGCCATATAACGGGAGCGTTTGCCTTTTGTTCTTGTGTTCGTTCTTCTTTTTCTCCTCCACCTTCTCCTTCTTTTTTGTGTTGTTCTTCTTGTTTTTTCTTCTTGTTCTTCTCGTTCTTTTTGTGTTACTCTTGTTCTTCTCGTTCTTTCTTCGTGTTCTTCTTCTTCTTCTTCTTCTTCTTCTTCTTCTTCTTCTTCTTCTTCTTCTTCTTCTTCTTTTGTTTTCTTCGTTTTCTTGTTTTTCTTCTTTTCTTGTTTTCTTCTTGTTCTTTTCTTTCTTCTTCTTCTTCTTCTTCTTCTTCTTCTTCTTCTTCTTCTTCTTCTTCTTCTTCTTCTTCTTCTTCTTCTTCTTCTTCTTCTTCTTCTTCTTCCCAACTCTTCTTCTTCTTCAGGCCCTCAGACGTAAACTAGTCACGTGTGAAATGAAATGCCTAAGAAGAGCAGTCAACAAGACCCGAAGAGACAAAATCAGAAACGAAGTCATCAGAGACATGGTAGGTGCAACACCAGTCCTACAACACATCGACCAGCAGAGGATCAAGTGGTTCGGACACCTGACACGGATGCCTCACAACCAACCAGCTCTTCGGGCCTACAACACCCGGCACTCAGGATGGAAAGCCAAAGGACGACCAAGAAGAAGATGGAATGATTCCGTGGCCGACACCCTAAAAGCCCACGGCATGTCCCTCCTCCAGGCTACACGCCACGCTGCGACAGACAGCTATATCTCCCCGCGACACCTCCGAGTATAAGCGGAAGACAAAAGTAAAGTAAGTAAGTAAGTCTTCTTCTTCTCCTTCTTCGTCATCATCATCTTTTTGTCCTCTTCTTCGCAATTCTTTGCAGTTCTTCGCAGTTCTTCGCAATTCTTCTCCTTTGCAATTCTTCTTCTTCGCGATTCTTAGCAATTCATCTTCTTTGCAATTCCTTGCAATTCTTCTTCTTGTCTCTTCTTTGTTTTTCTTACTTCTTCGTTTTTTCCATCTTTTTTGTTGCTAAAATGGGTTTTGATCCGAGCACATTCGTGCAGTGATGCGGACGATAGTGATAGGTTATTAATTTTGTGTAGTGAATGTTGACCCTGCCATCTGGCCTTCAGCCTCCTGGTGTTTCGGGTGGATTGAGGTGAGGCTTGACCCCCTCCAGCTTTCCCTTCAGCAGCCAGACAGCCGACAATCAGGCTCAGTGAAGAGAGAGAGATGGAGAGAGAGAGAGAGAGAGAGAGAGAGAGAGAGAGAGAGACGGAGAGAGGAGAGAGAGAGAGAGAGGAGGAGAGAGAGAGAGTGAGAGAGAGAGAGAGAGAGAGAGGGAGAGAGAGGAGAGAGAGAGAGAGAGGAGAGAGAGAGAGGAGAGGGAGAGAGAGAGAGAGAGGAGGAGAGAGAGAGAGAGAGAGGAGAGGAGAGAGAGGGGGAGAGAGAGAGAGGAGTGAGAGAGAGAGAGAGAGAGAGGAGAAAGAGAGAGGGAGAGGAGGAGAGAGAGAGAGGAGAGAGAGAGGAGAGAGAGAGGAGGAGAGGGAGAGAGAGGGAGGAGAGAGGAGAGAGTGAGAGAGAGAGAGAGGGAGAGAGAGTGAGAGAGAGAGAGAGAGGAGAGAGAGAGAGAGAGAGAGAGAGAGAGAGAGAGAGAGAGAGAGAGAGAGAGAGAGAGAGAGAGAGAGAGAGAGAGAGAGAGAGAGAAAGTGAGTCCTTCGGATGAGACTATAAACCGAGGCCCCGTGTGCGAACGCATGCAGAACATCTTGCGCACACGTTAAATCCTGTTCCGCTTTTCGAAAGAGTAGGCCATTGTGTGCCGGTGGGAACAGATGACAAAATTTACAAAACCGCATACACACGGGGACTGGATGTAAAAAAGCACATGAGTGCTTATTCCATTATCCTCGAGAAAGAAAAAAATCTGAGCGCTTTGATTTGTTGCTTTACAAGATTCAGCGCTATATAAATTCCATGCATTATTATTATTATTCCATGCATTATTATTATTATTATTAGAAAGGGAGGGAGAGGGAGAGAGAGTGAGAGATTGAGTGAGAGAGAGAGTGAGAGAGAGAGAGTGAGAGAGAAAGTGAGAGAGAGAAAAGGAGAGAGAGGGAGAGAGGGAGAGAGAGAGAGAAGGAGAGAGAGAGAGAGGGAGAGAAAGAGATTGTGTGTGTGTGTGTTTTATCTATTTTTTTCTTTTATATCGAGGATAATGGAATAAGCACTTATGTGCTTTTTTACATTCAGTGCCTCGTGTGTATGCGGTTTTGTCAATTTTGTCATCTGTTCCCACTGGCACACAATGGCCTACTCTTTCGAAAAGCGGAACATGATTTAACGTATGCGCAAGATGTTCTGCGTGCGTTCACACACGGGGCCTTGGTTTATAGTCTCATCCGAAGTGTGTATGTGTGTGTGTGTGTGTGTGTGTGTGTGTGTGTGTGTGTGTGTGTGTGTGTGTGTGTGTGTGTGTGTGTGTGTGTATGTGTGTGTGTGTTTAAGCCATGGGTGCATTACATTGTATTGTATTGTATTGTGTTGTGTTGTGTTATGTTGGGTTGTATGGCGTTGTTTGGGATTGGGTTGTATTGTATTGTATCGTGTTGTGTCGGTTTGTGTTGTATTGGTTTGTTGTGAGTTGTGTTGCGTTGCGCTGCAAAGCGATGTGTTGCGTTGTATTGTATTGCATTGTATTGTATTGTATTCTATTGTATTGCATTGCACTGTATTGCATTGTATTGCATAGTATTATATTGTATTGCACTGTGTTGTATTGTAGTATGTTGTATCGTTTTGTATTCTATTGTATTGTATACCACTTTAAGTCACGGCAGATTTATCTGCGCGAAACTCGGGCTGCTCTCCCTGGGGAGAGCGCTTGCCATAAGAGCAGCGCCACCCTTTATTATTTTTCTGTTTCCTGTATGCATATGTACTTGATTTCCTATCAGAAAGGCTTTTTTCCCTACACATTTTTTTCCATGAACAACTCTCTTGTTGCCATGGGTTCTTTTAGTGCATTAAATGAATATTGCACATAGGACCTCAGTTTATCGACTCAACCAAAAGTCTAACATCCAGATCACCACACACGGTCTGGTGGATCGGGGGTCGGGGGGTGAGGGGGGGGGGAGTTTGGGGCACACACGGGGATCGTACCGACACATACTTGAAACCCGGACTTTTCGCTTTCTAGGCAGATGCGTTACCTCTAGGGTACCGCGATGCAGGTGGGGATGATTTCTCTTGTTGACAGAACTGCCAAAAGTCCAGACCTCTGTGACAGCCCTCACGTGGATTAACTGGGTACTGGTCTCTCCTGTACAGAAAGTCGGCAGTTGTCTGTCTCGGAAGATTATGGAGTTGCGCTCTAGGTGTTTATTCTGGTACAGCGTCGGGTGTGTGGCTGGCCAGTCCGACACAGCAATGACAGACAGTGCCTATGGCAGAGGGCACAGATGAAGTCTGACAATGCTGGTCTTTCTGTCTGCCTGGGCTGCAGCCTTTCTTCCCGTTCTCTCTGCTTCGTGCTGCTGAGCAAGTGTTTCTTCGAACTCGGAAAGACATTTCTGCACAGTCTATCTCCATCTATGACCGTTTGAGGGCTGTTGTTTCCCAGTTGTTCTGGTCAATGTTCATGGCTTTTAATCCCTCGTGCACGCGTCTTTGAACCACTGTCTTTAGGACCTTTTCCCTGCACAAGTTCTCCATAAAGGATGTCTTTAAGAATCCGTCCATCGTCCATGCGCTCTACAGGGTATTGATCTTTACTGTACAGACATATGACACTTGCTAACTCTTAGAGGATATCGAGTAAAGAGGATTCTTTAACCTTTGGCAGGACATCTTCCCTCTCCTCGCCCACTCCTTTTTCAAGAAGAACAATTCTTAATTTGAACCCCAAGCCATCTTGCACACTCATGAAAACCATTTCGGTTTTTCGGAAGAGTAAGCCAGTTCGCGCCAGTAGGATCGCATGACCAAGAAAAGTTGTTGTGATTAGACAGACACCATTCCCGAAGTCAGAATACGGCTACGTTAATGGTGGTTAAAAACGGTCGCATAGTAAAAAATCTCACCAGTGGTTAACTTCAGAGCTCTAGCAGACGAAAGAAAAGAATAAAAGCCACCCTAACCCTACCCTAGCTTAGAGAAGTGAGGTCTCTGACGCCTTGCTTCCCTACGATCTTATAGGTTATGGGACACCTTTACCTTTACTACCCTAGCTTATCCCAGCCCACCCCCACCCCCACCGGACACACACACACACACACACACACACACACACACACACACACACACACACACACACACACACACATATATACACACACAAAAAATCAGGGCAGATGAGCCTCGACTGGTGAGTCACCTACGAGAAG
>CM054144.1:49732395-49767395 GCA_028751875.1 Rapana venosa
TAAGATCCTCCAATAGTCTAGCTACACCACAAGACAGAAGGAGGGGGGGGGGACGAAGAGGGGGGAGGGAGATGAAAAGGGTGGAGGATGGATGAAGAAGGGGGGGGGTGAAGAATGGGGGGGGGGGGGGGGCGGGGGTGGAGTCTTTGACTGTTCAGGTATAGTACAGGTGGTGACAGCATCTTAAACCACATTGAAGTTTTTAGGCCACACTGCCGCACTCCAACCACAAAGCCACCATCAGACAGTTTGGAGACTACAATAGATCTTACAACTAACTTCAGGTGACTAACCTATTCCTTGGGACTTGATGACCCACACCTACTTAGGGATGGTTGACATCATCTCAGAGCAGCCTTCAACAAGAGACAGAGGAAATACCAAGGAGACTCTGCCCCCACCTCTTGTTGACGTGGTACAAACAACTCGGAGTACAGTGCTATACCTTACACTTCACCACCCCACACAGCTGGCCACATGAGGCAAGCATCACAAGGGGATGGGGAAGGGGCAGACGCTTGGACTCTTTTTTTTTCTCCACAAAGACCCATACCACAACGCTGACTGGCTAGAGGTATAGGGATGGACAGAAGTTGTCCAGACAGGGCACTGACACCCTCCTCACTTACAAGGAAACCTTAATCCGTCTTTACGTCAACATCACCATGAAGTTTAACCAAGCCAAACACATCCGTCTACAAGAGAAAGGGGGTAAAGGAGGGGGCGTTCATTTCAAACGTTATAGTGTGCAAAGTGCGCGCTATAACACATTATAATGTGTGTGCGTGAGAGAGAGAGAGAGAGAGAGAGAGAGAGAGAGAGAGATAGACAGACATAGGCATACAGACAAACAGGTAAGCAGGCAGGTAGACAGAGAGAGATAGAACTTATATTCAGTGCAGATCCGATTATAAACCAAAAACAGCTCCAGTATCCGACACCCCACCCCACCCCACCCAGCATCTTGATCTACCCTTCAGCCACAGCAGAAAAAACAACATGTATATGTGCATGTATTCATGCTACTTTTCCCTCTCTGGGATAAAGAAGTGAACAATGGTAAATCTCCAGGGAACTTGGAATACGTCTCCTGCTTCTACAAATGTCTGATTAACCTTAATCTTGGAGTAGAGAGCAAAACAGTGTGATAAATTTAAACAAACATTACAGCTAGACAGAATGAGCGAGCGAGAGAGAGAGAGAGAGAGAGAGAGAGAGAATGGGAGAGAGTGGGAGAGAGATATATATACACAGAGAGAGAATGGGAGAGAGTGGGAGAGAGATATATATACACAGAGAGAGAGAGAGAGAGAGAGAGAGGAGAGAGAGAGAGAGAGAGAGAGAGAGAGAGAGAGAGAGCCAAATAGATAAACGGACAGATATATGAACAGACAGACGAAGACAGTTTTAGAATGATAGAAAGATGGACGGAGACAGAAAGAGAGTAAAGGATAGAGATGGAGATATAGATATAGAGATATAGATATATAGATAGATAGATAGATAGAGAGATAGATAGATAGAGGGAGAGATAGATAGATAGATAGATATAGATAGATAGATAGACAGACAGGCAGACAGACAGAGATAGACAGACACAGACAGACAGACAGACAGGCACTCTTCCTGGTTCTCAGTACACGTTTTCTAGACTGAGGTTCATGGCACAAACCTGAACGCACTGTTATCTTCTTGACGCTATAAAGAGTGCTGTCACCACGCTTCCCTCTTTAGGGAACCAGACTGGTCCGAAATGACAGCACACATCTTTCTTTTTATGTCTGTTTGTTGGGCTTTCTTTTGAGTTTTTCCTTTCTTGTTTATTTTTGGTCGAGTTAGTGGGGGGTTTGGTTTCCTTTTCTGCACTTTTTATCACCTTCTCTTTTATAGATGTGCGTCCGTTAGCTTGTGGATATATATATATATATATAAATATATATATATATATTATATATCTATATATATAATATATATATATATATATATCCTTATGGCGCTTGATAAATTGCTAATTGTCAAAAATTAAACTTAAAGCATCAAAATATAATTTTAAAAAACAACAAAAACAACAGGGAGAGAGGGGCTGAGAGAGAGAGAGAGAGAGAGAGAGAGAGAGAGAGAGAGAGAGAGAGAGAGAGAGAGAGAGAGACAGACAGACAGACAGACAGACAGACAAGCACACACATATACACACGTGCGCGCGCGCGCGCGCGCGCGCGCGTGTGGTCGCGCTCGCAGGGGCGAGCGCGCGCACACGCTTACGCAGTTTATGATAAAGTTGGGTTTTTTTAATTGTGAAAACGTTTGAGTACGATGTATAATCATTAACACAAGAGCAAAGCATTTCTATCCCATCTTCTCATACTAGACATTTGATATACATATTTTGGAAATGCTCCATATGTAAAATTGAAAATAAGTAGTAAAGTATTTACACACACACACACACACGCGCGAGTGCACACTCACACATACATATACATATGGGGAATGGGATATCTTGATGGACAGAATGTTGCGCATTGCGGTCATGATCTGCTGACCTGTGTTCGAATCTCGTGGAAGAGGGGTTTTTCCCCAGGAGAATGAATATCAGTTCTGGCTCAACTCCCCAACACCTCCACCCCCCCTCCCCCCATCCTCATACCAAAAGTCTTTGGGATGAAACTATAAACCAAGGTCCATGTGCGAACGCACTCAGAACACCTTGCGAATGCATTAAAGCCCGTTCCGCTTCACGGGAGAGTAGGCTACTATGTGCCAGTGGGAACGGATGGCAACATTAAACAAAACCTCATACACGCGGGGAATGGATGTGAAAAAGCACACAAGTTTATTCCATTCATCCTCGAAATAAAAGAATAAAAAAGAACCCGATAAAACAGACATGCGCGCACGCGCGTGCACGTACATACACACGCACACCCACATACGCAAGCACACGCGCGCGCGCGCACACACACACACACACACACTCATCCTTCGGATGAGACTATTAAACCGAGGTCCCGTGCGCGAACGCACGCAGAACATCTTGCGCACACGTTAAATCCTGTCCCGCATTTCGTAAGTCATTTTGTGCCGGTGGGGAGAGATGTCAGAATTGACAAAACCGCATACTTACGGGAACTGGATGTACAAAAGCACATAAGTGCTTATTCCATTATCCTAGATATAACAGAAAAAAAGAAAAAAACACACACACGCACACGATTCACAGTAATGATTTAGATTTTAATACAGATATAATTCAGTACAGGAAATTTAAAACAACCGCTGCACACACAGATACCATTATGATAAATATTTCTCTCCAAGCCTGCTTTATGTGAAAAACAAAAATGAAAGAACCAAACGGTTCAAGGAACATTACTTATTTCATTCGATGTAATTGCAAAGACGATTAAATACAAAAATAAAAATATACGTGTTTATCAACATACAAATATCCTTTTACCCAGATAATGTTCATCATTCAAAAGAATCAACTTACGAACACAAAAATACCAGCCATATAACAAAATTCAACAGAAATAATAAAGCTACTTCGAGTACACAGATTAAAACACAAAATCAAAAACATTCAATTTTGCCAATAAAAGACCGATACGCGTAAACGAATACCAACAAAATAACTTCCTTATTTCGAAATACGCTCTTAAAGATATAAAACGACCAAAGCATAAAATGAAATAGAGATATTATTTTCATCCATTATAACTGATTTTAAGTCGTTTACAAAATAACACATATAAAAACCAAAATCAAACACACTTACGCGGACAACGATAGAAAGTGTCCTTATTTTTAACATACGTTCTTTATGATACACGAGCCTTTTGTCATAGGATTCACTGCAACTTGATTAGTTTAGCCATTTAAAGACACAACTGCATGAAAGGGCATATACAGTTTATTGATCTGAACACACGATTCTTTGCAGTGCAATATACTCCAAATCATGTTGTTACAGAAATCGAAACAAATCTTGCATTAACATATATATATGCATTTTAAGGACCTAAATCAGAAAAGAATTGGGGGAAGTATTCAAAAAGCAATGCAAAAGACAACTGCAAAGAGCAAAATATCGGAGTCGTGTCAACATTTCTCTATTAGATGGAGACGTTAAAAATGACGTTCTATGTGAAGATGTAAACGACTATGGTGGTGATGACTACATGAATCGTCCCATCTCAAGAGAAGAACTGTTAGTGATACACAAGCTGCAATGTCGGAAAGCGGCAGCGACAGACGGCCAGGAATTATTGGCGAACTATTGAAATAATCAAATGTGTGCATTGTGAATTCCTTCGTGATATTGGTTCATACACTTTTTGAGACTGGCAAGTTCTTGAAAATTGGACAAAGTCTATTGCCACAAGAATAAAACATTTACTCTGTCAATTTGTTTCATTCAGCCCACTGAAATCTGGCCCACACTCGCATAACATACACACCACTACACTAAAAATGTACATCATTTGCCTCATAGGCTATTTTTGTCTATTCCACATTTTATATGACCAAAACAAATTAAACTCGAACAAAACCCCGAAAGAAAACCCCAAGAAAATAGCGTCAAGCGTTACCTACATCACACATTATGCTGTAAACACACACAAAATTCTAGTAACCAAATATATTTTTGACAACTTAAAATGTCATAAAATTCCGTATAACGACATACATGTAACCCCCCCCCCCCCTTACACACACACACACACACACACACACACACACGTATTCCTTCATCGACACTTTTTTCTTCGCCCTACTCATGTAAACATACTTTAAAAACAAAACCCTATGCAAGAAATAAAAAATCAAACCCTTACAAAAATACAAATATCTCAACATTGATCAGATTAAACTAACCGCCCACTCAACCCCCTCTATATCTACGCTCCTGAATTTCAAATAAACAGCAATCTGTGCAAATTGAAAATCAGTGAACAGATGTGCCCCCAACACAAACTAGCATTGCTTATATATTCAAAGGCCATTATAAGTTCTGATTTATCTTCATTCAGCAATTTATGTCACTTGCCCCCCCCCAAAAAAAAAGAACAAAAAAAAGAACACACGGCAGACATTGCGAACACAGACTTAAAAATCATGGTATATTAAATCGATGCGAAACATGAGTCCTGACAAGCCAAACAGTTCTAGAAACCTTTGGTTCAGATAGCCATTCCCCTCAATCAGCACCAATTTTATTTTCAATGCGTATGCGCACACACACACACACACGTGCGCAAGAGCATGCACGCATGCACTCACAGACTTAATGATTTTTTTCAAAGCATTAATCTTTCATATAAGTCTCTGATAATATCAAAGGCCGTCGCTGGACTAGGTTTTATTTCTGCAGCTGACATTTCATTTGATTTATAAACAAAAATTAACTGCGCAAAAATGACACGCTAAATATTTAAATATGTGTACTATGAACTCTCGAAGAGCATAATCAGGTACTTAGGAAAAAACCAAACATTATAAATTAAATTAACACAGGGTATCTATGAGTACATTTACAGCTGGACAAAAAAGTCAAGCGTCACATTCGTTTAGTTAAGCACTACCAACATTGTTGTCAAAGAAAATACATCATTCAAACATTTCTTGCATGATTAGGATGTAGACCAGCAATAACAATTATCTAAAAGCCAAACATAACTATAAGTAAAGCAAGTAGTTCTCATAACGATTTTAAAATATTTGTGCTCAATTAAATAAATGCTCTGGAAGATTTACCAGATATGTTATTGCACACAAATCTGATCATCAATATACTGTTAATATGAAATGAAACGTTTATCTCTGAGATTAAATAGTGCTAGATAATGCAAAAAAATACACACGATTTAAGGAACCATTCTAGAAGTGGGTTCAAATAGTTGTACATTGTATTCTAGCTACAAACATTGCATAAAGGACATTTGATTTGCAACCGATACAAACTGCTGTTTCTGCATTGAAAAACATCCATCATTGATTTTTATTTCCGAAATGCATTTTTAATAAAATGTTTGGACTGCCTTTCAAACCAAGATAAATGATAATTTACCAACTTGATAGTCAAATCTAGATTTTATCCACAAATTCAATGTTTGTTAAAATGCTCGTTTGATTTGAGGTAGACAAATTTATTAAAAAAACCCACTGAGACAGCTTTCGACTTTGTAGTTTTCCTGGCAAAGCAGTACAGTGACTTTGGTAAACACAATCAACGCTGTTCATCACAGCTGTTCAGACATGAAACTGTGCAGGTGACACTGGATCAAAAAGTATCATTTCTATTGCGAACACACATTTTCAAGTTGTTAGCTTGGAAATCTTGAGAGCCGATTTTGGTTTCTGCTCCTATTAAACATGATTACTTTTTCCAATGTTATCTGTGTTGCTGTTTTCTCCGTCTCACCCTATTGAAATATATATTTCCCTTTGATCATGTTCCCATGAAACAGTTTTTAGGTGAATTGCTCACGGAGGTAATTTTTAGAATTAGATTATTTGATTTTATTTTCTCGATGTACATAAAAGACAAGTAAAATATATAGCTTTTTAGACAACAAAGTTTTTTGCGTGCATTCAAGCAGTCGTAACACAAAGTTTCTTGCAACTCTCTCCAAGATTATGGCAATTCATAATGAAAACACATTCTGTTCATGTCTATTTTCTTTCTATGTGGCATTATACTAGGATGCAGCCGGTGTTTGTACATCTACCTTTAAGAGCACTTTTCATAAGCCTACGATTGATATACTCACACTTCATGCGTTGACGATATGTTGTTTTGATCCAGTACAACCGTTTACATCAAAAAGGCTTGTTAAGGATAACCAATTATAGAAAAATCAATACTTTCAAAACACAAACCAATCCGGTACAAATCTAAACACCTCCACTACCACACACTCAAAACTTGTACACAGCTGGTATTCATAGGCATTTGATTTAAACAATATCAAGTCACAACCTTCTAGTAAATACGACAAAACCTCCAGACCTCCCCCCCCCCCCCCCTGGAAAAATTATAATGCGTAGCTTTTCAATCTTGAAATTACCCCCTATCAAAACAACCACCAAAAAGCAAAACCACATTATACTGTCGTTAAATCGGTGCAAAATGTTTGTACCACTCAAACAGGTACAAACATTTTGCACCGATTTAACGACAGTATAATCATAATGGTGAATAAATATCAGTGGTGTACCATTTATAGATTTACCTACAACACACACACACACACACACACACCACACACACACACACAGCTTCTTTATTCCCGATGACTTGATTACGCTTTCTATCCTTCCGTTTTGACCATCTCTTTCCTATAATACTTCCTTCACGCACCTCCCCTTTAAACTATTATTTCCCATTCCCAATGATTTCTCATTAAAGTATTCTAAAATGTCCAACCCCCAATTTATTGCAAAGATGACTGCCCCTTATACCTATTCCCATGCACACATTCAATCATAGCTGTCCATATTCTTGCAAACTAGAATATACCCTTATACTTTTCCTTGTTTAGCATTTCTCCCCATAATTTTTTTTATCTCTCAACCCAAAACAAGGACAAGTTTACCATTGTCTCAGCACATACCATAATTATCCACTAGCAGTTGTGTCCACATGGCGGGCCAGGGTTAGAGTTAAGGTTAGTATGAGGGTTAAAGTTGGTGTTGAGACAACTGGCATGCAGGCAAGGGTCGTCAGTCAGTTTGTCGGTCAGTTAGTCAAGTCGGAACGCGTGTGGACACAATAGCACGTGAACATCATGGCGTGTAGCTTTAGACGCAGCGGAATGAAGTTTTATTTGAATCATGAATGGCCAGTTCTGCCACTAGCTATGGCTTTGTCGGACTTGGCCGTGACTTTAATTACATTTCAATTTTGTACCTGGTAAAGTAATTTTAAGTCCAAGACATTAGGTTGCATCATCCGTCTCAAAATGACGTGCAAGCCCAAAATAAGACTTTTTGAGAAAAATTTGCTTTCAGCTAGTCATTTTTTCTCATCCCTACTGATCAAATTCCCCTCCAGAGCACACCTTTTTTTCTTTTAATATCTGCCTTGTGACTTATGGGAATCGGTACTCGACCTCCTAGCAAAGAATCTAGCATACTAAACCCTGAGTGTGGTGGCGTTTTAAACAAAAAAAACATTCCTCATACCCAAACCTCTGTCCCCTAAATTTCTCTATCAAACTTTTCCCTTTAACATGTCTTCAACTAAACCTCTTTCCTCTTAATACTTATTTACCAAACTTCTTTCTTCTGTGTATATCTATACCAAACCTCTTTCAATAAAATCTCAACTAAACATCTTTCTCTACATCTCTCCCACCAAACCTCCTTCCCCTTAAATCTTTCTTCTACGACCACCTTTTCCATAGACGTTTCTTCTGAACTACTTTTCCCCCAAGATGTCTTCTAGGAAACGGACTTCCTCTAAGTATCTGTCTACCAATCCTGATGTCCAATTTCCAAAACCTTTACAAACACACACACACACACACCACACACACACACGGGCGCGCGTCCCATCTCTCTTAACACTCTACAACGCTCATGTTTTGTACATTTAGACAAATAGTTTGAAACAACATAAAACAATGCAATTACTAAATCCAGTCTGTGTACTTTACACTACTATTTAATCTGAAATAGTACACCAGTGATAAATCAGCACCTGAATTTTCTTTTTCAATACTGTGAAACTTACCACTGTATTCATTAGATATATGTGTCAAGGCATATGAACTATTTCTGATCACAGAAAGCATGCTCCGAGGATTTTTTAAATATATCTTTTAATCTATTTTTAATGAAAGTAAAGAATCTTGATTAAGAAAATTGATCTTGCTATTTTTCCCAGCCTTAATGAAGTGTCTTATAACAAGAAAATACTCTAGCCAATTGATAAGTCTATTTCTCAAAAGGAAAAAAAAAGGAAAAAGTCCCAACATCCTCATTGCAAGAATATCACACACACTTTCCCAGTCATAAGATGCAAAACAAAAAGAAAAAAAGATGCACCAGGCCTAGAGCATGTTAACAATCAATTATGTAATATAAAAAAGAAAATCAAACAAAAGAATCATTATTGACATATTGAGAGGGAAAAGTACTTTCTCAACACACAATCGAAGTTATATATTAAAAAAATACCTGCAAAACATAATTTCGCCAGTGCTACATGCATAGAAAATAAAAGCCAAAACATAACATTTGATTTGATTATTTGAAAAAGAAACACCCCCAAAATAAGAAAAAATTGCCATCTTGAACACTGACGAGGAATTTCAGAATATTTTGTCGACGAATAGTTCAATCCAATCTGTTAAAATTAATGAAACCCACGAAAGTTTTCCACAAGTCAAAAATAAACACACATTGAAAACAAAGGGAAACATACTCTGCTAAAATATTCACAAAATAGCTCCGGAAATGTTTGGCCCTAAATCTAAATACCTTGTCAGACCAAGTGTATTTTTTAATAACTAATCCTGTCTAATTCTTGAAGACGGAGCTTAATACAAACTAATCTCAAAAATACTCTCATTCCTACAAGCTACAAGGGCCAAAAACATAAGTACAAGAGCACGGTGTCCATTAATCATTCATTCTGATCCCCGGCTTGCAATGAAATGACAAACAAAAATGTCAGTGTACTAGCCAGTTCTACACGCATGGCATACTCATCAGCACAAAATTCTTTTCAGGACCAACAATTTCATCCGATCAAAAAAAAAAGACCACATTTAAAAATAAATTCACCAGCCACTTCTGGTCCTAATGTATCTGAGAACATGCCTAGGTAAAGTGGATTTCATGTCGATGAATTTATTAAAATAAAAAACTCTACATATGTAAAAACATTTTTTTCTCAAGCGTCGATTTTCTCATATGGCGTCTTTGACGGAGAAATTTATTGCTGTGTTTTGCAAGTCGCTAAAGCTGATGATTATGTATGGGAAAAACTATTTTGGGATTATTTACATGCTAATTATAAAACACTTGTCTGTTATCCATTTTGTTTGTACTTTTTTTCCTCCTGTCTTGTTACGGGCATTTTATTCTTTCCGTTCTCTCCCTTGTGCGATTTTTTTCCATCCCATGTTTGGTCACTTTGCCGTTGGCATTCTTTTCATTGCCAAAAACCACAAAAAAATCTAACTGCCAGTCCTACAGCAATAAGGAAAAGAAAATATGGACAATACTGTTTCTCCATCAATATCGCAACCACGTCAAAAATGGTCAAAGCTCACCCCCTGAAAAAATAATGCCAATTCTACATGCACAGCATGTTCATTCCGTCATAAGTGTTTTCTGAACAAATAGTTTGACCGGACTCTTTTTTAAAATGTTTGCACGATATAGATTCTGTAATCCATAGCAGCGTTCAGGGGAGGTGGGGGCGTTACAGAAGCACAAACATACCCAGCATGCATCCTGTCAAAAAAGAAATGAGCTGATCCCCAAGTTGAATGTTTCAGCTGAGGCCAACGGGCAGACCTCCTGCAGAGTTACAAGGGAAGACCTGCACTACGCGTCTTGCCCCAAAGGGAAAATAGAAAAGAAAGAATGTTTAGACATATATACTATTTTCGAAAACCACAAATAACTCCCCGTTCTAAAGCATCAAGTAGCAGCTGGGATAAAAAGAGATGCTTTCGCAATCATCTCATTTGATTCATTATAAAAACCCAAGTAAATAGCCTTTTACATAGAGGGAGACAGAATGATACACATGTGCATGCATGGTTTTCTCAAGACATCCATTTATTCTTTTGGCATATTATTCTTATCGAGTTTTTACTTAAAGCAAATAAAGGCAGCTGGTTTGAGTTTACCAGCTAAATTGCTTAATCCATTAAGATAATGAACAAAAAACACGCGCACACACCAAAAACAAGAATTAATGTATGAAACAAAACCGTTTCCCTTGGGCAACTCCCCTTTCTCTTCCACTAACCTGAAAGTGCACTTGACATTTTGCTTTTATTTGGGTATTTATTTGCACGCAGATTAGAAAGCACCATATCTTTTTGTTTTCATTCTATTTTGTTTTTCATCACCTTTGCTACTCGTTTTGTGTTTTGCTGGTTTTTTCTTCTTTGTGTCAATTTTGTCTCTTCCTTGAACTTCCGTTTTTGTTTATATTCCCTTCTTGGTTTTTTTAGCACCATTTACTATTTTATCGAAGGAATGGGTGCTCGTTTCATAGCTTAAAAACAGACCCCCCCCCCCCCCCAATCGAAATATACTAAACTGTCAAAAATACGGTTTTTCCTCATTTACTTTTGTACCCGACATCTACAGCAGGAATTGGCCTAGCCCGAGATGCATGCAAGCCAAAGCTTAACTTGACACATTAAAAAAAATTGTCTGTCTGGTGCCGCTCTAGTGTGGGCGAATGCATGAACTATTATTGCGCGATAAGTAGTTACATTTCTCTGGCTTTGTAAAGTGCTATATCTATATTACATGCTATAAACTGTTACTTATCCATACTGTTGACATATACTTTTTACCAGAAATTGTCACCGGACACTGTTTTTCAAAAAAACAAACAAACGCACACACAAAAAACCCAAACCCGGAGACAAACAACCCCAAATTTTGTGCCGAAATTCGGCAACTTGCAAACATGAAAGTAGTCTCCAGTGTCCTCTGTGATGATTGAGGACAATGATTGCAGTGTTCTTAGTAATGATTGCACTGTCCTCTGCGATGATGATAGTGTCCTTGGCGATGATTGTAGTGTCTTTGGCGATGATTGCGGTGTCCTTGGCGATGATTGCAGTGTCCTTGGCGATGATTGCAGTGTCCTAGGCGATGATTGCAATGTCCTTGACGATGACTTTAGTGTCCTCAGTGATAACTATAGAGTCGTCGACGATGATTGCAGTGTCCTCGGCGATGATTGAAGTGTCCTCGGCGAAGATTGTAGTGTCCTCGGCGAAGATTGTAGTGTCCTCGGTGATGATTGTAGTACCCTTGGCGATGACTGCGGTGTCCTTGGCGATGATTTAAGCGTCCTCAGCGATGATTGTAGTGTCCTCGACGATGATTGCGGTGTCCATGGTGATGATTTTGGTGTCCTCAGTGATGATTATAGTGTCCTAGGCGATGATTGCGGCTTCTTTGACGATGATTGCGGTGTCCTTGGCGATGATTGCGGTATCCTTGATGATGCTTGTGTTCGTCCTCGGCGATGATTGTAGTGTCCTCGGCGATGTTTGTGGTGTCCTTGGCGATGGTTGAGGACAATGATTATGGTGTCCTTGGCGATGATTGCTGTGTCCTTGGCGATGATTGCTGTGTCTTTGGCGATGATTGCGGTGTCTTTGGCGATGATTGCGGTGTCCTTGGCGATGATTGCGGTGTCCTTGGCGATGATTGCGGTGTCCTCGGCGATGATTGCGGTATCCTTGGCGATGCTTGTGTTCGTCCTCGGCGATGTAGTGTCCTCGGCAATGTTTATGGTGTCCTCGGCGATGATTGCGGTGTCCTCGGCGATGATTGCGGTGTCCTTGGCGATGATTGCGGTGTCCTTGGCGATGATTGTAGTGTCCTCGGCGATGATTGTAGTGTCTCGGCGATGATTGTAGTGTCCTTGGCGATGCCTGTGTTCGTCCTCGGCGATGACTGTAGTGTCCTCGGCGATGTTTGTGGTGTCCTTGGCGATGATTGCGGTGTCCTTGGCGATGATTGAAGTGTCCTTGGCGATACTTGTGTTCGTCCTCGGCGATGACTGTAGTGTCCTCGGCGATGATTGCGGTGTCCTTGGTGATGGTTGAGGACATTTATCAAGGTGTCCTCAGGGAGTGATCAAGGACAATACTTGTGGTGTTCTACGCGATGATTGCGGTGTCCTCGGCGATGATTGAGAACAAGGATTGCAGAGGTTCTTGCGATGACTGAGGAAAATCACTGCAGTGTTCTCGGCTACGATTGCAGTGTTCTCGCGATGATTGCAAAGTCCTCGGCGATGATTTCGGTGTCATCGGCGATGATTTCGGTGTCGCTGCGTTATTGGCGATGATTGAGAACAAAGATTGCTGTGCGTCTTTGGCGTTCATTGCAGTGTCCTCAGTGATGGTTGCAGCATTGGCGATTATTGTGGTGTCCTTAGTGATTATTGCAAAGTCCTCAGAGGTTATTGCAAAATCCTCAGCGGCGATTGCAAAGTCCTCGGCGGTAATTGCAAAGTCATTGACGATGATGGCAGTATCATCAGGGATGACTAAGGACAATGATTGCTGTGTCTTCAGCGACGATTGCAGTGTCCTAGGCGATGGTTGCAGTTTCCTCTTCGAGGGTTTAGGGCAAAACCTGCAGTGTCTTCGGAAATGATTACAGTGTCTTCAGTGATGACCGGGGCGATGATTGCAGTTAACGCGACGATTGCAGTGTCCATCGTGATGTTAGCCGTGTCCTCTGTGATAACTAGAGTGCCGCCGGCGTTGATTGCAGTGTCCTTGGCGATGGTTGCAGTGTCCTTGACGGTGACTGCAGTGTCCTTGGCGTTGACTGCTGTGTCCTTGGCGATGACTGCAGTGTCCTTGGCGATGATTGCAGTGTCCTTGGCGTTGATTGCAGTGTCCTTGGCGATGATTGCCAGGTCCACTGCAATGCTTGTGCAGTGTCCTTAGTGATGAATGAAGGGAACGATTGCAGCGTTCACGGCGATGATTGCGGAATCCTCTGCGATGACTGCGGTGCCTGGCGATGATTGCATTGTCATATATGATTAAAGGCAATAATTGCAGTGTTTCTGAAGATGATTGCCGTGTCTATGGCAATAATTGCAGTGTAATTGCGGTGTCTTTGGTGATGATAGCGAGATCTTTGGTGATGACTGCGGTGTCTTTGGCGATGATAGCGACGTCTTTGGCAATGATTGCAGTGTCTTTGGCGATGATTGCCTTGCCGTGTCTTTGGCGATGATTGCAGTGTCTTTGGCGATGAATGCGACGTCTTTGGCGATGATTGCGGTGTCTTTGGCGATGATTGCAGTGTCTTCGGCCATGGTTGAGGCGTCTTCGGAGATTGTTGCAGTGTCATAGCCGATGATTGTGATGTTCATCTGCTACGGTTCTAGCGAGATGCAATCCTGAAAAAAAAAATTTCAACAATTTAGTGGGTATCTTTCGATTTGTCCAAATCTCATTCCAGGCAAAAAAAAAGATGTGCACACATTATGTGACCTCGCACACGTGTGAGTGCGTGCGTGCGCGCGCGCGCCCGTGTGTGTGTGTGTGTGTGGGGTGGGTGGGTGTGTAGGTTGTGTGTGTGTGTGCGCGCGCGCGCGCGCAGGTGAACGTGTGTGTATAATCGCGCGCGTCAGTGAGCGCGTATGTATCCATCCGTCTCCCATTTTGACCAAGAGTAAAATGCTTGACAGGATATTCCGTGTACTTTGTGTGTGTGTGGGGGGGTGGGGGGGGGGGTGGGATGCGTGTGGTGTAGGGTGTGTAGGGGGGTGTGTGTGTGTGTGTGTGTGGTCTGTGGGTGGTGTGTTTGTGTGGGTGTGCGAGATTCTCTGTGTGTGTTGTGTGCGTGAATGTGTGTGTCTGTGTATACGCGTGCGTATGCGTGCGTTATGTGTACACAGTGTACATGTAACCACCTCTCCCTCACTTTCATCTAGATTTAAAGGTGTGCGCGCGAGCGTGTGTGTGTGTGTGCGTGAGAGAGAGAGAGAGAGAGAGAGAGAGAGAGAGAGGAGAGAGAGAGAGAGAGAGAGAGAGAGAGATAGTGTGTGGAAGCGTGTAGGGGGATGGAGTGTGTAGGGGGAGGGTCACGCGAGTGTGTGGTTTGTGTGTGTGTGTGTGTGTGTGTGTTTGTGTGCGTGTGCGTGTTGTGCTGATTTTATTTCATTTATTTTCATTGTATTCTTTTATTTCGAGAATAATGGAACAAACACTCATGTGGAGGGTCTTTACATCCTGTCCCCCTGCACATGTTCCCACTACCACACGATGGATATTCCGAAAAGCGCAATGGGATTTAACCTGGGCGCAAGATGTTCTGCTTGTGGTGTCTGTACGTGTCTGTGCATGCATGCGCACGATTATTTTTAATACATGTATTGAATAATCCTGCTTTCAAAAATGAGTTTAAACCAACCAACCAAACTGCTATGGATAGAGCTCACAAACTACTAAACATTGGTATTTTTGGATAGAGAGCTACCGGAGAGCGCTAAATTAGGGGTAGGGGTAGGGGGGTGGGGTTGGGGATGGAGGCAGTTGAAGTAACACTTTCTCGAGGTAGTACTACCATGCGTAAGTACATGACGCACAGTACAGGGACAAATCGCTTCTTACTTCAAAATACATTCTACAAGTAACGTGAATTACATCAATACAGTACCTTTCCATCCAAAATTACCAATGTTTAGTAGTTTGAGAGTTCTACAGAGTTGGATCAAGATCAATCGATGTGACTGACAATCATCTATGTGATAACAGCATTGTCAGGATCGTAGCAACCTCAAACGCAATACAACCACATATTCACTTTTTTTGTTGGAAATGGTTTAAACTTATCTCAAGGCGGGTACTATAGCCGAGTGGTTAAGACCGTTCGACCTCAATTCTATCGGCCCATGAAGTCGTGGGTTTGAATCTTGCTGGCGTCTGGTGAATCAAGAGTGGGGATTTTTACGATCTACCACGTCAACTTAAAGAAAAGACCTGCCAATGCCTTCGTTCCCTTCGTGTGGATACGCTCGCAGAAGATTAAATATGCACGTTAAAGATCTAGCACCTCATGTCAGCGTTCCGTGGGTTACGATAACACGAACATACCCAGCATACTTCCCCGAAGTCGGAATACAGGTACGTTCATGGTGGGCAAAATGGTCTCATGGGCAAAATCTCACCATTGGCGATTCCAAACAGCTCTAGCCAGAGGCACAACAAATACAAATGATCTCAGAAATGGCCCTCGAGACGGGATAGTCTAGTGGTCAGAACATTGCGCTCGCAATCTGACGACCCGGGTTCGATTCCCGTTCAAGGGGATTTCTCCCCTGATTAACATCAGTGCCGATTCCAGTCTGCCCAAATCCTTCGGATGAGACTATAAACCGAGGTCCCGTGTGCGAACGCACGCAGAACATCTTGCGTTAAATCCTGTTCCGCTTTTCGGAAGAGTAGGCCAAATGTGCCGGTGAGAACGGATGAAAAGAATTTACAAAACCGCATACACACGGGGACTAGATGTAAAAAAAGCACATACGTGCTTAATCATCGATATAAAAGAATAAAAAAGAAAAGCCAGAAATAAGGCATTATAAGCAAAGACAAACAAAACAGCGAGTGTAGAGCTATACTCAAGACATGGAGACAAATAATGATAATAATAATAATAATGATGTATGGAATTTATATAGCGCTGAATCTTGTAAAGCAACAAATCAAAGCGCTCAGATGACATTTTTTATGCGTGTGTATGCGGTTGTTTTTTTTAAATGTCATCTGTTCCCACCGGCGCACTATGGCCTACTCTTTCGAACAGCGGAACAGGATTTAACGTGTGCGCAAGATATTCTGCATGCGTTCGCACACGGGGCCTCGGTTTATAGTCTCATCCGAAGGACTTTGACAAATGGATTACACACAACATAATTATACAAGCTAGAGAGAGAGAGAGAGAGAGAGAGAGAGAGAGAGAGGAGAGAGAGAGAGAGAGAGAGAGAGAGAGAGAGAGAGTATAAATAAACAATACCTTATTCTTTGGCGCTTGGTGGTGTTGAAATAAGGTGACCTTCTCCTGGGTTCTTGTGAATAACAGTGCTGAAATCGAGTGACATTCTCTTGCATCTTCTTGTCATAACTTGAGTAACAATTCTCCTGTGTCTTGTAATATTGAACTTGTGCGGCGTTCTCCTATGTCTTGTGGTGTCGGATTTGACATTCTTCTGTCACTTCTTGTGTTGAACTTGGCATTCTCCTGTGTCTTCTTGTGTTAAACTTGGCATTCTCCTGCGTCTTCTTGTGGTGTTGAACTTGGCATTCTTCTGTGTCTTCTTGTGTTAAACTTGGCATTCTCCTGTTTGTTCTTGTGGTGTTGAACTTAGCATTCTCCTGTTTGTTCTTGTGGTGTTGAACTTGGCATTCTCCTGTTTGTTCTTGTGGAGTTGAACTTGCATTCTCCTGTTTGTTCTTGTGGAGTTGAACTTAGCATTCTCCTGTTTGTTCTTGTGGTGTTGAACTTGGCATTCTCCTGTGACTTGTGGTGTTGGCTTGAATGGCATTTTCCTGTGTCTTGTGGTGTCAGACTTGGCATTCTCCCGTGTTTTGCGGTGTCGGACGTGGCATTCTCCTGTATCTTGCGGTGTCGGATTTGGCATTCTCCTGAGTCTTGCGGTGTCGGATTTGGCATTTTCCTGTGTTTTGCGGTGTCGGATTTGGCATTTTTCTGTTTGTCTTGCGGTGTCGGATTTGGCATTTTCCTGTGTCCTGCGTGTCAGACTTGGCATTCTCCTGTGTCTTGCGGTGTCGGATTAAGCATTCTTCTGTGCATTGCGGTGTCGGATTTGGCATTTTTCTGTTTGTCTTGCGGTGTCGGATTTGGCATTTTCCTGTGTCCTGCGTGTCAGACTTGGCATTCTCCTGTGTCTTGCGGTGTCGGATTAAGCATTCTTCTGTGCATTGCGGTGTCGGATTTGGCATTTTTCTGTTTGTCTTGCGGTGTCGGATTTGGCATTTTCCTGTGTCCTGCGTGTCAGACTTGGCATTCTCCTGTGTCTTGCGGTGTCGGATTAAGCATTCTTCTGTGCATTGCGGTGTCGGATTTGGCATTCTTCTGTGCATTGCGGTGTTAGACTTGAGTGGCATTCTCCTGTGTCTTGTGGTGTCGAATTTGGCATATTCTCATATGTCTTGTGCATGTGATATTGGATTCGGCATTGTCCTGTTTTGCGGTGTCAGATTTGACATTCTCTGTCTTGTGTCAAAATTGACATTTTTGTCTGTGTTTTGGTGTCGGAATTGAGCGGCATTCCCCTGTTTCCTGTGGCGTTGAGCTTGGCATTGTTCTATGTCTTGAGTTATCAGACTTGGCATCCTCCTGTGTCTTGTTGTGTCGGACTCGAGTGACATTCTCTTGTGTTTGTTTACGGCAGTGTTGGGCTTCATTGGCATTCTCATGTATTTCGTCTCTGGTGGAGCTAGACTTGAGTGGCATTCTCTCTTTATCTGGTTTCTGGCGGACTTGAACTTGCCTGGCATTCATCTGGGTCTTGTTTCTGGCAGAGTTGAGCTTGAGTGGCATTTCACCTGGGTCTTGTGCCATGTGAAATTTAACTTGAAAGGCATTCTCCTGGGTCTGTGTCTGGTGAAGTTGGACTTCAACAGCTTTCTCCCATCCCATGGAATGCCTGGTAGACAAAATTAATGTTTATCATAATGTTGAAATGTATCAGAGAAAATAATACAAAGGAAACAGACGCAAAAATATCACCATTGATACACATCGAAGCTATAACAGAGAAGAAAAACAAACAAGCCTCATCTGATTTAATCTCTTTTGATACTTATACTTGCAAATATTCTTTTCTGTGTCTTTCAAACTTCACCTTTTAATCAAAATCAGACGCGATCATGTGTTCAAACATGTGTTCAAACATGTGTTCACACAACACACATAGCAACGGACCTTAGAGCTAGATTACTTAAACTTTTGTTAAAACATGTTTAATACAGAGGCACTGCTTTCAACATGAATCTACTCTTTCTGGACATAAATACTGCCAGACCCGCAGGAACCAAAAATTAACAGGTGCTTTATAATTTTAAACGTTTAATAAGACTTTTCAAACCAAAAATCTCTTCCTCTTAAATTGATGTAAACGTAGGTCTTAAAAAAAAAACATGAGTCATGTAAGATAAATTTCTTCAACTGTAATAGTAGTTCTTGACAGGTATAGTACCATAATTTCCACAGAGAGAGAGAGAGAGAGTGGTTTTATATATATATGCATATATATATATATATATATATATATATATACTATATATGTATATATACTATATATGTATATATGTATATATGCATATATATGCATATATATGCATATATATATATATATATATAAATTCCATCTGTTATCCTTTATTACTTACCATAGGCAAGGTCTTCATAGAGCAAAGATGCACCAGATCGTGGCCACTCTCCTGAAGGGACTTCCAGTCTATGATCCACATGGCTTTGATCACCAAGTTAGAGCCCGCGTGATAAAGGATACGAAAAAGGAATATCAGGAAAACGCTTCGGAAACGTTAGTGAGTGACGGAGTCACAGTCCCTTATAATGGATGCTGTCTCAAGAGGGTGGCGTTATTTATTCCACACAAAGATCACTGCTACTGTGATTGCGTCCCTTTGTGTGTGTGCTTTTTGTTTTAAAGACTTATCTTCCTTTCTTGTGATGTTTAGGAAGTGTTTTGGGTTAGCGGTTTTTTTTTTCTTTTTTATTCTTTCCCTTGTTGTATCCCCCACCCGGGTTTTTTTTTCTTCGTTCTTCCAACTTTTCCTTGTTAGTCTCAGATTTCTTTATTTCGTTGTTGCTGCAGTTTTTGGTTTTGTTCACTATTTATTCATTTTGCTCTATCTGCTTTTTTGGGTCGCTTTTACTGGTTGGTGTTTCTACCACTTTCTTCCTTGTTACTACGTTTTTTTCTGTTTTCTTTGCGTTTTCTTTTTTTAAACATCAGAGTTTTTTTCCTTGTGTAGATTGCACTTTTACGAGTTGCTTTATCTTGCACTTCTACTTTTTAGGGACTTTTGTATTTGTTTTCATTTTCTTCTGCTTCTAATGTTTATTTTTAATCAACAGTTCATCTGATCCAAATAAAAAGCAAATATCATGAGTAAAGAAATATGCAAAAAACTTCAGTCCCTTTACGCATCTATGTGTATGGCCGTGTGCACTCTCCTCTCTCAAGTGCGCGCGCGCGCACACACACACACACACACACACACACACACACAGATACACGCGTGTAACTGGGTTTCTCACTTGACCTCGCCTTTTCCATTTAAATAATTCGCTAAAACATCCCCTCACCCCACCTCTCTTACATAAACAAAACGTTTGCCCATTCCCCGTTCTTGCTCTCACACTCACTCAGACGACTTGGCTATAGCTTCTCTTATGCCCCTCCCCACATACAGCTACCCCCCGCCGCTTCTAATACACCTTCACCCTAAAACACCCCCATACTCCTCCACACCTGAAAACGCAAGAAACAAAAAAAAGTTTCTGTGTCATGTCTTGTACCACGATATCCACCTGCTTTTGTGTCCACATATGGGGCCAGGTTAAGAAATAAAGGTTAGTGTAAAGGTTAGTGTTAGCAATTAACATTAGTAACTGGGAAAGGGCTATCCGTCAGTTAGCTCGTCTGCCAGTATGCATGTGGACACAATGGCACATAGACACGATGGTACCTAGCTTTTGACACAATAGTTTTGGAAGTTTTCTTTAAATCACAAATCACCTGTCCTATAACAAGTCATGGTTGTTTCTGTTGCTTCACTGATTGGATTTTGTGACAGTTATCCACTTCTGGAATCAACTCAGTGGTTTCCAGTAGCCTACATTTCTTTGATAGGTTGCGTTTCCAAAAGAACCAAAATCAGATTAACCTGGAAAAAAATCCAAAGATACGGTCATTTCTCGCTTATTTCTTGCATTTTCCCAATATTTGATTACAATTTGCTTGTTCCCAAACCAGTAATTTCAGGCCCACTGTACTTCTAAAGATATGCATGCGTTTCCGAAAGAACCCTAGCTGATGAACGAAGATAGTTATTTGTCCAAAATAAAACCACAAGAGAAAATCCTGTTCTGTTACGTGCCTGCCTGTTCCTATATTCACTTACCAAGCCATACATAACCTACCTGGTTCTCCAAATTGACAAAAGCACCTAACAGATTTAAGTAAGCAATTAACCCAAAATAAACCATATGCAAAACAAAAACCACGCTCTTTTCATTGCTCGCCTTTTATTTCTTTTTCCAAGAACCTACCTACGCATAACCTACACATAATCTACACATAACCTACACATAATCTACACATAATCTACAAATTACCCACCCCTCTACCAGTAATGAGTTTCTATTAAGTGCTTCTTCTACAAAATCAACAATGATTCCCCTCCTTCACCCCCCCCCCCCCAAAAAAAAAACCCAAAAAAACAACCACAACAACAACAAACAACTAAAACCATATATGTACATTCACATGATCTCGCGCACACAAACACACACACACACAAACACACACACACACACACACACACACACACACACACACACGTGTATCATGCGCACACGTTAAAACCTGTTCTTTTTGGAAGAGTAATGTGTGTGGGTGGGAACGGATTACAAGCTTTTTCGAAACCTTGACTTTCAAAAGTTTTTATGGTGGTGTCATTTAAAAAAAAATAGACTAGTGACTTGACTAAACTATGAGGCAGCGACTGAGTGGCCCATGACATTTCTCTTTCTGATCGTGCGAGGGTAAACAACATATTTTCTGCAGTTCCTCACAGCTTTTTAAGTCGTTTTGTCTCCCTGGAGGGTTTAAGCGAAAAGGTAAGTAGAACTACGGTCTCGGAAAAGCATGAAATATTTTACCAGTTTTCTGACCCATTCCATTGTACGTTCTGAAAGCATAAAGAAATCTTCAGGAAAACTGAGGTACTGAGATACGTATTGTTCTCACTATGCAAACTAAAATTTTGATATTTTAATGTCTTAGATCGTAATAAAGGAGAAAGCATGGACCTTCGAGGGTCTGATTAGCGTTTCCTTTATCCCCAAATTCTCCTATCCTATTATCAACACAGGCCTTATAACAAGGTGGACACATTTCTTCAAGCGTTTCGTAGGATCATAGCTGTGATGAGACGTTCCAAAGAATGCTGGGAAGTATCTGGTAACACATGCACATAAATGTATAATGAATATGTGACTCGAGTTGCTTAAAGACAGAGAGGGAGAGGGAAGGAGGAAGGAGGAGAGAGAGGAGAGGGAGGAGAGGAGGGAGAGAGGGGGGAGAGGGGGAGGGAGAAGGGGAGAGAGAGCATCACACACATATATAGAAGCACAACATAATTATTAATACATACTATATATTATATATATCTCTATATATATAAAATTATACAACTTTATAACTATTTACATGAATCGTCCTAAAAACCCTTCAGGCTGCTGCCTAAACCCCGTAAACCACAAACATTGAATTCCATCTTAGGGACCGACAGGCCACTTACTCCATCCCAAAACACAAACGCATTAACTCATATAATCTCACAATATCGCGCAGACATTCACAACACGATACAGACAATCGGAAACTAGCAGAGAATGACGACACAATCCAAATACTTCTTCGGACTCGAACGCAATACTCACTTGTTCTTGGGCCGATTGGGCCGTTTCCTCCACAAGACACGGGCAGACGACATTGTGTTTCAGATACAGCAGCTTGAGAAGGTCAAAGTTGAAACTAGTTCATAGCGGAACATTGCAAGCTGCGTCTTAGTGAGGTAGGCATTTCCACTTGAAAACAGTCATTCGCGGAGTTTACATGGGTTTTTTTAATACACAAGAGATTGTTGCTTACGAAAGCATCTTTACGAAGGTCCATTGCAACTGTTTAACAGCGAACATCAATACTTTCTTAAACGATAGAAGATATCCTCACAAAAACAGAACAGAATTCGCGAGCAAATTCCGAATTTTTTTTTATTAAAATATGGTGTACATGCATCGGCTGTGATTAAGCCACCATCCAGTTTTTTTTTAACGGGAAAATGAAATCCACCAATTACCCCTAATAAATGGTAAGAAAATACCATAGAGAATTCCCAAGATTCTGGCGGAGTCTTTCCAAATATCTTGTGTCAATTCCACGTCCCTATAGACCACACCCTATTAAATTTATTCTTTATAGACTTTAGTATTCCTATTCCATATCTGCAAAATGGAGTGAATGAAAATTTATTATTTCCAAATATCATATTGAGTTGCTTAGAAAGTTCTTTGTCAACAATACACAAAAATGCATTGAAACTTAAAGGATTCGTTTGCTATAAAAACATGGCGACAGTAAGTCAGATTTCCCAAAACGATCCCAATTGATATTGACTTAAATATCCCCTATGTCAGAATTCGGCTACCTTTGGTGGAGGGGGGGGTTCGCATACGCAAAATCTCACCAATGGGTACACTTGAAGCTCTAGGCAAGAAAGGAAAATAGATAAATAATCATAGATAAATTGCACACAGGACATTAAATACATTAACACTCGTTTTGCATTTGAGAAGAGGTCATTGCGTTTCCGATAAGAATGGATGACATTAAAAAAAACAAACCGCATACGCACTGTTTCGACATCCTTTCTTATTCAGAATACGCTGCCTGAATGGTGGGAAAAGCTGGTTGCATCCGCAAAATTTAACCATTAGTAAAACTTCAGAACTCTAGCAAAGGCATGTAAAATGCATAATGCACCAGGAAATATGTGTTAGCATGCGCTTCATCCGTGTTTATGTAAAAGCGTACATTTGTGTGTTTGCTGTTAAAACTGCATCAATTTTCAGAGCATTGTACAAATAAACCGAAATTACAAATGTGGGTTTCAAATAGTTACCCTATTTAATATATCAAACTCTTATCATAATTGATGTTTTGGAGTTGAAAGGTCTTTTCAAGAAGTAGAAGAAACAACTGCAACATTCGAAACTTAAAAGGAAATTTATCACGACTAGATAAAAAAAATGGCGAAGTGCAGTTTCAAAACGACCGGCCTGAATATTGGAACTACAGACCAGTAAGCGGTGTGTGTCTGACTTGAATGCACTGTCTGACAAAACCAACATGACCTGGCATGCTATACAATTGAAAATATTACCGTTGAAAAGCATGAAAAAGAAAGTGGGCTTACCATTCGCTCCATTTTGTTCGGAATGTGATGGAAACCCTCACAGTAAACTAAAGGCTACCTGCCTTACATATCTTCAGCTCTCAACTTGCAAACACAACTCAAACCTCCAGGCACATCACCTTGTCCCCACACTGTTCCCGTGCTGTCACGTGATTAGGCAGGTCACTTTGTGCCTCTGCTCAATTTGCATTAGGGGGCCCGTAACCGACCAATCAGCTACCAGCTGTTCACATACTGGTAATTTTCCAGGGAAGGGTGACGGGGGAGGGGGGGGGGGAGGAAAAAGAAACCTACACAACTAAGAACGGCAATACTGTGTTTGTAGCCGTATGATTTGTACACATTTTACAGGCTACACGTTGTTTAATTCAACTCATTTTTTTACATTTTAGTTTGTCACTTTTCTGTGCTTGTTGGAAAATCGTTAACACACATATTACTCCCAACACCGGCTTTATTTGTCATTAGCTGTAGCATTGAGCCCTGACTTGTGAAAAGGCTGGGGGTAGAGGGGGAAGTAGTGTGGGGGGCAGCTAATACTTCTTGATCATAAAACGCACACCATCTCCCTGTCTGCCTCCCATTTCGAACTAAAGTTAAGCTTTTTTTCATGTCAATGAAACGGAAAGTTTTTCAACCCAGTCCGACTTTGCGAACCCCCACCCCCATCCCTCAAATACCCTTTGCATGCACACACACACGCATGCGCGCACACAAGTGCGTGGGCGCGCACACTGACCACAGGACACACTTTCATCAGTTTGTTTCAAACCCGTGCATTTTTTTTTGCTGTTGACTTTTTTGAATTTTTAAAAATATATATTACCCTTGATACTGACCTAGCATGCGTGGAATATTGGTATCTAAATCGTTTGATTTTCTGAACAAAAGTCTTCCAAGTATTAGCTAAGGAATCCATAGTGCCAGACAAAAGGCTGGGTTGGTTGGTTGTTTTTTTTAGAGAAGGGGGATTTGCAGCAACACATGACATTTTGTACACAGGTTAAACCCCTCCTCCTCTTGTAGCAAATATTAATTCATGACCAGTGGCATGGATGACTTGGAGAGGGACGGCCTGGAGAGGGATGGCATAGAGAGGAAGGGCCTGGAGAGGGCTGGCCTGATAATGAATGGAAATGGAGAGGGGTGGCCTGATAATGAATGGAAATGGAGAGGGGTGGCCTGATAATGAATGGAAATGGAGAGAGATAGCCTGATAAGGGATGGTCGTGGAGAGGGATGGCCTAGAGAGGGATAGGCTGGAGAAAGATAAGCTAGAGAAGAATGGGCTCTAGAGGAACAGCTGGAGATGGATGGCCTGGAGAGAGATGGTCCAGAGATGGATGGGCTAGAGAGGGATGAGCTCTAGAGGAAGAGGGCTGGAGAGGTATAGCCTGGAGAGGCATGGCCCAGAGAGAGAAAGGCTCCACTAGGTTCAACTTGCCCTTAACACTGCTCGAAGGAGTCAGTGCAATTGCCAAACGTGTCTTTCCAGAGAGTAGTTAGAAGTCACAGGAGCTGGAACAAATGGACAACCTTAACCTCATGTTACTAAATCTTTGGAACTTTTCTTTTATCCCTAAATACAATTGTTTTCAGTCTTCCTGCTTACATAATATGTTCAAAAATTTATTTTGAATATGTCCAAATTTATCATGAAGCATAAACCAACATCAGTAAAACAAAAAAGACAACCCCCAAAAACCCACCCAAAAAGCATCACTAACCGTAGCCTTCGGTTAAGATTGCAGGCAGTGTTTTCAATGCATACTGTTGTTTCTAGTTTGTTACACTGGACTCTTGTGTCAGTGGCCATCAGAGAAAGACAAACGTGTTGAAACCAAGCCACACGACACATTCCCTGTCCTCTGTGGGTAAATGAACACGAATGGGGTTTTCACGTGTATCACATTATTCCGGCCCAGACGAAGACCAAGCAAGCTTCTCTCTCTCTCTCTCTCTCTCTCTCTCTCTCTCTCTCTCTCTCTCTCTCTCTCTGTCTTTGTCTCTTCTCTTCTGTCTCTCTCTCTCTCTCACTCTCGTGCTCTTTTTTTCTGTCTTTTTTTTCCTTGCTGTTTTCCTTTCGATAATTCTTTTCTTTTCTTTTTTTTCTGTCTACCTTTACTTTGAGTCGTTGTATTTTTCGCCGTTGTCAACTTGTTCTTATTCTTGTTCTTGTTCTTGTTCTTGTTGTTTTCTTCTTCTCTAGTCTTCTTCTTCTCTAGTCTTCTGCTTCCTCGTGTCCTGTTCGCCTTGTTCAAACATTCCTTGTAAAATTTTTTTTTCATTCTTTTATTTGTTCCACCTCTTTTACCACTTTTTGTCAATTTTTTGTTCCCGCATAACTCAATAACATGGCCTCTGGTGCGTTTTTTTTTCTTTCGTTGTAAAAGATCGATCCTATTTTTGTCTAGGTTTATTTAATTTTGTGTTGTGTTCGTTGTCTAGAGCTCCCAGCTTCACCAATCGTGATCTTTTTTTTTGCGTGTGCGACCGTTATTGCCCATGTTTAAGGTATCCGCATTCCGACTGTGGGGATGATATCTAAATAAAGAGAATGTCGGTTGTAACATTGTTCCCCCTGTCTTATGTAATTGCTTAATGTTGTGTGTTTTAGGTACTAATCCATTATTGTTCTTCCTTTAGGGCTGGATAAGACAGCTACAGTTCGTGTTTATTCTTTTCTTTCATTGAAAATCATAGTGTCCGTTGTTGTCCGTTGTTCTCTCTCTCTCCTCTCTCTCTCTCTCTCTCTCTCTCTCTCTCTCTCTCTCTCTCTCTCTCTCTCTCTCTCTCTCTCTCTCTCTCTCTTCTCTCTCTCCTCTCTCTCCCTCGCTCTCTCTCTCTCTCTCATTTGATTTGTACATTGCAACAAACGTTAACCTTAGAGAGACAATTACTTCGTAACAATTACAGGTTTTTCCACAAGCATGATGCTATATCACATAATAGTAAATTAAACAAGATTCTATTCGCCTCCGACTTAAGTTTTAACACTAACATTAACACATAATATTACTTTTGAACAATATCTCATCAATACATTACATGAGTGTACCACGACATGCTGATATGAAGAGTAATATAACAACAATTGTAAAATATAAAGAAAAAATACAAATAACAATTGACAGCGAAATACGTTCTGCTTTAAATAATTCGTTTTGAACTTGACTTTGCAAAATATTATTTCAGGTGGGTTTTTTCCTGTCAGGTACGTAATATTATTCAAGGCCCTATATTGTCTGTTCTATATATTATCTTAATGCTAAAACAGACTTGAGAGATTGTGTTGCGGATTTTGCTTCCCTAATCTACTACAAAGACATGTCACAGGAGGAACAAAAGGATTTGAACAACTCCACTCTGGAACATAGTTTCTGCCTTTCTAATAGAATTCTGATCCAGGTTGTCCTTCCCCCTTTCACCCCTCCCCCCTTCCCCACCCACTCCCGCCCTCCACTCGCTTTTCGTTCTTCCAGACATAACAGGTTTGTTTTTTTACAAGTATTGATACTTATACAAGTTTTGTAATATCAGCAATAAGTTTTTTGTTTGCTTGGTTGGTTTACTTTTTGAGTCGATAACTTAATCGTTTTCTTTTTTTTATTTATTATTTTCTCCTTGAGAAAGAACTACAAAGAGACTTGTGTTAACACCACTAGTGATTACAACTCACCAATAGCAGCAGCAACAACAATTCTATTATTATTATTATTATTATTATTATTATGGTTACATAAAGTAATGATGATGCTAAGAAAAGAACAAGAAGCAGAAGCAGAATTCAGTAGGTAGGCACAAGGACAAAAGAAACTTCTCTTTCTTTCTCTCATTCTTTCTTTCTTTCATTCTATGTCTCTCTGTTTGTCTGTCTGTCTGTCTGCCTGTTTGTCCGCCTGTTTGTACGTTTGCCTGCCTGTCTGTCTCTCTGTCTGTCTGTCTGTCTTTCTGTCTGTCTGTTTGTCTGTCTGTCAATCTATCTGTCTCTCTGTCTCTATATCTTCCTCTCTCTCATTCTATCTCTCTCTCTCTCTCACTCTCTCTCTCTCTCTCTCTCTCTCTCTCTCTCTCTCTCCCTCCCACTCTCTCCCTCTCTCTCCATCTCTCTCCCTCTCCCTTCCTTCCTTTCTCTATTCCCCCCCGCCCCCCCATCTCTCTTTCTCTCTCACTCCCTCTCTCTCCATCCCTCCCTCTCTCTCGATCTCTCTCTCGCTCTCTCTCTATCTCTCTCTCCCTACCTCCCTCCATCCCTCCCTCCATCCCTCCCTCTCTCTCCTCCTCCCACCCTCTCTCTCTCTATTTCTCTCCCTCCATCACTCCCTCCATCCCTCCCTCTCTCTTCACCTCCCTCCCTCCCTCTCTCTCTCTCATCCCTTGGAGAAATGATTAGGCATTCTGTTCTCAGATTACTTAGTTTTCTTTTCAAGCCTGCATCTTTCCAAAACTCCAGACTAATGAACAGATAGAATTTCTCCCTTTATCTTCAAGTTCATCCTCCGAATAGCAGCAGAACACGAGTTCTGAAACAATATGATCAGTCTTGGCAGAAGCTTGTTATTTGTTTTGTTGTTTGTCTTTTTGTTTGTTTGGTTGGTTGGATGGTTGTTGTTGTTGTTGTTGTTGTTGTTGTTGTTGTCTTCGGTACTGTTGTTGTTCTTATTCTTGTTGTTGTTGTTGTTGTTCTTCTTCTTCTTCTTCTTCTTCTTCTTCTCCTTCTTCTTCGTATTCTTCGTATTCTTCTTCGTATTCTTCTTCGTATTCTTAGCCCTTTTTCGGAATTCTTCTTCGCAATTCTTCTTCGCCATTTTGTTTCTTCGGAATTCTTCTTCATCTTCTTGGAAATTTTTCTTCTTGGCAATTCTTATCCTTTGCAAATCTTCTTCTTCTTCTTCTTCTTCTTCTTCTTTCTTCTTCTTCTTCTTCTTCTTCTTCTTCTTCTTCTTCTTCTTCTTTTCTTCTTCTTCTTCTTCTTCTTCTTCTTCTTCTTCTTCTCTTCATCTCCTTCTCCTCCTTCTCCTCCTTCTCCTCCTCCTCCTCCTTCTTCTTCTTCTCTTCCTCCCTCCTCTTCTTCTTCTTTCTTCTTCTTCTTCTTCTTCTTTCTTCTTCTTCTTCTTCTTCTTCTTCTTCTTCTTCTTCTTCTTCTTCTTCTTCTTCTTTGCAGTTCTTTGCAATTCTTTGCAATTCCTCTTTGCAATTCTTCTTTGCAATGTTTCTTTCTTTTGCATTTTTTTCTGTGCAGTTCTTTTTGAACAAACCTGTAGTCCTTCAAAGGTCTTAACCTGAAAGAGCACATCCTTAGAAAGTATCTGCCGACCTGATTCGTTGTTTTTTTCATGCATATTTTATTCAATTTTCAGTTTTCTTACTTCTAAAAGTATCTATTGATTGATTGATAGACAGCTAGAGAGACAGTGAGCAAGTGAAAAAGAAAATGAGAGAGAGATGATTGTTAGGTACATAGTCCGGTAGATAAAGTATCATATACATACATACTAAACCAAGAGAAAGAAAGAAAGAAAGAAAGAAGAGAGAGAGAGAGAGAGAGAGAGAGAGAGAGAGAGAGAGAGAGAGAGAGAGAGAGAAGAGAGAGAGAGAGAGAGAGAGAGAGAGAGAGAAGAGAGAGAGAGAGAGAACGATTGTAAGGAAGGAACACAGAGAGAGAGAGAGAGAGAGAGAGAGAAGAAGAGAGAGAAGAGAGAAGAGAGAAGAGAGAGAGACAGACAGACAGACAGACAGACAGACAGACAGACAGACAGACAGACAAGACAGACAGAAAGAAACAGAGACAGAGATACAGAGAGACAGATGCAGAGAGGGAGACAGAGAGAGAGACAGAGAGAGACAGACAGACAAACAGAGAGCAGACTACCAGTTGTGATGATCAAACCACCAAATCACAACAACACTGGTACCCTGTGATATATAATTATCATGTGAAATGCCACGCCCTACAGACAGACAGACGATAATCACAGGTTTGCTGTGGTCTGTGTCACGGTGCTCTGTGGAACGTCAGAAAACCAGACTGTGGTGATGGAAGAGGCAGCACAGACACTGGAAGCACTGCCAGAGCTTGCAGCACTATGGACCGAACTTGGCAAGGAAGTATGGGACGACAACAGCCTTTTCCTGGACACCAAGCTTCTTTTCTTCTTCATCAAACGTTCCAAACAGGAATTACTGTTGTCTGTCACAAGAGCAAAAAATGCGTTGTGCTGCCATTAGGCGCCTAATAAGTCGGGGCCAGCGCATCTGACCTCAGCGTGGGAGAGAACTGTTACTTTATAAGTCTTTTCTGAAGAATGGATCAAGAAGGCGGAAAATAGACAAGAAGGAGGTGACGAGAAGAAAAAGGAACTATGCAAAACCAAAGAGAGAGATAGAAATAAGGGAAATCGTAGCACATAATTTCTAGAATGTGTGTTCTGAGCCCTCTGCTTTATAACAACATAACCTGAAGGACGTACGCCAAACAAGATAACCACCTGTAAAACTTCCTTCTACACTGTCTGCGCCAAATCTTGAACATTACTTTTGGAGGACAAAGTCGTCAACACAACATCTGTTTTTAAACAGGCAGACTCCCCTTAGCCTGCACCTTTTTGCTGTGTCAACGCTTTCTAAGCTGGATCGGTTATGTGCACGTTATGAAGCTATGGTCGTATTGCCACGAACATCCTGTACAATGAACTGGCTGCAGGACACCGTCCTTCAAGACGTCCTGCAGTACGCTTCAAGGACGTGTGCAAACGTGACATGAAATCCCTTGACATTGACTACGACAACAGGAAAGTATGTGCAGTAAACTGCAGTAGGTAGACAAGAGCAATACGTGAGGGAACCTGTAAGGAAGAAGTGACACAGATTCCAAATATTGAAATACAGAAGAAGCCACGGGGAAAAAAAGAACAGAAAATTCAAGTCATCAACCCGGTGTCCAATTTTGCCTACAGCAGCTGTGGCAGAGACTGCCATACAAGGATCGGCTTGCTGAGCCAGCTCCGACGTTGCTCAAAAGCAAGACTGAAGTGGCCAAAGAAGGCGGCAGCCATTATCTCCCAAGACAGAAGGAGCCTACTACAGCTACTGTAGGGGCAGACGATAATCACTGGTTTGCTGTAGTTTGGGTCAGGATGACCTCCCGATTGTCCGAAAATGAGATTCTGGTGATGGAAGAGACAGCATAGACAATGGGAGTTGATGATTAGTCCGTCTGAACCAACATTCCCTTTTATTTTTTTATTAATTTTTATTGTTACTAAACTATCCAGTCTAGGATCGAGTTACTTTGAAATTTCGAACAATAGCCCGTTTCGATATTCTGGAAATAAAAACCCACGCACTGGTATAGCGGCTTCATTCGTTTTCTGTGACAGATTGAGTTCAATTGTAGATTGTTCTTTTGTTCTGTTTTGTCTAAAGAAAACCTCTCACAACTTGTCAGATTATCTGAGTCGTTTTTCTCTTTGTTATAATATTATTGTGGATATTAAAATAGTTTCTCTCTCTCTCTCTCTCTCCTCGCTCTCTCTCTCTCTCTCTCTCTCTCTCTCTCTCTCTCTCTCTCTCCCCCCCTCTCTCTCTCTCTCTCTCTCTCTCTCTCTCTCTCTCTCTCTCTCTCTCTCTCTCTCTCTCCCTCTATACATCCCTCTGTGTTTGTGTGTGTCTGTCTCCTATCTTTTTTCTGCCTGTCGGTCGTCGGTCGGTCGGTCCCTCTCTCTCTCTCTCTCTCTCTCTCTCTCTCTCTCTCTCTCTCTCTTCTCTCTCTCTCTCTCTCTCTCTCTCTCTCTCTCTCTCTCTCTGAATGCGCACGCGCGCGCGCGTGCGTGCGTGTGTGAGTGAGTGCATGTGTGTGCACGCGCGCACGTTGGTGTGTTTGTGTATGTATGTACGGCACGCGCCCTTAATCCTCTATTGATTTTCAGTTTACCAAAGTGTCAATCAAAAAACTACAGCACTCTTACCACTCGCGTTTGATGTACTGCACAGGTTTCGCGAATAATGATTATGTGAAAACATATAATAAACGTTTGCATAAAAATGTGTGTGCGTGCGCGTGTGTGCAAGCATGTGTGCGTGTGCGAGTGTGCACGGGTTTGAGTGTGTGTGTGTGTGTGCATGCACAGACACAGACACACACACACACACACACACACACACACACACACACACACACACACACACAGACAAACAAACTCGAGAGATGTCTTTTGAGAACAACACTCATGTCCCACACTATCACATCTAACGTCAACCATTATCTATAAAGAGTAATCTACAAGCCAGACAGACATAAGTCTTTCAGGGCACAAAATATTGCTGCATCCTCTCAAGGCGTACACTACTGCTAAACTCAATCACACAATCTGACCTGCCCACCAGCATTCCTGGAATGGGTTTCATAATGAAAAGAACAAAAGAAATGAAGCATCTGCTCTGTATGCTGTTACGTACCACAGAGGATGAGTGAGGTTTCAAACACAGCCGGAACCTCTGAAGAGTGCTCAACCAGAAACCCAAGCTCGAGTCATGCCAGGCTAAAGGCATGGTCCTTACTCAATTATTCCCCAAATGCTGCCTTTAAAGTTTTATCTTGTAGCGAACATTTTCTTTTTTTTTCTTTTTGGAATCTTGGACAAAAATCAGCTTTATGATGGGAATGAAGTTGTACCTGGTTACCTGCACTTGTTGTTCCTCACTATACTTTCTCAAGCATAAATAGACTCGTTTTTCAGACACCTACACCTAAACCCATTTATGAAAGCCTCCTGCCATGCTGTTGAAAGGGGTGAAGCAGGCAGACAGACTGCAGTTAGTCAGGACACGCACATCATTTATCAAGGAAAGTGACACTCTATGACTGACGGACATTTATCAAGGAAAGTGACACTCTATGACTGACGGATATTTATCAAGGAAAGTGGCACTTTATGACTGACGGATATTTATCAAGGAAAGGGACACTTTATGACTGACGGATATTTATCAAGGAAAGTGACACTTTATGACTGACGGACATTTATCAAGGAAAGTGACACTCTATGACTGACGGATATTTATCAAGGAAAGTGGCACTTTATGACTGACGGATATTTATCAAGGAAAGGGACACTTTATGACTGACGGATATTTATCAAGGAAAGTGGCACTTTATGACTGTACATTATCACCCAGTCCTGGCTTTCTTGTTACTGCTGTCTGAATTTTTTTCATGGTTGAAGGACTCGGTATGAAGTGATGTATTTTGTCCTATCTTTTAGGAAGAAGCACTCATGCACAGACAGATGGAGACAGAGACATACAGGTGTGTGGGAATACGCACACACACGAAAATACGCACACATGCACACGTATATGCAGACACATATACATACACACACATTTTCTATCGTGTGTGTGTGTGTGTGTGTGTGTGTGTGTGTGTGTGTGTGTGTGTGTGTGTGTGTGTGTGTGTGTGTGTGTGTATGTGTGTGTGTGTGTGTTTATGCCTCTGTGCCCATAACGCATGTGTGTGTAGATGCGTGTATGTGTGTATGCATGTGTGTGTGTTAGTGTCTGCATGTGTGTCTCTGTGTGCCTCTGTGCACACACATGCCCGAACATATCTCTGTGTATGTCTTTGAGTTGATGCATGCACACATGCTGTCGGGATAGCCTACTGGTTAGAACATTGCGCTCGCAATCTGACCTGGGTTCAATTCCCGTTCAAGGGGGTATTTTCCCCTGGAGTTAACATCAGTCCTGACTCTTCTCTCCCCGAAAGTCTTTCAGATGAGACTATAAACAGAGGCCCGTGTGCGAACGCACGCAGAACATCGTGCGCACACATTAAATCCTGTTCCGCGTTTAGTAAAATGAGGCCATTGTGTGCTGGTGGGAACAGATGACAAAATTTACAATACTGCATACACACGGAGACTGGATGTAAAGAAGCACATAAATACTTATTCCATTATCCTCCATATAAAAGAATAACATGAAATTTTAAAAAGATGAAACGTATTCCCCACCTACATCTGTAGCTCTACATAAAACCCCACCTCTAAGAAACCAGACTCATTTTTTTCAAAAACTGATACCAAAACTCCTTTACACCAAAACTCCTTTACACCAAAACTCCTTTACACCCAAACTCCTTTACACCAACCACTCCTTTACACCCAAACTCCTTTACACCAAAACTCCTTTACACCAAAACTCCTTTACACCAAAACTCCTTTTCTGAAAGCGTTGGAGTGTCAGGCAGACAGACCGCAGGTAGTCAGGACACGTCCATCATTTATCAAAGAAAGTGACACTTCATGGATGCATGTTATCTCCCAGTATAGCTTTACCTTTTCAGGGCTATCTGGATTTGTTCCATGGTCAAAGGATGTTGGTAGGAACTGTTGTTCTGTGTCCTTCAACCTGGTGGAAAGCATGTATGTACAGACTCATGGAGACAGACACACACAAATGTATGTGTGTTTGTCTGTCTATGTGTGTGTACATGTACATACATAAGCACACATTTGCACATAAACTCGGTTTATTGGCCAAATTCTGTGTGCCTGTATGCATGTGTGCATGTGTGTCTGCGTATACATGTGCATGTGTGTGTATGTGTGTGTCTGTGTATGTGGGTGTGCATGTGGGTGTGGGTGTATGTGTGTTTTTAAAAAAAAAAATTGTTCTTTTATTTTTTAAATTCTTTTATATAGAGGATAATGGAATAAGCACTTATGTGTTTTTTATGTCCAGTTCCTGTGTATATGCGGTTTTTTAAATTGTCATCTGTTCCCACCGGCACACAATGGCCTACTCTTACGAAAAGCGGAACAGGATTTAACGTGTGTGCAAGATGCTCTGCGTGGGTTCGCACACGGGACCTCGGTTTATAGTCTTATCCGAAGGACTTTTGGAGAGAGTGGAGTCGGCACTGATGTTAACTCCAGAGGAAAATATCCCTTTAAACGGGAATCGAACTCGGGTTGTCAAATTGCGAGCGCAATGCTCTAACCACTA